>JAKUBN010000019.1:0-178281 GCA_030563245.1 Wickerhamiella azymoides | reverse complement strand
CCTTAACCTCCTTGGGCCAGGTGGCACTCCACATGAGGGTCTGACGGTCGGGGCGAATCTGGTCCACGATCTGGCGAATTTCGGACTCGAAACCCATCTCCAACATGCGGTCGGCCTCATCGAGCACGAGGTAGTTTACATCCATAGCTACACAGCGAACTCAAACCCCGTCCCCTTTTTCTTCTTTGACTTGACGAGGTCCTTCCAGTCCTGCTCGTCGTCGCTGTCCACCTGGGGCTGGGCCTCCTTTTTGGCGATGCCGCGCTTGAGGCGCTTATCGCGGCGGGTCTGGGCCTCGGTCTTGCGCTCCGTCTGGCGACTCCACGCCTCTGTGTCCTTGCGCTTCTTGGCAACGACCGGCGTCGTCGTCTTGGCGAGCCGGGCCTTTTCTTGCTGCGGGTCCTTGTATGCAAACGCATCAAAGTCAAACTTTTCAACTGTGAACCCATCGTTGGGCAGCTCTACACCCTTGAGCTCGGGCATCCGCGGTAACCGCAGGATTCCATAGGCCTTGGCGAGCTCAAACAGGTCGAGGCTCTTGATCCGGAAAATCGAGGCCATGGTGTGTTTGCCATAAAACCGAATAAAGCTCAAAAATGCCTTGAGGGCAAGGTCGTGGTTGGCCCTGTCGGAGCGCGTGTACTCCTGGATACGGGGCAGAGCATCAACCGTGTGCTCGACCTCCAGCGGCTCCAAAAACACCTTGCGCACACGCATGAAATCAACATAGCCAAGCTCGAGATCATTGTTCAAAAAGACAACAGCTGTACCGCTGTTGCCGGCACGGGCAGTACGGCCACTGCGGTGCACAAACACGTCGGGGTCGTTGGGGGGATCCAGCTGCACCACAAGGTCAATATCGGGGATATCGAGACCCCGAGCAGCCACATCTGTGGTGATGAGAACGCACTTGTCGATGCACTCGCTAAACTTGTCGAGGGTCTTGATGCGCGTAGTCTGAGGAAGTTTGCCATGCATTGAAAGGACTTTGCAGTCCAGGTCATCCAAAAATAACGACAGGACATGATACCAATGTGTCACTGCCTGGCATGTAGCAGCATAAATAATAGTTTTGCGGTAGTTGGCCATGAGCGATACCAGCTTGGGGACCCGGTCTGTAGGCTTTTCGAGAGCGACGTACTTGATCTGAAGACGGTCAGGCGTGCTAGCCTTTTGGTTCTTCACATTGATCTTGATGGGGTTGCGCATACCAGTCAAAACAATGTGCTGCACCGCGTCGTCGATCGTGGCGCTGAACAGAGCCACGCGCTTTTGCTTGGGGAGCAGCGAAATAATTTTGTGCAGGGTCTGGTCAGCGCTAGTATCCAACAAACGATCCGCCTCGTCCAAGACCAGCATGTCTACGGCCCTAGTGTGCACATGCTTGTTACCCAGCAGCTCAAGCAAACGGCCGGGGGTAGCAACCACAACATGCGGTCTGCGGTTGAGATATGTCTTGAGATCACCAATATTGCTCGAGTTGTTACCGCCAGTAACCAATTGGCACCTGATCTTTGTGGGGTCAGGCGAAAGATCAATCATGGCCTTGAGGACATTGTGTGTCTGCTGAGCGAGCTCACGCGTAGGGCTAAGGATGATTGCATTTGTTTCTCCCGAGGCAAGCTTGGCAAGACGCCCCAGCCGAATCAAAATGGGCAATACAAACGCCAGGGTCTTGCCTGATCCAGTGACGGCTTGCACAACAACATCCTTATTTGCGCTCATGAGGGGAATTGTGGCTGCCTGCACGGCCGTGGCTTCCATAAACCCTTGGGATTCTAGCGCTTCAATCATCCACGGCTCCAAAGGTGCCTTCCACTCTTTTGACATTTTTGTTTTTGGTTTTTTGAAATTTCACCTCTGAAAAATTACAAATGAAAAGGCTGGCTCAGTATGAAAATTGGACCAAAGAGGCCCTAATTCAAAAGATTTTTGAGCTCGAGGGCAGGCATGCGACCCAAATTCAGCATTCGGCTACCCCGTCTCCAGCAAAAAAAAAGGTCAAGCAGATGGACTTTTCAAAGTTCTCGACGCGCATGGTCGCCATCAAAGTGGCCTACCTTGGCTGGAATTACTATGGACTCGCCTACCAAAAAGATAGCACTACACCAACCGTCGAGTCGCACATTTTGGAGGCGTTCCACAAGACAAAATGCATTGCATCCATGGACCCGGCCGACTGCGACTTTAGCCGGTGTGGCCGCACAGACCGCGACGTTTCGGCGATGGAACAGGTCATTAATTTGAGGCTGAGGTCTAATCTTAACCCGGCAGAACAGGCGGACCCCTCAAACGATGAGAAAGAGCTCGACTACCTCAAGATCCTCAACAGCCATCTTCCCGCCGATATTTTGGCGTACGAGATCTGCCTCCGGCCGCCCGAGGGGTTCAATTCAAGGTTCAGCTGCAAATGGAGACTCTATCGCTATTACTTTGATCCCAAGGACCTCGACCTGGGCAAGATGCGCGAGGCAGCAGCCATGTTCCTTGGCGAGCAGGACTTTCGCAACTTTTGCAAGATCGATGCTGCCAAGCAAATCACAAACTACAAGCGCACTATTTTGGAGGTTAAAATCGTCGAGGAGAACGGCAAGTGCTACCTGCACCTCCAGGGCACTGCCTTTTTGTGGAACCAGGTGCGCTCCATCATGGGCATTTTGTTTCTTGTAGGCCAGGGCCTTGAGCGGCCCAGTATTGTGCGAGACTTGCTGGATGTTGAGAAAACACCGAGACGCCCGGCCTATGAAATTGCATGGGGTATCCCGCTGGTGCTGTATGGGTGCCACTACGACGATGCGCTCGAGTGGCGGACCTCGCGTTACACGAGCGTAGACCAGCTGTACAATTTGTGGCACGAGCACTTGATCAAGCAGACCATGGCCTCGACCATGCTTGACGTGGTGCTTCCTCGTGCCGGCCAGGACGAGCGCCCCCTGAGCGCCAATGTGGGCCGCGGTATCGGCAAACGGTCGCGCTATGTGCCGGTGCTTGAGAGGCCTACGAACTCTACGTTTGAGGAGAAGAACCAGAAATGGAAGGAGAAGAAGCGTGCAGCTCACACCAACTAGCAAGTGCTTAAGGTGCAATCACTTTCTGCATGATAGTTAATTTAATTTATTCAGACCCGCGGTGGAGCACCCCACTCCTACGCCAACCAACCTGCCAAATGCTCAACAATAAACTTGGAGCTGCGGTTATTGTGCCCAAAGTAGAGGATATCGTGCACGGTGCCCGCCTCTGCCAGGGTGGCCTTGATGCCGGCCTTGGCGGCGAACCGCTGGCAGCTGTCGGCCAGGATCTCGCCGGAGCTCCACACACACACCGTGCGTGCAGGCAGTGCTTCCCTCAGGCGCTCCGAGGTGGCCGCTTTGAGGTCCTCGCACTCGTCGGTGATGGGGTGCACAAAGTCGCGCGTGGCCTCGTCCAGCTCTCTGCCGGTGTACCAGCTGGCGCAGCGGGCGCCAAACATCGTGGCGATCCAGTCGGTGTCGACGTTGTCGACGACCGAGCCCGAGGACACGGGCACCAGCTCGGCCCACGGCGACACGTAGATTTGGGCGTAGAGGTGCTTGTGGAGCTCGGGAAACTTGGTCAGCGTGAGCGCCAGGGCCCCGCTGAGCGTACCGCCGGCCGAGTCGCCGAGAGTCACAATGCGGTTGCAGGTCGCGGCCAGCGCCTCGAACCCGTAGAACGCCTCGTGCACCTGCGTAGGGTACTTTGCGTACGGGCTCAGCGAGTAGTTGAGCACGCAAATCGACAGACGCGTCGAGGGGAGCTTCTTGAGCAGGTCGCGCATCCAGTAAATCTGCGCAACTATCACCGACAGGGCAAACCCTCCGCCGTGCAAAAAGTACAAAACAGGGTCGTCTGGCGTGCGGTCCCGGACCTCGTGCAGCCACTGCGTCTTGGGAGCAGCCAGCTTGGGCGAAAGAACCGCCGAGTGCACCATTTTCCCAGCAGTTACGGGCTTGTTGAAGTTGAGGTGGGTCTTGGCCAACCCCCAGTAAAGCGGCGTGCGGAGCTCGGTCTCGAGCGCCTTGAGGCCTAGGCTCACCTGGAGGTCGTCGGCGGCCATATGGTGCAGCAGGGTGCGCGAAGCTGCAGCAAACATCGTCATTGCGAGCGACATTTGGCGCCGGCTCGACCCGAACAACAGCCAAATTACCGCGTGCTTGAGGCCATTTGCGCCGCCCAAGAGCAGTACAAGTACGAGTTTGAGCCGTGCCGCCACTCCAGCAGGTTTGCCATAGGGTACCAGACCAGTGGCAGTCATGAGGAAACGCGGGGTGGGGGGCGGCAGCATGTGCTCCACAGGTGGGGTGTAGTGTGGGCCGAACAGTCCACGTGAGTCATTGTGCCACGTGTCTTGAACGGTCGAGAATTACTGTGTTATCCAATTGAGATTTGGGTCGTACTAAAGATGATTCTGCAGTCTAGAGGTTGACGGCCAAATTCACATGCCGTTAATGCACATGATTTGTAACTCGGCTCTGCACCCCACATTCTACTACCGAGACGTTTCAGTTTTACTCGGTTTAGGGTTTTATAGCCAGATGAGAAGTAGGCCGCGAGTAAATCGCTGAGCTGAGCTGTCCTTGAGCTGTCCTCGAGCTGTCCATGAGCTGTCCACACGCAGTGCTTGTCTCGAAGTCCTAGAGTACTAAAAGACCCCTTTCTTACAACCCCCAGAGGTGTGGTCTGCGTACACGCAGGTTAGTCCTTAAAACTGAAGTGAATTTATCTTCACCCGTCGTGTATTGAGACCTCTAAAGATCCAACTGGCATTAGACTGGCAATCAGCCTGCTGCTCGTGTGAGGGCCAATTCAAACAACAACAGGGCCAATTCTAGTATACAGAAATACCGATATCGCGTTTGACCCAGCTAAAGCCGTCTTTTCAACTGGAATAACAGTGTGTAGATCACACGGCACCACATGCGGAGGTTAGGGCCTGATCTACGGCTCATGGTAAATATACATATATATATATCTAGCCAAACGGGGTCGGTAAGTCAGACCTAGATGAGAATCTTTCAAGCTATTGGAGACCTCGCTGAAGCTCTAGCTACAATACTCGCCCAAATGCCATCTGGCTAATTTTATATGTTCCCAGGTTGCTTTATCCTTGCCTTTGGACTGTACCTTTGTTTGACAGCCACTAGCTCCGACAAAAGTGCGCATGTGACCAACGAGAAGGATCTTGGAGCCTACGCCGCCATCGATACTAACGTTAGCACGACCGGTGCTAGCTCTGAGCCTGCCTCTGTGTCAAAGCTCGTGCAAGCAGTCACCATTGTCGCAGCTGGAGCAATTCTGATCATGTGGGGTACGCATCTTGAGAGCCACTGAGTCTTCAGCAGCTATCGACAGTCAAGATATCCATTCAAGGGTCCTGTTGTTGGCACCCCACGACGGCATCGCAAAGAGTAGTCGTATTCACTCAGCAAATCAGTACTATTCAGAGAAATGATCACAGCAGAGCACGGCCAGGGCGAGATGCCGACGCTCGAGAACATCTGTCGAGATGGATCTTGTGGCCACGTTTAACCAACACTTGTCTGGGTTTTTCTGCTCTACTCTTTCTGATTCAAATATATTTTCTCAGATTTTATTGTTTTTATCGACGATCATAGCCAGGACAATGCGGCGTCGCTTATTCGGACCTGGTCTATCAGTGCCGCAAAATGCTTATCGCTTCCCCTCATCGCGGTCCTACCCACAACTTTTTCAATAGATTTTACCACTAATTTTAACTTCCTCAGCTTTCAAGAAACAACCTTTTCACAACTTTTTTTGCTTCTAGACCAGTTTTCACGTCTTATCGCCCACTGTCGTAATACCTTGACGCAATGGTGCCGTACGATCATGTACAGCTCTGCACCAACTTGCAGTTTTAATATGGTCACAAGGAGCTGGTGCACCTCGCGTTTATCACCTAAAGCACAGTAAAAACTTAAAATAGATGTGCCAAGACCCGAGTTTATCCGAGGTGGGACTCGTCACGGACTCAAACGCACAGGATATGCCGCGTCTCTCAAAATGCAGGATCACGTGTAATGCAGCCTAGCACTCCGCGCTGCATAATCTGCACCCCAATTACCCCAATTTACACTTGAGATAGTGACCTCAAAATCTCGGACAAAACTGAAATCGCTTTATGCCGCAGGAAAAAAGCTAGCAGCACGCCCACTCTCCGTGGCCCGTCGCTTGTGCAATCTGCATGGCAACCAGCGCGTAGTACGTCATGGTACAGTTGCGCCATTTCACGAAATATCTGAATTTGATTAGCCGTGGGAATCAAGTATGAGCTTATTAGTGTATTCGATTCTGTTTATTTCGTTCTACATGGCTGGTTAGCCGCCGAGCGGGGTGCTCTTCTATTCAGACCACCTCGCGTGGCTTATCTATTATCGAGTTCAAGGCGCGTCTCAAGTCTTGATGCAAATAGCAATTTCCATAGTGCCAAAATGCTATACCGGCAATAGCTGCCGATCAGCTTCCTTGCATGCACGTGAGCAGAGGTCATTTCGCCGGGCAGATAGAGGTCGGTCCCTCCAGTGAGAACACAAAAAATACCACAATTATCTGCGTGAAAAACTCTATTTCTCGACAAGATTTAGCTTATCAGGCAGGTACTGTCACGCCTGACGTCACGAGGGGCATAAACTGATATGCCTCAAATTGCAATCAGCTCCATTGTAAACCCCACTGGCAGAAAAAAGAGTTTAATTTTACGCTGGCTGATAATTTCACCAAGTAATTTGTGATTTTTTCAAGTTAGTTCAATGTCCGGGAGCCTCCCAGATGCTGGACTCAGGACCGAAAAGTTGGCGTGAGGCAATGGCATGTCCAGATATTGGAATGATAAACCACATAGGTGGCAAATAATATATATTAAACGGGAATGCTCCAGCCCTTTGATCATCACGTGCACTGATATTGATATTTAAGGGCTTGACGCATAGTGCGGCACCATTGCGTGCGCATGCAGGATTCGACGAGGCGTCCTCAATCTATGATATTTGGTGCTAGTACGCTGGGAATAGCGCTTGAGTCTTTGCGAATTTTTCACGTGCGTTCTTAAAGCGGTCAGTCTGTCAAATATTGATGGCGTGGCATCCACATGCCTTGCCAAGATATGTCCATGCATATGCAAGGCATGGTCGATCCCATCTAATGCATTATCGTGAGAAGCAGCTGACCTCAATCGCTGTGGAGTATATATACTGGGCGATCCGTGTACCAATTGCAAGAACCGTCCAGCCGACGCTTCCCCCCTAATACACATGTCGGCCTCAAGTTTGAACCAAGAGAAATCCAACATCTTTACCAGCGAGGTTCCCAATGAGGGCTCCTTCACCGACCTTAGCGAAGTGGTGCACGAGTCCACTACCGAGGAAATCGCCTACTTGCAAAAGATTCTTGGGCACGACGCCAGCCACGACTTTGACTCCGACGAGAAGGACTTTCAAATTATCCTCAAGGGTGCGCACACCCTTAGCTATGCCGAGTCGCGCGCTATTTTGGAGGAGGCGCTTGTCGAGCACGCGGACGACCGCAACTTTCCTCACGAGCTCAGAGGTTACATTGAGGAGGCTCTGGCCGCCGGTGAGGAGGAGAAGAATATTGCCGAGGGTGTGTCTGCCGAGTATGCAGTCCGTGCCAACGCGGCCATTTTCTACTACTCGTCGCCCTACCCTGAGGTGCGCGCCTCGACTCAGAACTGGGACAACCCCGAGGAGCCTTGCGAGACTATCCGCGTTTACATTGTTGGTCTTATTTGGACCGCCATCGCCACCTTTGTTGACCAGTTCTTCGAGGTCCGTATGCCCGGTATCTCTCTCAGCTTTGGTCTGCTGCAGCTCTTCACTGCCCCTTCGGGTATGCTCTTGGCCAAGATTTTGCCCGACTGGGGTTTCAACATCGGCGGCTCGCGCTACTCGCTCAACCCCGGCCCCTGGACCTACAAGGAGCAGACCCTCGTTACTATCATGTACGGTATGACCGCCGGTACTGCCTACGTCGACTCCCAAATTATGGTGCAAAAGCTCCCCATGTTCTACAACAACAACTGGGCCGGCAGTGGCTACCAGATCTTGATGATGCTGAGTACCCAGTACATTGGTTTTGGTCTTGTTGGTTTCTTCCGCAACGCTCTTGTCTACCCCACTCAAAACTTGTACATGGGCAACTTCCCCACTCTTGCCTTTAACAGAGCGCTCTTGGCTCCCGACAACAACAAGCCCGTCCACGGCTGGAAGCTTACTCGCTGGCACTTCTTTGCCATTGTCTTTGTTGGTATCTTCATCTATGAGTGGTTCCCGCTCTACATTGCCGAGTTCTTGATGTACTTCAACTGGATGACCTGGATCTCGCCCAACAACTACAACTTGGCTACTATTACTGGCTCGGTGACTGGTCTTGGTTTCAACCCCATTTCGACCTTTGAGTGGACTACTATCACTGGTTTTGGTGCTCTTTACATCCCCTTCTTCTCCTACACTAATATGATGGTCGGTGTCATTTTGGGTGGCCTCACTATTGCCGGTATCAGCTACTCCAACATGTACAACACTGCCTACCTGCCCATCAACAGCAATGACCTTTTCACCAACACCGGTGATGTGTACGACGTGTCCCAGATCCTCACCAACAACATTCTCGACAACGACAAGTACCAGGCCTACTCGCCTCCCTTCTACACTGCTGCCAACCTCGTGAGCTACGGCGCGTTCTTTGCCTCCTACACTTCAGTCTACGTTTCTACTCTTCTCAACGACTGGAAGGCTCTTTACGACGGCTTCAAGGACCTCGGCCTTAGCTTTATTGGCCGCGCCAAGGGTGTCAAGGACCACAAGGACGCCCACTCTCGCATGATGGCCGTGTACCCCGAGACTCCTCAGTGGTGGTTTTTGGCTATTTTGCTCGTTGCCTTTGGTATGGCGGTGGCCACTTTTGAGGCCTGGCCCACTGATGCCCCTATCTGGGGTCTGTTCTTGGCGCTGGGTATGTCGATTGTCTTTATTGTCCCCATTGGTATTCTTACCGCTCGTGCCGGTTCTAGTATCTCCATCAACGTTATTGTCGAGCTGATTGTTGGTTACGCCAAGCCCGGCTACGGTACTGCCCTCATGCTCATCAAGGCTTTTGGCGTCAACACCCAGATCCAGGCTGGCGGTTTCTTGTCTGACCTTAAGATGGGCCACTACGCCAAGATTCCTCCTCGTGCCTCGTTCCGCGTCCAGACCATTGGTACACTTGTGCAGACCTTTGTGACTTGGGGTGTGTTGCAGTTCCAGATCTACCACGTTGACGGTATCTGCACTGCTTCCCAAAAGGACACCACCAAGTTTACCTGCCCCAACGAGACCACCTACTTTTCTTCTTCGGTCATTTGGGGTGTTATTGGTCCCAAGCGTATCTTTGAGGGCCAGTACCCGATCCTCAAGTGGACCTTCCTCATTGGTTGCTTCTTGCCCATCCCCTTCTGGGCTGTTAAGAAGTTTGTGCCCAAGCTGCGTCCTCTGGTCCGCAATATCGAGCCCAATCTTATTATTATTGGTATGATCTCCGGCTGGGCTCCTTACAACATGTCCTACTATGTGGCTGGTTGGTACGTCAACTGGGTGTTCCTCAAGTACATCCGTCGTCGCTACCAAAAGTGGTTCGAGAAGTACACCTACGTGCTCAGTTCGGCCCTGGATGCCGGTAGTGCGCTTGCCTCTTTGATCATCTTCTTTGCCGTGCAGTACCACGAGAAGGATATCAACTGGTGGGGTAACAATGTGTCCTTTGAGGGTCTTGACGGCTATGGTCCTTCTCTGCAGGATATCCCCGACGTTGGCTACTTTGGCCCTGCCCCTGGCAACTACGCCTAAGCGCAAACGCGAGCGCAAGTCTCTCTTTAGTTTAATTTTGATCTAATTTCAACTCTTAATTTTCGATTTAATTTCAACCTATGCTACACTAGAGCTACACTAGATACCCAGCGACCCGTCCTGCGGGATTAGCCAGCTAAACGTGTCGAGCAGCACGATTTTTGTGCGCGCCCAGGCGAACCGCGTCCAGTTGAGGGTAAGCGCCCACGATTTGAGCAGCCCAAACCCGTGCCCGTACCGCTGGCGCGCGTCGTCGACGCCCTCGTAGTAGACGGTGTTTGCGCAGTACCGGGCCATTATGAGGAACGATTTGACCACGCCGAGCGGCGAGTTGAGCTTTTCATCAAGGTACCGAATGAGGTCATTAGTTTTGAGAATTAGGAGCACGACGTTGGGCATGGTGTGGAGCATCTGCATGATGGGCCCCACGAGCCCCTGTTCCTGGACCTTGCGCATCATGTTTTCGCGCTCCTCGTCGCCACGCGTGGTGATTAGGCCCCTCTGAGCGTGCTCCATGTCGCGTCCCGTGACCGCCGCCACGAAAATCTCAAATCCCTTGTCGTCGACGTGGGCGAACTTTTTGGCGTAAAAGCGCATCTTTTCGTGGTCCTGAGCAAGCAGAGCCAGCCACAAGTGTGCGTAGGCGCGGCGAATATCAGTGGGAACGTACCTATAGAGGCCGTGGTCGTACAAAATGATCTCAAAGTTGTAGCTCGAGCCGAGGCGCCGCTGCTCGGCCGGTTCGAGCGGCCTGATGGCAATGTTGCCGGCGTGCGGGTCGCAGTGCAGCCCCACGCCAGGAGTGAAGATCATGGAGTTGAAAATCTGGGCAAAGCACGTGCTCAGCTGGGCCTTGTCGATGTTGTGCCGGGCCAAAAACTCGAGGTTGTCGGGGCGGCCCCCGGTGACAAACTCCATGCACAGGATGCGCCGCTTGGCCCAAAACACCTTGGGCACTTTGAGGGCCGTGTAGGAGTACATGGGGGCGAAATGCTCGGCGCAATGCGTGGCGTTCTTGGCCTCCTCTCTAAAGTCAAGCTCGGTGTAAATGGAGTTTTGCATCTCGTCGCTGAGCCACGAAAGCGGGTATTGGGGGAACCAAAAGTCGATCAGCCGGAAAATCTGGCTCACGAGCATCACGTCGAGTGGAATAAACGTTCTCAACGAAGGGTGCTGGACCTTGACTGCGACCTCTGTTCCGTCCTTGAGATGGGCTCTGTGGACCTGGGCAAGCGATGCGGTGCCGAGGGGCTCGCTCTCAAAGTCCCTAAACAGCTCGGAAATGGGGCGGCCCTCGTCGGTCAGGAACATCTCGTTAACGCTCTCAATGCTCGACACGGGGCACTGGTCCTGCAGCGGGATCATCGTCTGGGTCCATTCGGGTGGAAAGACGTGGGACAGCGCCGAGATGTGCTGGCCCAGCTTGATAAACAGGCCCTTGTTGCGCTCGATGGCCCTGAGGGCAATATGGGCGCACCTGTCGTGGCACTGCGAGATCGCCGCATCAAATGCCTCATAATTGGGGTATTCCTTGTTGAGGCACCAGTAGTAATTCCACAGGCACCGCGTGGAGGCGTCGAGCACGCTCGAGGTGCGCTGCGCGGCGTGCAGGGCAAACTTGGTCGAGTCGCGAACCGTTTCGTTGCCAAAGTACGCGGCGCCGCACCCGAGTCCGACCCCGGCGCCAATTACGAGCCGTTTACGCAGCCGTGGTGCCGACCTCCACATTGCTAGGTTGGCTGCGTCAGCGGCGACTCTTGATTTATTTCACTCTCAAAAATTACCATGGCACAGCAGGTATCTACAGCACACTACAGTAGCAGCGACGACGAGGCCCCCGAAGAAGAAAGCCTGCAGGTGTCGCAGCAGCGGTCCAAGCAGCAGGAACGCCAGGCGGCCGCGGCCACGCAGGCTCTCAACGCGCAGCTCAAACAAAAACGCCGCGAGCGCGAGCGGCAGCGCGAGGCCAACCCCAAATCAAAAAAGAAACTGCTCAGCGAGATCCTCAAGGAGCCCGAGAGCCAGGACCAGGCTGAGCTCGAGGCCAAGCCCAGGGTGCAGGTGGTCAGGCACACGGTGAAAAAACTCGAGGCTGAAAAACAGGGGTTCAAGCTCAAGGTGCACAAGGCCACAAGCAAATTGCCATCCAGCAACAAGGCCCTGCTTGCCCGCAAGGAGCGGTTTTTGCAGCGCAAGCGCAAGTAAGCCCCCCTCTAGTCTTTCACCAAGGAGGTCAGAAGCGGCAGGGTGATCCCGCCCAACACCGCCGCCACGTCGAGGTGAGTCTCGAGCGTTGGCATCGCATGCATGGCTACAAACAAAAATGAGCCACCACTAAACAGCAGGCCTTGACCGGCCCACCACATAAAATGGGGCCCCGAGGAGGGCACCAGCCAGTAGATTAGGAGCGCACTCGCAGGCGCCGCCAATGCAAATAGAATAATGTCGCGCTTAATGTCCAAGGTGGGCACGTGCTGGGCTTTCAGTAGAGTCGCAAAACTGAACGCCGCGGGGGCTTTGTGCACGAGCACGGCAACAAGCACCGAGAACCGCAGCTTGGCGTCTGGCAAAAGGGCCGCAGCTCCAAATGCTACACCGTCGGCCAGCGAGTGGATAATTAGGCCAACCGAAGTAGCGCTGATTGTGTAGCCGGCGATCTGAAGCAGGTGTGCAGGAATGGTGTCCTCAAACTCGAGCTGATTGACTGCGACGCGTCTAGTCTTTGATTTTTGCAGTTTGATGGCGGCATCAATGCAGTACATGACCAAAAAGCCTACCAGCAGCGGGAACCCAACCACCTCATTTTGAGCGACCTCGATGCCCTCGGGCACAACCACCATAAAGGCAGTGCCGAGAATGATTCCTGCCGCGCAGCTCGACACTAGACGCATGTCCCAGGAAAATTTCAGCGCGCACCAGCCTGCGGCGATAGCCACTATGGCCATTACTGCCACTTCGAGATACATGATTACAAGCCTCGAGATCCGAGGCGGTCGGGTGATATATGCCCAACGGGTGTAATGGAGTAAGGGCAGCAGAGTCATGCCGCTGAGAGTTGAGCCCCAGATAATGCATTGAGCAAACTTCGGGTGGTCAGAGGACAGCTGCAGCTGCCAGGGCCAAGATCCGTGGGCTCGGCTGGTGATGGGGTTCCATCCAGTACGGGCAGATCCTTGACCTGGAAGAGCCACCACAAGCGGCGTTAACAACATCTATCATGACCACCGCCACTTTATTTCACCCAACACCGGTCTCAAAGACTTTTGGGCTGGCGCGCTAGGCAGCATTCGGAGTAAGTGGTGGGGGTATCCTACAGCCACACCGCTTCATCGCATAAAGTCCCCAAACCGCATCATAAATCAAGTCTCCTCAGATTGCATCACAGCCCCCGACCGTATTTCACCAGCACCCAGGACCTGATCATCCCGGCTTTACACACTAGGCAGGTCTGGATGCAGGCAGTGGACCATGAGCCCCTAGACCGCCTCGCAAATCAAACCATAGACATAGCCCCCAAAATAAGCGCGTAAAACCTCAAGACGGCTGAGGCGCCCACCAGAGAGGCGCACCTAGAGAGAGACACCACAGTGTGCGCCTTGTACCGCGTACTCCTAGCGCTGCCTAGTGTCCACGGCTAGTGCGGTACAGGCTACTTTTTGATTGTAGTACGCGGTCGGGCGCAACGCTCGACCGCTTATGACGCACTCGAGGGGTTCAATGCGAGCTGTTGATAATGCGCGGTGCAACAAGCCTGTAGATCTCACCGGAGTCAACGCGCAATCTCAAGGCAAACCGCACCTTATCCCAGCATGCGATCAACCCACCGAGCGCATCATAAGTGATCGAACATAGCACCCGACCGCGTAGCACAGCTCAAAAACTGACCTGCACTGCACTAGGTGACATACTAGACAGTGCTTGAAGCAGGTTGCAGGACCCCACAGGCCTCATCATAACTCAAACCGCACCAAGCCCCCAGACTCACCAATTCCGAAGCCACACCACAGCTCCAGACTCACCAAGCCCCCACGCACCAAGCCCCCAGACCCACCGAGCCCACGCCGCACCGAGCCCCACACCGCACCAGACTACATAGAACTTTAAAGTGCACCATACCTAGACAGCGCTTGACCTGCTCTGCACCAGCGCATACTAGGACTTGGAGCAGGTACTACCCGACACGTTTGTGGTCTGGCATGTTGAAGACTCCAGTGCGGGTTTGGAGTATCTGGCGGTGAACTACCGCCAGACGCGCGATTCGGCGGTATTGGGCTTGGCTTCGGGCTTAACAGCGCCCTTACGGCCGAGCTCAAAGCCGTCTAATAGCGCCTCTGGCGGAATAGCTCGCCGCCAGATACTTCAAACCCACACAAACGCCCTGATAATGCGCCGTAAACTGCACAGTCCCCAGAACGCGTCACAGCTCCCCGATCGCACTTGACCAACAAGCAGCCTCCGGATCTCCCCAGCCTCCCCATGACGACCTTCAAGCTCCACCGAGAGACCCCTCCTGAGCCTCCCCTTGACTCCACCCAACTCTCCAACCTCGGCGCCCTTGCTGGCCGTCGACGCATGATCCTACTGGCGGGGGAATTGACCTCCACGCAGTGTGACCCACGCCCTTGACGACTTCCAGTCCACCCAGACACCCACCACCCAGTCCCCACCATCATCCAATCCCCACCCTGGAGCGCTGGCCTTCGCCTCGCGCAAGTCTCCAATCCATAACCCGCAAATGCGCGGCACTTAGAATGTGGACATCCCTGAGCTTCTCAGCCTGAGGTTATCGTTACCACCAAATGGCGCCACTAAACGGCCAGTGTTTAGCGCGTGGAAAGGAGATCGGAGCAGACCAAGGTCCTGGCTCCTAGTCGGGGTCGCTAAACACAATCGCTAAGGTCCGGGGACCCGAGAGCCTACTCTCACACTGGGACGCAACAGGCTGCACGGGGGCAGTAGGCGCCTAGTAAACCGAGCCATAACCAGCCGCAGCGCACGGGGCGCAACGCGGGGCCATACCGCCTCAGGGGACGGCACTACACAGAGATGTGTAGTGTGACAGGGAACCGAGCTCCAGGTTGTAGCTCTAAGCCCGGGGCGCGTGGGACGACTGCGCAGAAACCCCAATGGAGCCCGGATTCGCTCCATGGGTGCCAAGAGTGCCCGAGAAGGGACAACCCAAAAAAATCAGGAGCTGGACTTTGGATCCTGATGCTGAGGCCGCAAAAGAGTAGCAGAGAGAGTTTTCCACCAGAGCAGTCACTTGTTTCCCTAATGAGAGGCACCCTACGCAGGTGTGATGAAAACCCCCAGACTTGCCGAAGCTCTTGCGGCCCCAGACATGCCGTAGCTTTTGGAGACTGGCACCAATGGTTTGTGAGCCATGAGGACCTCGATACCACGTATATGACGCAGCTCGAGGCGCACTCACCCTATGGTCGGCACTGTATGCTAGTGTGACAGACAAACGCGAGATACCAGTCGTATGTGCTGTGGGCGCAATTGAACGCAGATGAAATTGGATCCTGGAACGTGCCCTCAATAGGCCTGGCGCGTACCACCGCCACTGGGCGGCACTTGTACGGAAGCGAGATCAGCAATAACATCCCCACACTCTGTTCACCACTCGAGGCTTAGCACTAGCACGCCGCGCACGTCCAAACGCGGAGCTTGAGCTGGCCATTTTTGGGGTGGTGGTGTCAAGAGGATGAGTTGTTCGGTGACGGTGGTTACACTTATAGGGGGGCGCATGTGGCCTGCAGGCGTGCAGTATAGGGCAAACTTTTAAGGATATGGGAGTATTTCTAAATTAAATAGATTAATTTGATCCAACTAGAGTTTTATCTTTTTTAATATCAGCGCTTTCGCTTTTCTCAGACGGTATACTGCCCCCAATACAGCCCGGCACATGCAGCTACATGCGCGCACGCGGGCAAAACTCCGAGGTGAGGGGGAATGGCAGGGGTGAGTACCCCTTGCTTGCGCGGGGTTGGAATGTAGAATGTGTCCCAGCACAAATCTTGTGACCCAGCACATTCCCCCCACATGCCCACGGCCGTGCCCTGGTATACCCAAACGATCGGCAAGGCCAGGCAAAGGGCAGCACTAGACAGTACTAGACAGCAGTGGAGTATTTTCCTAACACCCAATCACTTTAACAGCTTCTCAGGTTGACTATTCGGGGCACTAACCAGACACTTGACGCACTCGGTTAAGCTAACGAATTAAAAATACTAAAGACAAAAAGCACAACACAAAAGTCGGCTACGGCCCCCTTGAGAGCCTGGAACCCGTACAGCGCCGGCCACGCCTGCGAGCGAATGTGCTGTGGGACGTACTGCAGCAGGTTGACAATCCAGTTGGGGTCCATTGTGGGGTCCAGCAGGTACCGCGTAGCCACGAGGCCCAGCTCTACCGCCAAAAAGCAGTGCCACAGCCGGTACTTGTTCCACGAACAATAGAGACCCACGAGCAGCATGAGCAGCGTGTGGATGAGGCCCCAGTGGGTCTTGCGCTTTTCGGTCTTGAGGGCGTCCTTGTGCTCTTGCTTGACCACCAGGTCATCCTTTTCGAGCGCCTCGGCAAACGTTTGTTCAAATGGTGAAGGAATTGCGGTTAGGGCTGGGTCCGTGGGCACGCTAAGGGGAGGGTCGTCCGAGTCAGGGGCAGCAGCTTTCAAGTTTGATTTGGATGCCCTGGCGAGGCTGGCGGCCCGCTGCTCGCGCTCTGCTTCAAACACCTCTTTGGGCTTGCCGGTGATTTGCGCTAGGCGGTCCGATCCGCCTTTCTTGAACCGTTCCTGGCGCCTTCGTCTCGCCTCTGCCGCGTCCATGCTTAGTAGCGTCTGATAGGGATAGTAATTACTATAATCTCTCCAGATAGTAATTACTACAAGCTCGTAGTAATGCTCTACCCAACCTCGTCCGCCAATTAGACATTTCGTAATGCTTCGCATCGCACGGTCCAGAGGCACCCCTCTGTTGCACACCCTCAAGCGCTCGTACGGCTACAACGCCCAGGTTGGCGAGGCCGTCACTGAGAAAGAGCACGTCGTGGATGCCGAAAACGCCAAGGTGCGCGCCACCCAGGCCCCCAACCGCAAAGAGACCTGGGCGGTCAGCCAGCAGCCCCGCGCCGCCGCCATGACCGGCCCGCGCTTTGACGGCCGCGACCTGAGCGCCCAGCCCCAGGCGTACGCCGCCATCGAGCTCATTGCCAAGGAGCCAATCAAGTTCGTCCACTCGGTCGCCGTCTGCGACGGTAACGCCAACAGCAAGCACGGCGGCGTCCAGGGCCACCCAAAAATTTTTATTAACGTCGATAGCCCCGGCGTGCACGCGTGCCAGTACTGCGGCAACCGTTTTGCCGACGAGCACTTTAGGGCAGAAATCGAGGCAAAGCAACCAGAGGAGCTGCCCTCGGGCTTTGGCCCTTATCTGCCTGGCTCTCTGGGCCCCTAATCATAGCTTATTTACACTCGACTCTCTAAATTGTAGCGACTTTTCACCAGCTCCTATTTCCCCCCTAAATTACTCATGTTTGGCCAGGCGCTCGCGGCAAACCGCCCTCACCTCGTGCAAAAGGGGTTTCTTACCCCGTTCATTCCCCTCAGCGAGTACGCTGGCCGCAGGGCCCGGGTCTTTGAGGCTATGGCTCCCAACTCGGTCGCCATCTTCCCCGGTAACCAAACGCACTTTGCTACTCCCTCGGTGTTTTATCCGTTCCGCCAAGATCCTAATTTGCACTATTTGAGCGGATTCCTCGAGCCTAATGCCTGTCTCGTGCTCAAAAAGGGCCAGACTAACGAGTCGTTCCTGTTTGCCAATGAAAAAGATGCCCACGCAGAGAAATGGGAGGGCGATCGGACCGGTACAGCCCTGATTCCCGAGACTTTTGGCGTTGATGCGGCCTACGCCAGCACCCCGGGCAGTCTTAGGGCCAATATCGAGAAACTGCTCAAGGGCGTCTCGACCGTTTACTTTGACAACACCCCGAAAAACACTGTGCGGTGGGGCCCCTATTTCCACAATGAGTTCAAAAAGCAAACCCAGAGCTCGAATGCGCTCGTGGAGCCCCTGCGTCTCGTCAAGAGCGAGAACGAGATCGACTGCATGCGCATCGCCTCCCAGGTCTCGGCTGAGGCCTACAACCAGGCCTACAAATTGCCGTTCAAGAGCGAGCACGAGCTGCACGCATACCTGGACTTTATGTTCAAGCGCGGCGGCTGTGACTCGGATGCGTACCTGGCCGTGGTGGCCGGTGGCGAGCACGCCCTGTGCATCCACTATGTCCGCAACGATGACCTCCTCAGAGATGGCGAGCTTGTCTTGGTGGATGCTGGTGGACGTATGGGCGGTTACTGCGCCGATATCTCGCGTACATGGCCCGTCAACGGCCGGTTCACCGAGCCCCAGCGTGACCTGTACGAAGCGGTTCTCCAGGTGGAAAAGAAGATCATTGCCTTGTCTACCACCGAGCACAATTTGTCGCTCCTCGATTTGCACCACCTGAGCGTTGTTGCCATGCAGGCGGAGCTCAAGAACGCTGGCCTCGACCTGACCCTCGCCCAGGTCCAGCAGGTGTACCCCCACTCGATCGGCCACAATTTGGGCCTCGACGTGCACGACGGCCCCACTACTTCGGCGCCCCTCAAGGCCAACCAGGTTATCACTGTGGAGCCGGGCGTGTATGTGCCCAAGGACGATGCGTTCCCCAAGCACTTCCACAACATCGGGATCCGCATTGAGGATAATGTGGTTATTGGCCAAAACAATGAGGTTTTGACTGACGATTGCGCCAAGGAGATTGATGAGATCGAGCGTTAAAAGCTCCACGGGCTGTAATTTAGCTTTTGTGTATATATATTTTCAGAGTGAAGAAAAGTGTCTTTTGGGGTGAAGGCAAATGAAAATTTTGTGTTCCACGAGGCACACAGGCACAATTGAGCACGCCAAAATCTCTACCCCCAGCTCTCACGCCCTTGGCGCACCCAGAGGGCACCCAGGGCAACACCCAGTCTCACCTCTTACACATGTGGAGACTGCTTCCTCGCCTCCGCCTGGCTGGGCCGCGCATGGCGAGCGCTCGTGCCGGAACCCCACGGCGCTTTTTCGCCACGGCACCCGCTCCAATGCTCAAACCCCCGAGGAAATGGCCCTGGGTGGCCCTGGCGCTCGGGGCTGCCGCGTACGGCGGTTGGAGGTGGTACACCTGGCACAACTACCCCGAGAGCGTGGCCAAGCTCCTCAAGGAGGGTCTCTATGCCCAACGACTGCGCAAACCCGACCACAAGAAAGCGCTCGAGTGCTATATCAAGGCTCTTCAGGAGGCCGATGCCCTAGGCATTCAGCCGCTGAGCGATGAGTACACGGGCATCCAGCTCAAGATCGCCGAGGTTTGCGAGCACTTGGGGATGCCCAGGGAGGCCGCGTTCATCTACATGGAGATTATGGGCATGTACCTCATTGCCATCAACAGCAAAAACGTCACCGCCGTGTACCGCGACCATCTGATCAAGCGCGACCTGATGGTCACGCTGATGCTGTCGATGGTCATGAAGGACCCCAACGTGTGCCGCAAGATGGCTACGCCGCACATCGAGGTGGCGATGGCTCGCGTCGCAGAGCAGGCCACAGAGAGCCTCCCCGTGCGCCTCAACCCCACGCTGCTTCTCGACTTTCACGATGGCCGGATCCCCGCGCTCGCGGCAAGCGTGAGCAGCACCAACGAGGCCGCATGGGGCGAGTTTCGGGACGAGGCGTTTGCGCTCCGCGAGCTGTTCACGATCGCGTGCATGGAGCAGGGCGAGTTTTGGCAGGCGGCGCTGTTCAAGTACCACACGACTTTGCTGATGCTCAGCTCGGGCTTTGAGCTGGGGGAGTGCCTCCTGAGCCTCGCCAACGTGGGCGCCCTGGCCTACCTGCAGGCCCTGAATTACGACTCGGGAACGAACGAGCTAGTGAATTCCGAGGTGAAGAACACCGAGGGAATTCTTCCCAAGCCCGATATCGCGCTGCCCAAGCAGGCCCAGGCCGCTCTGAATATGCCCCCGGGGTACATCAGCTGCAGCAATTTGGACATGGTCAAGAGCGGCACCGACCTGGTTTCGGTGTTTCTGGAAGCCAGCGACAGGTTCTACACGGGCGTGCGGTCCACGATCGACAAGCTCGATAGCTCCAACCGCCGCAGCACCGAGGTCGACAAGGCCCTGACCCTGGCCGCGTTTGGGCACGGCGTGGTCAAGCTGAAACAGGGCCAGCTTCAGGAAGCCAGTGACCTGCTGGGCGAGGCGCGCATCAGGGCTCGCGGGTGCGGGCTGGACGATGTGCTGGGGTACGCGTCCGAGGAGATCGACAAGCTGGACCGCATCGTGGCGTCGGGCAAGCCGCTGAGCGAGTTCAAGACCGAGGAGCAGCCGGCGATCAATGTTGTCTTTTGGAAAATCGAGGACCCCGAGCTGGCCAACAAGCACCTTTATGAGGGCGAGTGATTCTTCAGGAATTTTCAGGGCTAAATTTCAGGGGCTTTTTCAGGGGCTGGACAAAGGGCAGTACAGGTACCACACGCAAAAATTTTGCCCACCTCCACCTTTCCTTGTCTTTATGTACATAAATTATGCTGCGTCACATGCACGTCGCGTCGAACCCCCGAGGGAGACCCCAGTGGAGACTCCCGAGGGCCCGCCAGAGTGCTCCCCAGAGTACACCCCAAACCACTTAGACTCGGCGGCCCGCCGCTCCCCCGGGCTAATATATGCTATTCCTCCAAAAATTCTTAAAAAAATCCACTTTCTGGACACCGCGCCCCTCACCGCCCCCTATAAAACCCGCTCCCAACGCGCTTACCTCCTCATTGTAAAATATGGTCGCGCGGGTTGGCGAAACTGCGGCGCGGTGGCCGATCCAGACTATAGTGCTGGTGTCACTGGCCGCTTCTGTGTCGTACCTCCTGATGGCCAACTTCAACGTCCACTCGTTTCGCTCGCCGCTGTCGCGCGCCTTCTTCGTTGAGGGCCCCGCCAGCTACGCGCCTGCCTCGAGCGCCCAGCGTGCCCAGGCCGTGCAGCGGTTCGTGGGCGCTCCCCTCAGCTTCTGCAAGGACGGCGCCGAGCAGGTGGCCCAGCACCTGTTCCCCCAGGGCGGCGACGTGCCCCGCAGCGTGCTGGTTCCTGAATCGGAATTTCTCGCGTGGGTCGCCAAGGTGCGCAGGTTTAGCGTGCCGGGCAATGACTCCAGCTCTATCTGGCGCCTCGACTCGCAGATCTCGTGGGTGGTCTGGGCCAAATGGTTCGGCCACCGCCTCTACGACCTCGTCAAGGCCACCGAGGGTTTTGATCTTGTGGTGGTCGGCATCGCGTGGATCGCCATGTACTGGTCTTTCTATTTGTTGTGGCTCAAATTCAGGGCGCTCGGCTCGCGCGTCTACCTGTTTCTGGCGGCCTTGCTTAGCTCCTCTTTTTCGTTTTTGATCGCCCACGCCGTCTCAACGCGCCTTGGTTTCCGCGTGTCCCTGCGCGAGCTCGCCCAGGGCATCCCCTTTTTCGTGCTTGTTGTTGGCTTTGACACCAAGAGCATCCTGGCCGCCGAGGCCCTCAAGGTGTTCGACGCCAAGACCACGCCGTACGACGCCATCGCGCTGGTGCTGCGCACAAAGACAACCAAAATCTTCCGCGTGTTTGCCCTCGAGACTTTGCTGATGGCCGCCGTCTCCTTCCTTGGCGTGCCCGGCCTCAGCGACTTTTGCCGCATGGCGACCATCCTGATGGCCGTGGACGCGTTCATGCTCGTCACCTTCTTTGTGGCCAACCTCAGCATCAAGCTCACCATGAAGCGCGCCGAGGTGAACGAGCGCATGCGCCAGGCGCTCGAGGAGGACGGCGTGGCCTCGCAAGCCGCCGAGTCGTACGCGGGGTACGCGGGGCACGCGAGGGCGCACGTGCTGCGCGCCGCCATCCCCGCCGCGCTGCTGGTGCTCAACTCCTTCGTGTCTCTCCCCCTCGGCAACCTGCTGCCCGTGTCCCCTTTCTTTGCCCTCGAGGACCTCTGGGACGAGCCCGAGATTGCTGCGTTTGCCGCGCGCGTGCCCGCCGGCTCGCTCGTCACTGTGCTGCCGACCCTGCGCTTCCAGCCCGAGGCCCAGAGCTCGTGGCTCGCGCACGTCTTTGCGCACCTGGCCGACCCGCTTGTGTCGCGCGTGATTGTGTTTGCGCTTGGCTGCTCGCTCATTTTGAATATCTACCTTGTGCAGAGCTCCCAAAAGAGCCTGCGGGTCGTCGAGAAGAAGGTCCCGATTGTTGTTGAGCGCCGCGAGCGCCCCGAAGCCACTGGGGAGGAGCAGCTCTCTGACCCCTCTGATACCCGCGCCCCCCGCCCGCTCGAAGACTGCCTCGAGATCCTCAAGGCGGGCCTGGCCCCCGAGCTCAGCGACGAGGAGCTGGCCGTGCTCGGCGTCGCCGGCAAGCTGCCGCTGTACGCGCTCGAGAAGCAGCTCGCAGACACCACGCGCGCCGTCGCGGTGCGCCGCATGATTGTGTCGCGCCTCAGCCACACCAAGACCCTCGAGACCTCCAAGCTGCCCTACAAGGACTATGACTATGACCGGGTTCTTGGCGCCTGCTGCGAGAACGTCATTGGCTACCTCCCCCTCCCCATCGGCGTCGCCGGCCCCATCCTCATCGACGGCAAGCCGTACTACCTGCCCATGGCCACCACCGAGGGCGTGCTGGTTGCCTCGACGATGCGCGGGTCCAAGGCCATCAACGGCGGCGGCGGCGTCACCACCGAGATCCTCGCCGACGGCATGACCCGCGGCCCGTGCGTGACCTTCAGCAACCTGCGCAGCGCCGCCTCGTGCAAGCGCTGGCTCGACACCGAGAAGGGCCAGCGCGAGATCAAGGCCCAGTTCGAGAGCACCTCGCGCTTCGCCAAGCTCATTGGTCTCAAGACCGCCATCGCCGGCACCCTGGTGTTTATCCGGTTCAAGGCCCAGACCGGCGACGCCATGGGCATGAACATGATCTCCAAGGGCGTCGAAAAGGCCCTGCAGTACATGGGCGACAAGTACCCCGAGATGTCGATCGTGTCGATCAGCGGCAACTACTGCACCGACAAAAAGGCCGCCGCCATCAACTGGATTGAGGGCCGCGGCAAGTCGGTGGTGGCCGAGGCGACTGTGCCTGGCCACCTCGTGCGCAGCGTGCTCAAGACGGGCGTCGACGAGCTGGTCGAGCTCAACAACTCCAAGAACCTGGTGGGCTCGGCGCTCGCGGGCGCCATGGGCGGCTTCAACGCCCAGGCAGCCAACCTCGTGGCGGCGGTCTTTCTGGCCACGGGCCAGGACCCCGCCCAGGTGGTCGAGGGCTCAAACTGCATGACCCTGATGAACAACGTCGATGGCGACCTGCAAATAAGCGTCTCCATGCCCTCGCTCGAGGTCGGCACCATCGGCGGCGGTACGATCCTCGAGCCCCAGGCCGCGGTGCTCGAGATGTTGGGCATCAAGGGGCCCCACCCCACCGACCCGGGCGACAACGCCCGCACGCTCTCGCGCGTCGTGGCCTCTGCCGTGCTCGCCGGCGAGCTGTCGCTGTGCGCCGCCCTCGCTGCCGGCCACCTCGTCAAATCGCACATGGCCCACAACCGCAGCAAGGCCCCGACCGCCGCGAGCAGCGCGGTGGATTTAAAAAAGTTGGCGAGCGCCTAGTAGCATAGTGTATTATTGTTGAGTGGCTGAGGGCGCATGGCTGAGGGCGCATGACTTTGGGGCTCTTTTTTTTTCGTGGAGCGCTGGCCCAGCGGCCGGGGCGACACTCCACCCCACCCAGGCAGTGCTGCTGGGTAGTGCGGGATATAGTTTCATTTATGTATTTAGCTGGTGGCATTCCCCTCTGCCCTCTCCCTTGCCCCGTGCCACTCTGCCCTGCCCCCTCTGGCCCATCTGGAGAAATTGGGGCATCGCTATCTGGGTTAGGGCACGCCTCAAATCACTTTAGGGCAAGGGTCCCCCTACCTAAATCGGATAACAGCATCCTCCTATCACTTCGTCTCCCACACCCATGCACCTCCCCCTGCTTTTTGCCCTCGGTCAGTGCTCGCTGCTCGATGCAATTGGCGACCTCTTTGCCCTCGACCCAACCTTTGACCGCGACGATGCTACCCCTGCGCTCCTCCACTCGCTGCAGTCCGAGCTTGGTCTCGGGCCTGTGCCCTCTGATGCCGCCGCGATCTGGGCCGAGGTCTTGGACACGGTGCCCAATGCTGCCCAAAAACTCAGGGCTGAGATCCTGCGCGCCAATGCCAGCCCCGAGAGCTTGCGTAGGACCAGCCCCAGCCCCTTGGCCTCTGCCCAGGACGACAGCTTTCTCCACGTGAGCTCGCCCAAGTTCCCCAACCACTCTCTGCGCATCAAGGAGCCAAAACTCGGGATCGATAACGTCGTCCAGTACTCTGGCTACCTCGATCTCCACGATACCGACAAGCACCTCTTTTTCTACTTTTTCGAGTCGCGCACCTCGCCCGAGACTGATCCCACGGTCATGTGGCTCAACGGTGGCCCCGGATGTAGCTCGATGCTTGGCCTCTTCTTTGAGCTCGGTCCCGTGCGCGTCAACAGCTCGGCCCAAGTCGAGCAGAACCCCTGGAGCTGGAACCAAAACGCAAACATCTTTTTCCTGGACCAGCCGGTCGGCACAGGGTTCAGCTACGGTGCCAACCACTCGTACAGCACTGCCGAGGCCGCCCACGACAACTATGCCTTTTTGGAGCTGTTTTTCCAGCAGTTCCCCCAGTACGGCGGACGCGATTTCCACATTGCTGGCGAGTCGTACGCCGGCCACTATGTGCCTGTTTTTGCCGACCACCACCTCCAGCAAAAGGACCGCAGCTTCAATGTGACCTCGGTGCTCATTGGCAACGGTCTCGTGGACCCCCTCAGGCAGTACGACTATTTCGCGCCCATGGCCTGCGGCGAGGGCGGCTACCCCGCGGTGCTCAGCAACGAGACGTGCACAAAGATGCGCGGCTCTCAGGCGCAGTGCGACAAGCTCATTCGCAAGTGCTACCAGACCCACAACCAGTGGCACTGCGCCCCGGCCACCGTCTACTGCAACGCGCACATGATGGACCCCTACGCCAAGTCCGGGCTCAACATGTACGATGTGCGCATGAAGTGCGAGGATGATGACCTCTGCTACAAGGAGATGCCCTGGATTGATAGTTATTTGCACGACCCGCTCGTCAAACAAGAGCTCGGCGTCACCAAGGACTTTGAGGACTGCGACGGCAGCGTGTACTATGGCTTTACTACCGGCGGCGACTGGATGATCCCCTACTACCACACCGTGTCTCACTTGCTGGATGCAGAGATCCCTGTGCTCGTTTACGCCGGCGACAAGGACTTTATCTGCAACTGGCTCGGCAACGAGAACTGGAGCCGCGAGCTGCCCTGGAAGTACCACGACCAGTTTGCCGAGGTTGGGCTCGAGCCCTGGCTGCTGAGCGACGGTACCGAGGTGGGCCAGGCCCGCAACTACGAGCACTATACCTTTTTGAGGGTGTATGACGCCGGCCACATGGTGCCCTACGATAAGCCCGAGGCGTCTCAGGAGATGTTCAACCGGTGGATTTCGGGCGATTACGCTTTTGCTAATTAGTTATGTGTATTGAACCCTTAATGCTGTGCAGCCCCTAGATGCTGTGTACCAGCCCCTTGATGCTGTTATCTGGTCTATCATGCATGTCTCAGAATCAGAGCATATAAGACCCCTTAAAAAGTTGGCGATGCCCGCAAACTTTGGCAAGGTGGTTCCCCTTTCATCAGTAGGGCGCATACTCGACAGTGTTGAGATTGAGTCGGCTACTGCGGCAGTCTTGCAATCTCTCACACTGTTCAAGCAGTTGTTTTATATTTCGATTTGCTATTATACAAATGTGACCTTCACGGCCAAGCAAAATAAGGGTGCAGCCATGTACCATCTGATTAGGCTCCAGATCAATCGAAAAGAGTAAAGGAGTTGGGACGCGATTTTTTGTCTTTGCAGTTGTTTTTCCAACCAATTGTATCGTAAAGCTTGTTTAGGCCAGAGGCAAAATCGTCAAGTGCACAAGAGTAGCCAGGACCATCCGAGCACCAGCCAATGGGCAGCACAGCATCATTGAGAACAACTCGCACATATTCGGCGGTACCATTACTGATTTTTTCGAAAACGAGGTGCGCACCCATGGGCACCACATCGCTGATCTCGATTTGGTTGCCAAATGTGACCTGGTTGGCAACAAAGTTGTTGGTGGAGTTGAGCAGGCCAGCGGCGCCAATCATCTGCGAGATCTGGGTATCGTGAAGAAAGGCCACAGTGAGAGCACGGTCAGAGTTTTGCAGGACGCCAAGGGTGGCATTGGTGAGCACAGAGCCCGAGGCCATACCCTTGGGGGAGCCGTGGGCGCGCTTGCAAAACAAGCGGTACGAGCGGGAGTACTCTTTGGCGAGCCATTCTGCCGGTGTGAACACGTCCAGCCACGGTGAATCGCCGCGAGCATTTATCTCGTAAAGGCCGACCTCCATCAAATCCGAGATCTCGTCGGCGCTCAGCGAAACGCCAAGTGCAGCACTCAAGCGCTCGGCAGCAGTGTCAAACTCGGGGGTGAGGGTAGTAGTGTCATCGCACGTAGTTTTGGCTGCACCTGAGCAAGAGGGGGTTAGCGAGTTGGCGTCCTCGGTCTCGTCAATCACCGTCAAGTTGTAGTTGGGGTGGAAACCGCGGGCCCACGACATTGCGGTGGCCACAACACGGGGTGAAGAGGACGACCAAAGGTGCAAGGTTTCGTTGTCAACAAGCTGCAGGTAGCGTTCCTTATCCTGCAGACCTAGCCTGTAGGCCTGGTCAACACCAGCAAACGGTCCAGTAGTAGTTTCAAGACCATAGGTCTCATTGTTTGCATAGTATGTCCAGGTGTTTAGAAAATCAAACTCTTGCGGGGTGCTTGTGCGGTTTGAGATTTTTGCCAAGATGGCCTCGTAGTCGGCGCTATCGTCGCTCTCGGGGTAGCGCTCGTTGTGGCGGTGCCACATGACTGCCTGAGTGAGGTTGAAGCCTGGGGGAAGGCTGTAGTCGACCCCATCTGAGCGGCGGGACGAGTAGGGGCCAATACCCGCAAACAGCTTGAATGGGGAAAAGTTGTCGAGGAATTGAGGGGTGGAAACAACGTTAATTGCTTCAGCCCCAGCAAGTAGCGCAATTAATTGGATCATAGATTTTTTCCTCAGACGCATGTCTCTTCTTATACATAGGGGTTTGCACGTGTGCAGGTATGCAGCACGTGTGCAGGTATGCAGCACGTGTAGCTACAACGTCGAGTAAAGTGAGGCGGTTATAATCGAAGTCTTGATCAGTAGCGGGTGAGACACTGAAATTAACGACTTGACCCCTTGCGTTAATAGTATATTTTATTAAATTGGGATGTCTTACCTAGAGTATATATCCCCAAGGCTCGATACTGGTGGGCATGCCCAGCGAACAAAGAGTCCAAGTATGGCAAAAGGAGCTTGACCAGCGATTTGCAGAGCTCGAGGACAGATTGCGCAACCTGCAGAGTTTGTACAAGCTGCCCGCGATCTGCAATCGTGGGGCATGCGGGAGACCCAGTGAGACTCTAGGGTGAGAGTGATGAGCGAGTTAAGGTCAAATTTCGAACAAACCAAGCAAATTGAGCCTGAATAGATCTTTATCTCTTTATTGGTCGACGACTATCGCGGCGACGATCACTGCAAACATGGCAGGTGGTCGAGCGTGGGGTACCCTGGGGCAGGTAGGGACGTCAAATTTGGTCTATCTAGATTAATTTCTGTAGTGTGAGGCTCAGTAGTGTGAATTTGTGGGCGTGTACCCGAGGACCGGGGTTGACCTTGCCAGAGCCCAAAGAGCCCAGATCCCCAGAGCTCCCAGCTGAGTCGTCCCAGCAGAGTCGAGCTCCCTCGAACTCGCTGACCAACAACACCCCTTTTGCCCCCCGGACCTTGGCCCTCATTAACTCCCAGCCGGCCCACCAACGTAAACAACGCGTCCCCCCATATGAGCTCGGCACAGTACCAAAAGCTGTCGCAGCTGGAGCATGTGATCAAGCGCCCCGACACGTACATTGGGAGCGTCGAGATGGACGAGACCCAGATGTGGGTGTGCGATGCCGAGGGCAAGATGCACTTTAGAAAAGTGTCGATGGTGCCCGGTCTGTACAAGATTTTCGACGAGATTTTGGTGAACGCTGCCGACAACAAGGTGCGCGACCCGAGCATGACGTTCATCAAGGTCGGCATCGACCCCGGAGCCAACCGCATCACGGTGCAAAACGACGGAAAGGGCATTCCCATCGAGAAGCACGACGTCGAGGATATGTGGATTCCCGAGCTGATTTTCGGCAACCTGCTGACCTCGTCCAACTACAACGACGACGAGCAAAAGGTGACGGGCGGCCGCAACGGGTTCGGCGCCAAGCTGTGCAACATTTTCAGCACCAAGTTCGAGGTCAACACCGCCGACCAAAACCAAGAGTATACCCAGGTGTGGACCGCCAACATGACCCAGAAACAGGAGCCCACCATCGTGAAGCGCACGAAAAAGACCCCCAAGAGCTGGACCAAGATTTCGTTTGAGCCCGATCTCGAGAAATTCGGCATGGCGTCGCTCGACAACGACATTGTGGAGGTGATGCGCCGCCGCGTGTACGACCTCGCGGGCACCTCCGCGGGCCTCAAAGTGTACCTCAACGATACCCTGATCACCATCAAGGACTTTAACGCGTACGTCCAGATGTTTACGTCGGCCCTCGACCACGAGCAGCAAAAGGTCGTGTACGCCAAGCCCAACGACCGCTGGGAGGTCGCGTTCGGGGTCAGCGACGGCACCTTCAACCAAATGTCGTTTGTCAACTCGATTGCCACCACGTCGGGCGGCACGCACGTCAACTACGTCGCCGACCAGATCATCAACTATCTGCTCGAGAGCGTCAAGAAAAAGATTGGAAAGAAAGGTGCCAGCCTCAAGCGCGCGCAAATCAAGAGCCACATGTTTCTTTTTGTGAATTGCAAGATCAACAACCCCAAATTCACGTCGCAGACCAAGGAGCAGATGACCACGAAGATGTCGCAGTTTGGCTCAAAGTGCGAGCTCCCCGCCAAGTTTCTCAAGGATGTCATGGACAAGACCGGCATCATGGACTCGTTGCTGAGCCTGAGCGAAAAAGCCGCGGACAAACTGATGGCCAAGCAGGACGGCGGTAAGAAGCGTCGCCTGACCGGGATTGTCAAGCTCGACGACGCAAACAAGGCCGGCACCAAGGAGAGCTCCAAGTGTATTCTTGTTTTGACCGAGGGAGACTCTGCAAAGTCGCTTGCCGTCCAAGGAATCGAGGTGGTTGGCCGCGACTATCTGGGCTGCTACCCCCTTCGCGGCAAGATGCTCAACGTGCGCGAGGCCTCGCAAGAGCAAATTCTAAAGAACAAGGAGATCTCGGAGCTCAAAAAGATCATTGGCTTGCAGCACAAGAAGCACTACACGTCGACCGAGGGCCTCCGGTACGGGCACATTATGATCATGACCGATCAGGACCACGACGGCTCGCACATCAAGGGCCTCATCATCAACTTTTTGGAGTCGAGTTTCCCTGGTCTGCTCGACATCCCGGGGTTCTTGCTCGAGTTCATCACGCCCATCATCAAGGTCACGATTTTGCGCAACAAAAAGGCCGTCGCGGTCAAGAACTTCTTCAACACCATCGAGTACGAGACCTGGCGCGACACAGAGGGCAAGACCTGCAAGTGGACCCACAAGTACTTCAAGGGTTTGGGTACCTCCCTGAAGAGCGATTTCCGCGAGTACTTTAGCAACCTCGACTTTCACCAAAAGACGTTTCTGAATTTGCAGGAGGGCGACAAGGAGAAGATCGAGCTGGCGTTTGCCAAGAACCGCGCAGACGACCGCAAGCAGTGGCTGCAGGAGTACGTGCCCGGCACGTTTCTGGACCCGCACCTCGAGACAATTCCCATCAAGGAGTTTATCGACAAGGAGCTGGTCCTCTTCTCGCTGAGCGACTGCGCCCGCAGCATCCCCTCGGTCATGGACGGCCTCAAGCCCAGCCAGCGCAAGGTGATGTTTGCCTCGTTTCTGCGCCGGCCGTTTGTCAAGGAGGTCAAGGTCGCGCAGCTCGGCGCCGATGCCACCTCCAAGGCCGCGTACCACCACGGCGAGGCCAGCATTCAGCAAACCATCATCGGCCTTGCCCAGGACTTTATTGGCTCCAACAACATCTACTGGCTGATGCCCGAGGGCGGGTTTGGCTCGCGCGCCACCGGCGGCAAGGACGCCAGCGCCGCGCGTTACATCCACACGCTCCTGAATCCCGTGACCAAGTTTGCGTTTCAGGAGAACGACGAGCCGCTGCTCAATTATCTGCAGGACGACGAGAGCACGATTGAGCCCGAGTACTATGTGCCTGTGCTGCCGACCCTGCTCGTGAACGGCGGCGAGGGCATCGGCACCGGTTGGAGCTCCAACATACCGTGCTTCAACCCGCTGGACATCACTGCCAACCTGCGGCGCATGATGGCCGAGCAGCCGCTGCAGGCGATGACCCCGTGGTACCGCGGGTGGACGGGCGTGATTGAGCGCGTGCCCGGCAACGACCAGCAGTTCCGGGTGTGCGGCCGCATCGAGGAGCTCGACGACAACACGCTGGCCATCACCGAGCTGCCGGTGCGCATGTGGACCGAGAACATGAAGGAGTTTCTGCTGCGGAGCATCATTGGCAGCTCCAAGGAGGCCGGCGAGAAAGGAGCGAAGCCGCTGCCCGAGTTTATCGACGACGTCACCGAGGAGCACGGCAACGGCAACGTGCGGTTTGTGGTGAAGCTGAGCGACGAGAACATGGCCGCGGCGCGCCAGACGGGGCTCTACCAAAAGTTCAAGCTGGTGACGCCCATGAGCACCGCCAACATGGTGGCGTTCGACCCCCAGGGCCGCCTCCGCCGCTACAAGACCGCCGAGGACATCCTCAAGGAATTCTACTATGTGCGCCTCGACTACTACCAGCGGCGCAAGGACTACATGACCGACGAGCTCAAGAACAAGTTGGAGCGTCTCACGTCGCAGGCCCGCTTCATCAAGCTCATCATCGAGAAGGACCTCAACATCAACAACAAGGCGCGCAAGCTCTTGATCAAGGAGCTCGAGAGACTCAGATTTCCCCGGTTTGGGCCCAAAGGAGGCAAACCGGTGTGGCCCGGCGAGGAGGCCGCCGCGGGCGTTGCTGGCGACGACGCCGACTCGGACGACGAGGAGGACATTGGCGCTGCGCTCGAGGCGGACCCCGAGGTGCCCAACGTCACGGCCGACGGCAGCGTCACCAAGCCCCTAAAAGTGAGCTACGACTACCTGCTCAACATGAAGATCAGCTCGCTCACCAAAGAAAAGTACGAGCGGCTGCTGCGGGACCGCGACGGCGTCGAAGAGGAGCTCAACGAGCTGCTGGGCAAGACCATCAAGTCGATCTGGGAGCACGACCTCGACAAGTTCGAGCAGGAGTACCAAAAGTTCCTCGACAAGGACCAGCACGCGCGCGAGTTCACGCCCGGCAAGAAGAAGGCGGCCAAGCGCAAGGCCAGCGACAGCGACGACGACGAGGAGTTTGGGGCCAAGAAGCGCCGCAAGCGCGCCGCCCCGGTCAAGAAGGAGGTGATTCGTGAGGGGATCTACCTCGAGCCGCCTGCGATCGAGGAGTTCAAGCAGGCCAAGCCAAAGGTGAAGAAGGAGACGGAGGCCAAGCCCAAGGAGCCCAAGGCGGCGAAGACTGCGGTCAAGAAGGAGCCCAAGGAGCCCAAAGAGCCTGCTGCCAAGGCCGCCACCAAGGCTGCCAAGACCGCCGTCAAGAAGGAGCCCAGCCCCGCAGCGCCCACTGCCAAGCTCAAGCAGTCCAAGCTGAGCTTCGCCAAGAAAGTCGACAGCGACAGCGAGAGTGACGCCGAGAGCGAGCTCGATCTCGAGTCCGTGCCTGTGACCCGCGCTCCGCGCGCCCGCCGCGCTGCCACCAAGCAGTCGTACACGGCGCCCCCCATCGAGCTCGACGACGACGACTCGATGATGGTCGACGAGCCCAGCGACGACAGCGACGACGGCAAGTTCGAGCTCAGCGATTAGTTTTACTCCTAGTTATTGCTACTTTATTTATGTTGTCCGCAGCGAAACCAAACAGCTACAGAAAAACTCTTCGGGGATTAAGATTGGACATTGATGAATTTAAACACGGCGGTGCCACGATGTGGGCCGGGCCCGACACAGCCGCTCGTTGTAGACCCGGAACTGCAAAACGCAGCCCGAATTTACGCGGAAAAGTTGATGAAAAATTAGAGGGCTGGCTGGATTATATATGTGGGCTCCCACCGGTTTGCAGAGCGAGAGCCCGTCGGAGCGCGTGGACGTCTCCTACCGGTTTGCAGCGCGTGGGAGCGCCCGCCAGCTCCCAGCTCCTCCCAGCTCGCTCAGCTTGCCGGCCCTCCGAGCTCCGGCGGTGGCAACTGTGGCGCGCCGCACCACGTGACCCACCGCACCACGTGACCTACAGGCTAACCCCCCCCGTCCCCCGTCCCAAATAGCCCTTCAGTCATTGGCTATGCTCGCTCGTCAGTTTGCCCGCCCCGCTGTCCGCGCCTCGCAGCTCGTTTTCGGCCGCCAAACCGTTCGCGCCCTTGGCACCCAGCCCAAGGTTGTCTCGAAGGACGAGGGCTACGATATCCTCGTTGCCCAGCGCCGTAACCGCCCCCTCAGCCCCGACCTCCAAATCTACCGCCCTCAGATCACCATGGTCATGTCGGGTCTCCACCGTATCACTGGTGTCGCTCTCGGCGGCGCGTTTTACCTCTACGCCATCGGCTACGCGCTGCTGCCCTTTGTCGGCGTGACCGCCCTGGCCCCGGCCACCGTCGCTGCCTCGTTCGGCGCTCTGCCCCTCGTGGCCAAGATCGCCGCCAAGGCCGTGGCCGCCCTCCCGTTCACGTTCCACTCGTTCAACGGTATCCGCCACCTCGTCTGGGACACCACAAAGGGCCTCACCATCCCCCAGCTCTACCGCTCGGGCTACCTCGTGACCGGCCTCTCGATTGTTAGTGCCCTTGTGCTCGCAGTTATTTAATTATTTAGCATACGTTGTTTGTGGGTGCGGGGGAGTCCGTCGCTGACCTCCACTGCTGACCTCGCCGGGGGGGTTCCCCGGATTTTTTTCGCGGCACATGTGACTCGCTTGTTTGGGGTTCCTTGGGGTCCCTAAGGGGTCTTTGGGGGTCCCCTAGCCCTCATGGATGCAATTGGGCCGCAGAGAGCAGATGCCTAAAAAATTAGTTTGTAGTGCCAAAGCGCGAGCACGATAGTAGCGCCGTGGCTGAGCTTGCGGCAGCACGGGGACACTATGATTACTCTGTGTAAATGTAACTTACAGAGTCTAACGATGGACTAGCCCAGCCTACCAGCCCCTTGATTGACGCTGCTATTCTGTAAGGGCGTGTCCCAGGTACCCAGAGGGCTACAAGCGAGGGGCTTGACTCTGCACTTGGTGAAAGACCGTATTTGATGGCTTTTTTCACACTATCTAGCATCTCTAGCGCTCACCTGGTTAGCCCAACATGCACTTTGGGACTCGCCTCGCGGCCATCTCGGCGCGTTACGCCTGGTTGCCAAATTTGGATTGCAATAATGGGCCGTTTCTTAGACAATTGACCGACAGCGTGTTTCGCGTTAGGTCAAAGCGCTGTCGCGCGCTGGGGGCATATTGTGCCCGGGGGCCAGGGCGCAAAACAGCTTTCTAGTGCAATTGGAGCGTATCCAAGGCCCTACTCATTGCGAAATAGCGCGCACGGACTCATATCTATTGAGATCATTTACTGCTACTACTAAACCACTGGTAGCTGCATGTTGGCCGATCCATGCATGATGGCTTCAACCTGAGACAAGTGGCGCTGTGGCGCATGCAGAGTAACTCGTGTAACAAGCTGAAAAAGGTAACCAATCAATATTGTGCACCTAAAACAATCAAGAAGCTACTCAAAACGATTCCAAAAATACAATTGCTTGGCCAATCCAGGTGCCGGGTTCGGCTCTTGGCCAGAAAAAGGTCGCAGTGCCAAGAAGTTCACTTGGTGCGGGTGCTACAGGGGTCCACCTCGATCCACATTCGAGCTGCTTTCAGCTAGAACTTGCGACATAACCCCGAAAAACTATAGATTAGAGGGCAATTTACCTGTCTAATTGGGGGTTTTTGGAGTTGCATAAATTGGCTAGAACAAGGTTGTTGTGCATGACGCACAAAGGGGCACTTTGCACAAAACAACTACAACTACTACCACTATCAACTTATTTTTATCTATTTTGTCAAGGAGTATAGAAACTAAACTGGGGTACTCCCTGGCTGAGCGGCTCAGAATCTACTACAAACATGTTGTATCGCCAAATTTCAAAGGCACTTGCGGCAAGACCTCTCCTAATTCGGAACCTGCAATGCCCCAAAGTGTCTGCAATCTAATGTGTCAAGTCAGAGAGATCTTACAAACATGGCAAACAGCCCAGTACTAGAAATCCAATTCTCAAACAATTTTCTTCCTTTGCTTGTTCTAGCTATACTGGCTCGGCCAGCAAAGCTGCCTAATCTCGCTTAATTTTAGTAGGCATAAAATGCTCGCATAACAAAAATAGGAACAAGGGTCGAGTGCACTCGCAGGAAGAAAATTCTACCGAGACGGTTGAGGAGCTAAAGTAGGTGCAATTAGGCTAGTTTCACTAGTTTTGCTCCGAAAAATTCCGCCCCAAGAACAAGACTACCTCGCATATATGCCGGTCGATGCATGCATGGTGCTTGTTCGACAGGGCCAATTTTCCCGCTCGCTACTCTCGGGGTTGCCTTGCTTTAAGGGGCAATTAAACAAGTCAATAGATACCTAAACTGTTTTAATCAAGACAATAGCGGAATAAATGTGTGCAATTTACCCGGAAATCTAATTTGCAATGCACTAGGGGTTACTCCCATGAACAATGAGCAATCTGTCTCTGGTGTAAACAGGGAGAAATGGCCAAACTTTTGAAAATTTAGCGTATTCGAGCAGGATTTGGCTCGAAAAATGTAATGTTTGCTACCTGAGACATGTTTCTGCGTTGGAACACGGACATGTTATATCGGGGTCTTGTTACACGCTATGCATGCATCATGCAGGGTTTAGTGTGCATTGCATTTGCATGATGCGGTGGCCTATATAAACACGGCGTCCCGCCATCAGTATCCAAGCAATAACACAAATGCAATCCGCTCTTCAGATCGCCGCTGCTCTCATGTTTGCCGGCCAGGCTCAGGCTTGGTTCGACTACGCTGGCTGCCAGTCCACCGCTGCCGGCCACGCCGGTGCTCTTGCCAGCGCTCTTGGCCACAGCGTCAACCCCAACCAGGGTTTCACCATCGGTTTCGCCCAGCCCCACTACACCTCGCTCCAGAGCGCCTGCAACAGCTTCATTGGCCAGTTTGACTCTGCTCCCTCTGACTGCTTGAGCGACGACTTTGCCAGCGTCTTCAACGACTTTGACAGCAACCTGTCGAACGTCCTCAAGGGTTTCTGCGACAACGCCGGTGCCATCGGTGGTGACGACTACGCTCGTGAGTGCGGTGACAACCTTTGGGGCTGGTACGGTAACATCGCCACCAAGTGGGGTTCGCTTGCCGACTGCGACTACGTCGACTCCATTTGGGATGCTCACTGCTCCGTCACTGACGCTTTCAGCTACTTCTACGACTTCTTCGACTGCGGCAACTTTGACTTCAACTGGGGTGACTGCGGTGCTTTTGACCACCACACCCGCTCGTGCCAGCTTTCTGCTTCGAGCTTCACCTCTTCGCCCACCACCCACGCTTCGCAGACTGTCGCCTCCAGCTCTGCCAAGTCCACTGGTGCTGCCTCCTCCAGCTCTGCCAAGACCACTGGTGCCGCCTCCTCCAGCTCTGGCTCTGCCTCGCCTGTCGTCTCGACCTACAGCGACTACACCACCTCGTACCGCTGCCGCGTTGTTGGCTCGGCTGCTGGTGGCCTCAACGCCTAAATACCCCCCCTCACAAAACCCATTTAATGCTATATTATAACTCATGTTCTCTATCAAGTCCCACGTGCATTTCACATGCATGGAGCATGCCTCCCCTGGCTTTGGCTGGAATGTGCTGCAGCACATTTGAATTTCACCGGCGTATGTGCTGCAGCACATTTAGTTTTATCGACGTACCGTGCTATTCCAGGAGGGGTGCCTAAATTTGTAGATGAGGCCGCGAGGTCCGCCAGATCCGTGGCCCACGCCAAGGCCTTGGGAACCAGCTGAGCACAGCTGAGCGACCATTGCACTTTACCGTATACATAATTAACTACATCTAATCCGCCGCATCTAGTTTCCGCCATTGACTGCGAGCTGCTGCAAGTGGGTCATAAACGTCTGCAGGCTCACGTCGTCGGTGAGGACGACGGTGGCGTCGCCGCCAAACCCGGCGGCCGGGGCGCTCGGGTTGAGTTTGGACAGCAAAAAGCGGGCCTGCGACTTGCCGGCGTCGGTGTCGATGAAGCGCGGCAGGGGGAACCGGTCGGCCAGCAGCTGGGCGGCCTCGCTGAGCGGGGCGCTCAGCAGCTCGCGGAAATTCTCGTACTCCTCCTGGTCCTGGTAGCCGGCGTCGCGCCATTGTGCGACGGTCTCGCCGTGGTAGATGAGGATGTGGAAGAATGTGTCGAGGAGCAGGATGGTGTCCTTCTTGATCGAGACGCTGTCCAGCAGGACCGGCTCGGGCTCCTTGTCGAGCTCAAACGACATGAGCGTGGGCTGGATCATGATGAGCGAGTTGATCAGGTCCTCGCGGTTGAGCGTGTGCCTAAAGAACGCGGTCTCGTCGGGCGAGTTGTTGAACGCCTGGATGAACTGTGAGCGGCGCAAGTGGAACATAAACTGCGGGTACAGCGAGAAGTTTTGCGCGAGACGGAAGCTGTCCTTGTCCTCTTTGCGGTAGTCGGCGAATTTTTGGCAAAGGCGGATCAGCATGCGGTCGATCCACCGCAGGATGTCGGGGCCGTCGTCGCTCTGGGCCTTGAAGACGGCGATGCGCGACATGAGCACTGCCGCGGCCTCCTGGTCGAACGAGGCGGCCAGCGAGGCATCTCCAGCCGAAACAAGCTGGCGGCACACCGTGGTCACGCGCAGCCGGTAAGTGCCGCTCGGGTGCTGGTAGTGTGTGAGGAACTGGATGAGGCCGCTCTGGGGCTGGTTGAGCGCGGTCGCCGCGGGGGTCTGCTGCTGCGCGATCTCAAAAAAGTACGCGTAGGACGAGGCCGGCGTAATTGAGTTTGCGCGCCACGAGTTGGTGAACCCGATGCCGATCTCGGTGTCGGCCACATTGGGCGCCTTCTTTTGGTTGTTGGAGATGCAGTGGCCAATGCACCCGCTGATCTTGAGCTCCTTGCTCGTGATGACGTCGGTGGTGGCGTTGAACCCCATCAGCAGGTTGCCCTGGTCGTCCTTGTTGAAGATGCGCTGGAAGCTGTGCTTGAAGATCGAGGTCGTGAACGAGTCCGTCAAGACGATGACGCCGCCGGTCGAGTTGGCCAGCGTCTGCATCTCGCTCAAACCAACCTGGTCGTAGGCGCCGGCCATGATGTCGACAGCGTGCCCGTTGGCGGCGGTGCGCTTGGCCAGCGCCTCGTAGAACTTGACTGCCTTGGAGTAGTGCTTGGCGGTCTCGCGGTCAATGTCGTGGTGGCTGCGGATCGCCTCGCGCAGCTCGGTGCCCACGACGAGGCCGGGGCCCTCGGTGGGGGGGCCTGCGCTAAAAAGCATGGTGCGCGCGCCCGAGTTGGGCACGAGGTTCTCGAGCAGGCTCGTGGCGATGCTCAGCGCAACGCCGGTGCAGCGCGACGGGCGCTTGCCGGCTCCGGTCGGCCAGGGGTCCACCTTGAGCCCCTCGATGATCTGGGTCAGCTGGTACTCGCAGTCGCCCACCGGCAACAAAAAGCGGCTGAGCGAGGCGTGGAAGCCCGAGCGCCCGGTGCGCGGCTGGCTGCCGAGGGCCAGCATCTCCTGGACCTGCTGCGAGGTGTAGTCGCGGTTGCCCCTAAACACATACGACTTGGAGCAGTCCTGGAAGCCGAGCTGGTACACCTGGGTCATGGCGCCAAAGGTAATGAGGCCGACGAGCGCGTTCGAGGGCAGCCACGAGTTGATGGCGAGGCACAGCTGGTTCTTGAGGTCCTCGAGCGCGTCCTGGTCCTGGCACAAGTCAACCACAAACAAAAAGGTCGGGGGGAGCTGGACCTGGCGCGAGAGCACGTACTCGATCGTCGAGTTGGGCGTCTGCATCTCGTGGGGCAGGCTCTGGGCCGAGACGTCGCGGTACCACTGGGGCAGCGGGTTGCGGTTGAAGCAAAAGGGGCACACCCAGTGGAATGAGCGCATGTCCAGCTGGCAGTACGGATTGATCACCGCGCGGCACGGGTCGCGGCAGGTGAGCGGCTCGTACTGGAGAACCACGAGGTCGCCGGCCTCCCTGATGCGCAGCGGCGTGTACAGCGCGCTCACGGGCACGATTGTGCGCGTAGCCTCGAGGCGCGTCGAGGGGAAGCAGTTCCAAGCAAGACGAACGCCGTCTTTCTCCTCGTACTCTTCAAAATGCATACGTGGTGGGGATGACAAAGCGCGTGGTTGACGGAGAGCAGGAGGGTGGAGGTTGGGCCATTGGGAGCAGGGGAGCAGGGGGTCTAGAGGGGGGCTAGAGGGGAGGAGCTAGGGGAGATGGAGGGGCGGCGTGAGCCCATCAATTGTAACTACAGCAGTTATCGTATACACAGCCCATAAGCAAGCCTTAGGAATGGCTACCTACTGAGCTCCTCCTATTTCTCCGCATGCAGGCCGTGCAGCTCAGCTTGCATGAGCCTCACATCTTAAATTCTAGTCTAGAATGGGGCGCCTCAGCACCTGGCGCACCTTGGCGCACCTTGTAGCGTAAAACATCCATTCCCCTCGGCCCACTCTCACCCACCTGTCCAAGTACCGCCTCCCTTGTTCAGGACCCCACAAGAAGTGCGTGTCGCCTCGAGAAAGAGCTGGAAGAGAAAAACAAGCAGATCGCCGACCTTGAGCTTAAGCTCAGGAGGAGTGAAATTGACAGTGAGTTGATGGTGGAGACGGCGTTGACGGTGGTGGTCACGCACCCCGAGCTCATGGGAGCTAGGTATGATCCGGCCCTCAGGGCGGAGACCGCCAACATTCTGGCTGATTTAGATGATCGGACTAAACAGGTAGGGGTCACCAAAACTCTGGAAGAGTTCAGTAAATAAATATGCGTCAATATATCCTATAGCTTCAGTCCTGCGATTGCTTTCGAGGTGGAGTCAGTCGCCTGCCATTGTGGGGTAGTTATGGCAGTGGAGCTTATGTGAATTGAGCTGTGGTCTTAGCACTAGCTACTCATTCTGCGCAAATTCCTATACCGGTTTCGCTATTATGGTCTCAATTGTCGCGCTGCAAGTGTTTTCCGCGACCTCGCACCTGGTGCTCGCCCTGTAGAAAGTCGAGACACGGAGCAGTGCTTTTGAATTTACTACCTCGAGCACAAATGATTATCGCAGCTTTTCCAGAGCGCCTTGCCTGGAGCCCACAACGACTCGCCAAAGTTCTGCGTACCGATCGTGGAAACGCCTGCGTGTGGGGCGTGGACCTGATTCTGTTCAGGCGCGGCTGCTCTGACGGTTGTCTTGGGTCCTCACTGCGGGCAGGGCTGCAGGGTCACGGGACCTGCGGCGTCCAGGGCACACGGGGTCTTTGTCGTCGCCACGGGTCTTGAGGATCCAGGCTGCAGCGCTGGTGCAGATACCCGCAATAAGGGCCTGCGCCCACCTTTGCTAGTCTATACCAGGGGTCTATAGTGGAAATCATATTAATCGTGCAGTGCCAAGCCCGATCGGACAGCTTGGCCAGCTTGGCTAGCTTGGCCGGGGACCCTCAGCATGCCCCGCATCCGCCTCCTTCACCCCCGGCTGTGCGGGCTGTGTATGAGGCCTCCCTCGTTTGCGTTATCAACTTGGGCATAACCCTATAGGATCTATATCTATCCAACAAGCCAGGCAAGACGCAAACAGGACGCGAGCTGGAAAATTCCATTTTTGTCGGTGGAAAATCCCAATATTGACAATATGCACGCTTGAAACACAAGCACGCCTGCAGGGCTACTGGGTCTTGCTCCATCGCGACAATGATCCAAAAATAGTTAACCCTAGAAACTAGTTTGTAACGCAGGGGCGGGCGCCCAAAGAGCCGGCGGCGCTGCGCCCGGGCCCATGTGTCCCCATGGGTCTTGGCGCGCGCGCACCATGCACGATTGCCAGGGGCTGCTGACTAGATGCTTACGGAAGTGGCGCGAGCTCGCGCGCTAGAAATGCGAAATTAGTCAAGGCAGCCCTTTCCTCGTGTTTAACCCATTGCAAAATGTGGGTTTGTGCGGCAGCGATTGCATTGCTGGGCGTGGCAAACGCCCAAGACTACTCTAATGTCGGCAAATACAATACGATTGGCTGCTACTCGTCGCTGCCCAGCTCGTTTACCAAGGTAGCGACCAGCGCCACCAACGCGATTCTCGAGTGCTACGGCACCTGCACCAACGCCGGATACACTGTGATGGCGCTACAAGGTGAATACTGTTATTGTGGCAACGAGCTGCCGGCCGGCTCGGCGGACGGCACATGCGATACCTCCTGCCCTAGCTACGACTCTGAGACCTGTGGCGGGTCGAGCGCGTTTAATGTTTACGACGAGAAGGGCGTCACAGTGAGCACAGCCGCGAGCAACAGCGCGAGCTCCAGCAGCTCCAGCAGTTCGAGCTCCAGCAGCTCCACTAGCACATCCTCTAGCTCCACCAGCACATCCTCAAGCTCCAGCACAAGTACAAGCGAGTCGAGCTCGAGTTCAGCTACGAGCAGTTCGGCTACTTCAAGCGCGAGTTCCAGCGCGTCGAGCTTGAGCAGCGCGAGCGCGTCAGTCTCCACGGCAACGGTCACCCAAAGCGCGTCGAGCACCCACCAAACGGCGTCGGCCTCAGCGTCGGAAACCTCCTCCACGAGCGCCAGCGCCTCGGCCTCGGCCTCGGCCAGTGCCACCTCAAAGAAGAACGGGATAGGCAGCGGGGCGATCGCCGGGATCGTCGTGGGCGTCGTGGCCGGCCTCGCGGCAATAGCGCTGCTGGCGTTCTTTCTGTGGCGACGGCGCAACCGCGACGAGTTTTATTCGCCAAACTCGTCGCCTCACAAGTTTGAAACGTCCTTCAACTCGGGGTACAACCAGGACTACCCCAGCCTCGTCGACCAGCGGCTAAACCCGGAGCTCCTCAACCACCGCATCTCCATTGCATCTCTAGCCGACGCACGCGACTACTCACGGCAGATTCTCAAGGTCGCGAACCCCGACGAGAAGGAATGACTCTAATTGTACATTTGTATTTAAGTTTTGGCTATTTATCAGGCATGTGGCACGCGGGAAAAAATGGAGGGTCATTTGGGGTCGTTGGGTCTAGACCGTCTATGCTCCACACCCCTACGCACCCGGGCTCAATTTCAACTGGTAGCCAGGCCGCTCGAGGCTCCTCAGCGCCACCTGGATGTCGGTGTTGATATCGGCAATCAAGGCCTCGACCCCGTCATAGTCCTGCTCGGGGCGAATAAACCCCATAACCGCAACCCTAATGTGCGCTCCGTAGAAATTGTGCCTGAATTTGTGGCAAATGTGCACCTCGGCGCTCTTTTTGGTGTTGTTGTAAAACGGGTTCCAGCCGATCGACATCACCATCGGCAGCTGCTCGAGCTCCTCGGGCTCGAGGTCTGCGCCGTAATTAAACTCCACTTTGCGCTGCGAGGTCTCCTCCGCACCGGCGGCCGGCTCGCTGGCCACGCCCTCGCCCTTGCTGAGCAACGCCCAGCCATAGTACACACCCGTTTCGAGCTGGCTGAGGAGCTCGGGGTCAATGTTTGCGGTGGGGATGCCGAGCTCGCTTGATCCACGGCCGAATCCTGCAGAAATGAGACTGCCAACTACAATCGGGTAGGGAGGTTCGGGGGTATCGGGCCCCACAATCTCAGGGCGAGTCATCAGGGTGAGCAGAGGGGAGCTGAGGGTGCATGGACGACTTGGGCTGGGGTCGAGGAGAAGCAGGTCTAGACCTACTTCAATACAATATAAATCTATAGTTCGTTGACGGTTATGAGCGGCACAAAAATTGCGTTGACCCACATCACATTGGCCGACCCGCCAGCACTTTCCGTTATGACTCTTCCCATTCCGCAGAACGCCTTGTTCATAGTTAGAGAGAACCTGCCCAACCCATCCATGTGTGACTAAATGCGTCTTGCGCAAATCAATCGAGACTTTCGGCGCGTATTTTTGAACAACGCCGCTTGGGCCAAGTTCGACGTGTACGGTGTGCGGGACAAAAGCCACAACTACCGCTATGACACCGAGGACGGGAGATACGAGATATGCGGTATAGCCGCGCATTTCTTTCATCATTTGATTTATTCGGCTCCTCATGTACGTAGATGGTTCCTTCTCTCCACAATCGGCCCTGACGACCGCAGGCTCGCGGCCAAGCTCAAAAAAAAGGACCGGTACGCGCAGCTCCATGCATTGGCCCTGACGCATAGAATCCATGATCGTTGCTGCCACTATAAAAGGGCGGTTGTGAATTACGTGCCGCGGATTAGGCTCGATGTTTGGAGACTTTGGGCCACTCACCCGCGTCAGCCCAGTGGCAGACCGATCGAAGGATTTGAAACAGCTCTGCCTGCTCCGGTAGCGGGCGATAAACAGGTTGTTCATGCTCTTCTTCAACAAGATTGGATTTCTTCCTCCTCGCGCCTCGTGCGCGCCTTTGACGACGATCGCGACATCAACATGGTCCTGGCTGCAATTTATCTTTCGCACAAACCCAGCCGGCGCTTGCCATCGGATCAGTTTCTTCAAGACGCAGAGTTCGTTCTCGAGGCTCTTCATTTTGCACCTAGCGACTGCGGCAAATTACGCCTGCGATCAATTGTATCGCACCAGTGGCATCACAAGGCAGTTGTGCTGAAACTGGTTTCCATGAATGAAGGTTTGTTTGAGAACTTGAGTGAAGAGCTCCGCGCGGACCGCGAAATCGTCCTGGCAGCGGTGAAGGGGTCGCCCTTGAATCTCTTAAGCGCCGCTGAGACCTTGATAAATGACCGTGGATTTATATTAAAAGCTCTCGAGGTTCAGTTGCCCGTAGTTCAGGCGTCGAGGACCGAGCGCGACATTGTACTGCAGGCGGTCCAAGTCGACGGGTCCAACCTGGAGTGGGCGCCCGTCGAGTTTCTAGGCGACCGGGAAATTGTGCTTGCAGCAGTGCAAAAGGAAGGTTCGGTCCTAGAGTTTGCAGCTGAACATTTACGCGGTGATCGTGACATCGTGCTCGCAGCGTTGAAATCTAACCGCAACGCCCTCCAGTACGCCTCCGCCGAGCTGAAAAATGACCGCCAAGTCGTGCTCTATGCGGTGAGCGGTAACGGCTTTGCCCTCGAGTACGCCTCTGATAAGATCAAAAATGACCGCCAAGTCGTGCTCGAGGCTGTGAAAAATTGCGGCGATGCCCTCAGCTACGCCTCTGAGGTGCTGCAAAATGACCGTGAAGTCGTGCTCGAGGCGGTGAAAAGTAGCCGCTATGCCCTCCAGTACGCCTCTGAGGCGCTGCGTGCGGATCGCACTATCGTGCTTGCAGCTATCAGGGAGGACCCCTGGGCAATGGATTGGGCCTCTACGACATTGCGTGGCAATCGCGAGTTTGTCTTTTCGTGTTTGAAGTATTTGAAGTCTTTAAGAGGCAAGCTAAACTGGCCTCGCCAGTCTAAAATCTTTTGGGATCTAGTGTCTGATGGGCTGCGCCGCGATCAGGATTTTACACTCCAGCTGATTGTACAAGGCGTCTTGTCTCTGAGCAGCGTGCCTACAGATTCAGAAAACTATCGCCAGCTGGTACTCGCCGCTGTCCAAAATGACACCTCTGAGCTGAGGTATGCGCCGGATACCTTGCGCCACAATCGCGACTTCATGCTCCGTGTGGTCAAGCAGTCACCGTCGGCTCTGCACTACGCCTCTCAAGAGCTCCAGGATGATCCCGAGATCCAGGCTGCCGCTCAGGGAAAGCGCATCCGCGAGTCTAGCCGCGGCTAGCTGGAATTCGCTGCCAAGGAGCCCCAGAGCGATCCAGAGATTCAGGCTGCCGCTCGGGGAAAGCGCGCTCGCGGGTCGAGCTGCGTTATAGTTTAGTTTATCCTAATAGTATCTGCTCAAGTATTCCCTTTATCGGAGTGCCTTGGTACCTGTCTAGCGCGCAGTTGCACGGACTCGAGGAAGTGCCATCGGAGAGCTGAGGGGTGACTTCTTGACCGTGAGCGGCAAAAAATTAGCGGTATATATTTATGCGTGGTATGCCAGATGGTTGCTAGTGTTTGCGGTGCCGTTGGAGGTGCCCATACTCTCCTCCTTCTCGAGAGGGTCCTCGTGGAACACGTTTTCCTCGGCGTACTTGAGCAGCGTGCCCTTCTTTGTGCCGTGGGCAGGCGCCAGATCAAACGCCAGCAGCAAAAAGTAGAACGGGTAGATGAACGAGACAGCCCATTCAAACCCGGCACTGACGTTGCGGTGGTGCCGTGAGGAGGCCGCAAACGCGATCGCGCACGCGAGCTCAATCACAAACCAAATAATTTTGAGCCATGTGCTGATCTTGATGCTGATGTACTCGGGATTGCGGTGGTCGAGGCACCAGTACTCGCCAACAGTGAAAACGGTGCTGATGCCCACAAACACAATAAAGATGACCAGCATCGAGTAGTGGACGTGATCATAGTGCACGCAGTCAAAGATGGACACAAACAAGATTCCCAGCTCGCCAATCACGCCGCATGCAATGGCCATCCCGGCAAACACCTTCTCCCGTTTGCGGTGGTTGGGCAGCAGACGACCGGCGTGCCGCAAGTAGCGCTCGGCAACGAGCGACAAAACAAACAAAGCTCCCTGGACCGCAGCGCAGGCAATAAATATCGGCTTGCCGTAGGTTGTCGCCGCAATATATGAGATGTACGGGAACCACTGGTCGGCAGGCATCCACTCATAGTGCACCTGGTGCTTGTGGACCCAGAGTACGAGCATTGCAATGAGCATACCCCACCACGTTAGTGCTCCTACGATCGGCAGCCACCAATACGAGAAAATTTTGAGCATGTGACTGGTATGGTGGGAACGCTTGCTCCTAAATAAATATATGTCATGCAGGGGCCTGCAACATGCGTGCCTGCATCTGAGCGGCCGTTGCCAAAAAAGAATCTGAGTTTTCTTTTGTAGAGTGTAGAGAAAAGGAGTGGAAATAATGGAAAACGGTTTGGCATGCATCATGCAGGTGTGGAGCCGCAAGCAGGCGCAACTGACAGATTTTTCACAGCAACTAGGTTATTTTCCGTGCACTCGGATAAATCAAAGAAGTGATTTGGCCCGAAATAAATTCTCGCAATGCGGCTTAGCTCGCCGAGCCACCCCATGAGCCTCGTAGCGGAGACTGGCTGACTTCCCGATTTGGAACCAGTCGCACAACAGGGCTTGTCTGGGAGCTGGTGTGCGACATTGATTTTAGCAAGTGTAGAAAGGTGTATATAGAGGGTGTGGGGATTATTTACGGGTTTGGGGTGCCATGGAAACGGATCGTCCAGGGCATAAGGTCACATGGGGCATAGCATGGCATAACGCAACGCATGGCGCACGCATGGCGCAGCGCATGGCGCAGCGCACAGATTATGCGGGTCTGTGCTCTCCAAATGTGATGTTCCGAGGTTCCGGTTACGGGGATCGCGTGAGCCACATGCACCCCAGATTTACCCCCCAGCTAGGGACCCTCAGGGTTGGGAGTCCATCTCGGCAGATCTCGAAAAATTAAGAAATTGGAGGTGTGCCCAGATATGCCCCAGCACATCCCAGCACATTACAGCAAATGTGTCCCAGCACATCCCACACCCCAGCTCCCCACCGGGCCCACTCTAATACAAATTAATATAATACACTAAATCTTCTCGTTGAAAATCCCGTGCTTGGGCTTTTCATTAGTAGAGTCAAAGCCCTCAAAGTTCTTATCCTGGGCCTCCTCCGACTGCTCGGCGATGGCGGCGGCTTTGGCCTCGAGCTTGGCCTCCTCCTCGGCGGCGGGCTGGCCAAGCGGCTCGGCGACCTTGGCGGTGACCTCGGCGGGCTCGCGCTTCGTGGCGAGCGCGGCGGCTTCCTCGGCGGCGGAGTTGTACTCCTGCTTCTTCTCACCCACGGCAGCAGCCTCTTCTGCGACCTCATCGTACTCCTGCTTCTTCTCGCCAACGGCAGCGGCCTCTTCGGCAACCTCGTCGTACTCTTGGAGGCGCTCACCGGCGGCAGCAGCCTCCTCGGCGACCTCGTCGTACTCCTGCTTCTTCTCGCCGGCAGCGGCGGCTTCAGAGGCGGCGGTGTCGTACTCCTGAAGGTGCTCGCCAGCAGCAGCGGCCTCGGCGGCCACAGACTCGGGCACACCTTCAGCCTCAGCGGGCTCCTTGAGAGTCACAGCTTTCTCCTTAGGCTCCTTGAGGGTGACGGCCTTCTCGGCGGGGGCGTCGACGGTGGTCTTGGGGATGGCAGCCTCCTGCTGAGGAATAGGGTCGACGGCGTGCAGCGAGGCGCCGGTGGCAGCGGGCTCGCCGCCCTCAGAGACAATGGCAGGCACCTTCGCGTAGGCGCCAGCAGCGGGGGGGCCCTTGGGGGTGGAGGTGGCAGTCTCCTTCTCAGAGACGGGCACAGCAGGGACAGCCTCCTTTTCAGCAGAGGTCTCGAGCTTGGGGGTCTCGGCGGTGACGGCAGGGACGGCCTTGGCCTGGACGGCAGACTCCTCGGCGGCAGCAGCAGCGGCGGCCTTGGCCTGCTCCTCCTCGGCGGCCTTCTCGGCGGCCTCCTTCTCAGCGGCCTCCTTCTCCGCACGCTCCTGAGCCTTCTGCTCCTCCTCGGCACGAATACCGGCGGCGCGCTCCTCGGCCTGCTGGAGCTCTTGTTCAGCAGCCTTCTGAGCCTCCTCGGCCTTGAGCTTCTCCTCGGCCTCGCGCTGCTCGGCCTCGGCGGCCTTGGCAGCAGTGACCGCCTCGCCGGCGGCAGCCAGGCGCTCGTCGTTCTCCTTGCGCTCGGCCTTGGCCAGGCGGTGCTGCTCGCGCAAATCACCAATCTCGCCGTCGAGCTTCTTCTTTTTGAGCGCGGCGTACTCGGCCTCGGCCTCGGCCTTCTCGAGTGGCGTCAGCGTCGTGCTCTCGAGGCGCGCGTTGAGCACGGCCTCCTGGCGCGCGTCGGCCTCGCGCTCGGCGGCGCGCTCGGCGTTCTTGCGCGCGGTCGTCTCGCGCGCGCGCAGCTCGCCCTCGACGGCAACGAGCGACTTGTGCTCCTTGTCGAGCGCGGCGACCTTCTTCTCGGCGATCTCGCGGTCCTTGACGGCAAGCTCGTACGCCTGCTCGGCGGCAACGCGCTCGCTCTTGAGCTTCTTGACCTGCAGCTTGAGGTCGGCCAGCTCGGCGCTCGGGACAAACTCGGGCGTCTTCTCGGTGACCTTGACCTTGGACTCGTCAAAGGTGGGGAGCTCGGGCTCGGGGACCTCAGGCTCAGAGGCGGCGGAGGCCTCAGTCTCGACCTTGGCCAGCTCGGCGCCGGCGGTGGGCGAGCCGGGCTCAGCGGCGAGCTCAGCAGAGGCGACAGGCTCAGAAGAGGCAACCTCAGTCTCAGCAACGGGCTCACCCGCAACCTCAGGGTCCACAGGAGCGCCCTCGGCGGTCTCGCGGGTGGTCTCGAGGGGCACCTCCTCGGCCTCGGCCTCGGCCTCGGCCTCGGCCTCGGCCTCAGCACCCTCCACAACAACGGGCTTCTTCTCCTTGACCTTCTTGGGCCACAACTTGTCCTCGCTCGACTTGATGCGCGACTGGGCCAGCTCGAGCGCGTGCTGGCGCTTCTTCTTCTCAACCTCAAGCTCGTGCTGCTTGCGGCCGGCCTCGACCGCGCGCGCGCGCGCCTCGACCTTCCACTCGGCGACGTGCTCGTCGTGCTTGGCGGTCTCTTCGCCGCGCTGAGCGTGGTACTTCTCCTTGAGCGCGCGGTGCTTGGCGATCGCCGTGTCCTTGGCCTGCTCAGCCTCGGCCTCGCTGGTCTTGGCCGTCTCGAGCTCGCCCTGGGCGCTGCGCAGTTGGCTGTGCGAGATCTCGGCCTTGGCCTTGGCGCCCTCCGAGGTCGCCAGCGTCTTCTTGTCGGTGGCCGCGCCGTTGGTCTTGATCTCCTTGAGCGCCTGCTCGGCCTCGGCCGCCTTCTTCGAGAGGTACGCAATGTTCTTCTCCTCTTTTTGCTGGCGCTTCTGCACGATGGCCTTCTCCTTGTCGGCCTGCTTCTGCGCGTCGCTCTCGGCCTTCTGCTTGGCGCTCTCCTCGCGCGCCTTGGCCTTGGCCTCGGCCTTCTCCTTGGCCGCCTGCTCCTTGGCTTGGCGCGCCGCAGACTTGGCCTCGTCCTTGGCGGCGACCGCCGCGGCCTTCTCCTCGGCGGCAATGCGGTCCGCCTCGTGGCGGTCGGTCACGAGCTTCTGGATCGTCTCGAGGTCCGGCTCGACCAGGCGCCGCGCAATCGACATGATCTCGTCGTCGTTCATGTAGAGGCCGCCGCCCAGGTTGCGCTTGCCGGCGGTGATCGACGTGCGCGCGGCCTGCGCCGCCGACGCAATCTCGTACGCCTTGGCGCGCGCCTCGTGCGTGCCGTAGATCGACTTGTCGGCGTTCGCCTTCTCGACCTCGGCCAGCCGCTCGCGCACGCGCTGCTCGGCAAGCTGGTACACGCCCACGGCGTTCTTGATGTCGTACTGGCGCTGCGCCTCCGACTCGGGGCTCGCGCGGTGCCCAATGATGTCCACCTTGGCGAGGCGCGCCTTGGCGCGCTCCTGGGCGGCGCCCTGCAGCTTGCTCAGGTCGACCTTGCTGATGTCGACGCTCGACAAGCTGTCGATCGAGCCGCGGCGGTCGCTCCACTCATAGCCGTGGCCAAGGTACTTGCGCGCATAGTCCTCGCCACTCGTGCCAATCACCTTGGTGGCAGCCGCGCTCGCGGCGGCGCTGTTGCGCGCGGGCGCGGGGGCAGCGGGCGCCTGGCCGTACAAGGACTTGGAGGCGGCCGCGCTCGACAGCGAGTTGCTGCGCGAGTACTCGCTCGTCATGCTCAGGCGCGGGTTCGAGTTGGCCAGGATCGACGCGCGCGCAGCGTCGCTGCTCTTTTGTGGCCGCTCCATCGCTGCAACAGGCTCCTTCTTTGTGGCAAGGCGTGCTACGTTTGTGGCGGTTTGTGCGTCGCGGGGGATGCCCAGGCTCGGGGCGCTGGGCAGATCCGTGCGGGGATCCTTGAGTTTGCGATAATACGCGGCAATAGCATCGCTAGACATGTCCACTTTGCCAGAGGACGACATAGCAACAACTAGGGATGATGACCTGAGCGCAGTGCCTATCGGTTGTGTATGTATGGCTGCTCACGTGATATGCACCTTTCGCCAGCCACCAGATTAAACCTTATGGGAGGGGGGATGGGGGGGCGAGTGAGTGTAGAGGGCTCGTGTAGAGGGCTCTATCTACTCATCTCTCAAGCCTCAGCTCGAATACCCTTTCACAACATCAAAGCTAACCTAACTACCTAGTCGCCTACTCGTCTCTCTACTGCACTCCGACGTCATCACTGCATAAGCTTTTCATCCATGCATCGAGTTCTGCACTCTCGAAATCCCCGTTTTTGCGCGTCCACCTATCAATTTCCGCGCCTCCATGAAACGCAATAAGTGTAGGGATACTACCAACCGCATACCGTTGCCCCAGGTGAGCAACCCCAGGCTCGTCCAGCTCGACGTCCACGCACCGCAGCTTGTACTTTTGCGATAGCTCCTTGACCTGTTCGCTCACACTGCGGCTTTTCTTGTCGGTTAAAATGCAGAAATTAGCGACAAGGGTGCCCCCCATGATCAAAAGCGGCTCAAACTCGGCCTCGCTGCGCACGCTCACATAAACGCGCGAGTATCCAAGCGACCTGACAGACATTGCAAACGCTCCTGCGGCCGTCCCTGCTGCCAAAGCCCATGTACGTGGGGTCATTATTAGTTTAGATTGCTAGTACTGTAGATTGGCTAGGGTCCTCGATTACTAACAATCGCAAGCTGCAGCTGCTGCTGCACCTCCCTGCAGGCCCCCAGGCTTCTCGCTGTGGCCGAGGTTTTTCGCAGGATTAATTATGTCGCGCACCAATTGCTTGAGTTCCTTGCTATCTGGGAACCCATTCTTTTCCTTGCGGTCCCAAACCACGTGCGCGGCCGGCGTTTCCACCGTGACCCTAAATACGCCTGCGTCTCCTGGAATTAGCGCGACCTCGCCCAGCTCAGTACCAAACGTGCTGAGGAGCTCCTGGAGGTACCACGCGGCCCTTAAGTTCCATTTGCACCGCGTGCAAAACTCGATTGCAACTCGCGGCAATTTTGTCATCCCGGGGTGTGCGCACGGTACGTGCGATTGACATGCTCCAAACTGCGACAATGTTTATTTATAATTTAGATAGTTTCTGGCTAGAGAATTCAAGCAGAGAGCAGGTACGCAGGGGGACAATCGCCCTAACCCTTATGCGCTCGCCTTTGTGTCCGCCCAAAATGCCACACTCTCATTTTTCAGATCTTGGCAGCTGTTTATGCATTAAAAACTTGCAGCTGCTCGGCCGAGGGCTCCTCACCTTCATCGCTTTGAGCACATCCAAAATTCCCTGCCACCACTTGCAGCCACTCTCGCTAGCTGTTGGCCAAAGTCAGGGCGTCCCACAGAGCAGTCTTGCACACAATCACATGCTCTGTCTATGAGATTCTCGTGTCGGCACGGCCATAATCTGGCGAACATCCCCAATTAGGAAATTGAGGCACCAGATCATGCGCCCAACTAGGAGGTGTGCACGCTCCTTAAGAAGGACGGGTGAGGGCTCAATCCTCAGATATGAAATACTCTGCTCTCTTTTTGTCCCTTGTTGCGACTGTCATGGCCCAAGAGCCCATGGCTATCAAGCAAAATCTCTGCTGCAACGACGGTGGCCACCAGCCCGCTCCTCGCGGCGACAACTGTGGTGGCTGCGGTGGTTTCCCTTGCATTTGCAAAGGTCTTCTCGGCGGCTTGCTTGGCGGCTGCAACTCTGGCTCCGGCTCTGGCTCTGGCAACGGTGGCTACGCTCCCATTGTGCCCGCTGGCCCCGGCGGCCCCGGTGCTCCCTGCGGTATTCCTGCTGGCCCTGGCGGCCCTGGCTTCCCTGGTGCTCCTGGCTTCCCTGGTGGCCCCGGGGGTCCTGGTGGCCCTGGCGGCCCTGGCGGCCCTGGTGGCCCCGGCGGCCCCTGTGCTCCTGCATTCCCTACTCTCACCCCGAGCACTGTGTTTAGCACCGTTACCCAGACCCACACGGAGACTGGTCAGGTGACCCACATTGACGTTTCCACTAGTGTCAACACTTTTACTACTACCGTCACTCAGACCCACCTCTCTACCCACACCAACGTGGTCCACCCTGAGAAGACCTTCACCCTCACCCGCACTGAGTCCTACATTGTTTGGCCCGCCTTCACCCACACTCCCGGTGCTGGCGGTTTCCCCGGTGGACCCGGCGGCCCTGGTGGTCCTGGCGGTCCTGGAGGTCCTGGTGGCCCCGGTGGCCCCGGTGGCCCCGGTGGTCCCGGTGGCTTCCCTGGTGCTGGTGGCCCTGGTGGTCCCGGCGCTGGTGCCGGTGGTGCTGGTAGTGAATGCGGTGCTAGTGGCCCCGCTGGCCCTGGCCACAACGGCAACGGCAACGGCGCCTCTGGCGTCTGCAGCCACGGCAAGCCCGCTGGCAGCTGCTGCCACTGCTAATTGAGCAGAGCAACTTTTTATTAAATTCATTTAGATTATAATCAGCACGAGTGCAATTGGCACCGCTGCAAACATTGACCACTTGAGCTTGGAGAAGGGCGACACATCGTGGTTGTTGCGCTCGTGCTCGTCGATGCTCATATTGAACGAGCTATTGCCGAGCAGCTCCATGGCCATCTCGAGCGAGGCCTTGGTGCCAGAAGCCATCTCAGAGGTAGTGGCAAAGGAGCTCGACGAGGCGCTCGACGAGACGCTCGACGAGACGCTCGACTGGGCGCTGGTGGTGGCAGCGGAGCTCGAGCTAGAGTTGGAGCTGATGCTGGCACTCACAAGAGACTCTGAGGTGGTCTCTGTCTCTTTGGTCGTGGTGGCGTGGCTGGTTTCATTGGCGCGATGAGGGCGGCCGGCGTGGTGCTCGCTGATGGTGACCTCGACGTCGAGCTGGACTTCGGCGGCCTTGCGGCAGACGCCATCGGCATAAGTAGCGATAAAGTCATCCAGCGCCGCGTCGGGGCAATCCTCAAAACACTTGGTACCCTTCTCGAGCACGTTGTCGCACTGGCACGCATAGTCGTCGGGTGCACAAGCGGCTTGGAATTCGGTTTCAAACTGAATCAAACAGTTTTGCACGTCCTCGGGCGCGCATTTCCAGGCCGCGGCAAGAGTAAACAGGTGGAGTAACATTGGAGAGTGTGAAATGTGATGTTGTGCGCTATGAGCGCCGGCACACAAGCACACGTAGCAGCACAAAGTCAAGCTGGCACGAACACCAACCCCTAAATTTGACCCCCTCTGCCTCTCTGTGCGTCCTGCCAATGCTATGCTATCTAAAATTACTCGACGGTCACCCGCTTTAGGCGGCTTGCGCTCTGGTGCAGCTCAGCAACCTGGTCGCTCAAGTTCATAAAATAATTGTACTCGGCCTGGAGAGTCTCAGCGATCTTTGAGCGGTCGATGGAGCCCTGGAAATTCGAGGCCTCGAGCACCTCGACCCCCTGCGACACGTCGTACACGGCGCTCTTGAGCTGCTCGAGGCGCTCGGCAAACTCGTCGCTCTTGCGCTTAAAGTACGGCAGCAGCACTGTGCTTGAGCCCTCGGGCTTGTCGTTCAGGCCAAAGCACTTCTCGCCGTCCTGGGCGTCGGCGTCGCTGAGGTTCTTGAGCTGCCTCAACCGAATCTCGTCGTGCTTGATCGCCTCGGTGGCGCCGGTGGTTTGGTGAGCAAGCAGGCCGACATCGCGCGGGATCGAGGTGATCAGCTCGCGGTGGCTGTCGATGTCCGACCCGATTTTCTCGGCAATTTGCACCTGCTGGTTGATGTACTGGTCGAGCTCCTCGAGCTCCTTTTGGTACTGTTCAGGCAGGTCGCAGGGGCGAGTGAACGGCGTCAGGGCCGGCATTTGGGGCTGGGGCTGCTGGCCAAACGTCGAGGGCTGACCCTGCCCAAACGTCGACGGCTGAGCCTGGCCAAACGTCGAGGTCGTGGCCGGCTTGCCAAAGAGGCCCCCCGTGGACGCGGTGTTGGAGCCAAACAAACCGCCGCCATTAGTGTTTTGAGCTGTGTTGGTGTTGTTGGAGCCAAACAACCCGCCTGTAGTGCCCGTGCTGGCCGTGTTGGCCGCGTTATTGTTGCCAAAAAGGCCGCCAGACGTCGTGCTTGAAGCAGCGTTATTGTTGCCAAAAAGACCACCCGAGGTGCCAGTAGTTCCAGTAGAGTTGTTATTGCCAAAAAGACCGCCCGTGGTGCCGCCCGTGGTGCTGCTGTTGGCGTTGTTTTGGCTGCCAAACAGACCTCCGCCAGTGGTGCTGGGGGCTGCATTGTTGCTGCCAAAAAGACCTCCCGTGGTACCAGTGGTGTTGGACTGCGCGCCAAAGGCCGGTTTGGACCCAAAGAGGCCCCCGGTCGTGCCGGTAGTGCTGCTCGTGTTGGCCTGGTTATTGTTGCCAAAAAGGCCACTCCCGGTGCCAGTCGAGGCCCCAGAGCCAAAGCCAGTGCTTGCCGGCTTGTTTTGTCCAAACCCTCCAAAGCCAGTGCTGTTTGTGGCTGTGTTGGTTTGGTTGTTGTTGCTGCCAAACAGACCGCCGCTATTGGTGTTTTGAGCTGTGTTGTTGTTGTTTTGGCCAAACCCAAACGCCGGCTGGCCATTGTTTTGGTTGGCGGCCTGATTGTTGTTGTTGTTTTGACCGAAAAGGCCCCCGCCGGTGGTGTTTGTGTTTGTGGTCGATCCAAAGCCAAAACCGGTTTTGGGCGCGTTGGCCTGGTTATTATTTTGTCCAAAAAGGCCACCGCTCTGCTGCTGGGGCTGCTGGTTGTTGTTGTTTTGCCCAAAAAGCCCTCCACTTTGCTGCTGTTGGGCCGGCTGTTGCTGGCCGAAACCGCCAAACCCAGTCGAATTATTGTTGGTGCTCGACCCGAATCCAAAGCCCGTACCAGCGGGCTTGTTGGCGGTGTTGTTGTTGGCGCCAAACAGCCCGCCAGACGACTGAGTTTGTGCGTTGTTGTTGTTGGCTCCAAAAAGGCCGGTTCCCTGCTGCTGGTTGTTGTTTTGACCAAACCCACCGAAGCCGGTGTTGTTGTTTTGGCCAAACGCGCCGCCATTGTTGTTTTGGGCGCCAAACGCGCTTCCGCTATTGGATCCAAACATGACAAAAATGTAGCTGCTCTCCCAACGCTGAAATTCGAGATTGACAGTCAGCCGTGAGAAGTGCAAAAAAAAATCGAATTGCCCCGGGTGAGGATCGAACTCACGATCTTCGGATTATGAGACCAACGCTCTAACCAGCTGAGCCACCAAGGCGAATTCGAAAATTTTATTTTGCGGTTTGCCCGGTTCTGTTGCGAGGAAGATTGTAACGCGCTTAGTCATGACAATGCCATAATTTTTGAAAAAAATTGGCTCCTCAAATGAGCTGCAAGTAAAAACAAACGCCATCCCCGTGCAAAAACGTTTTCATGCCCAAAACAGCCCCGGGTCGCAATATTCTATCAATAACACAATACTCTATCCCTCTATAATCTATATTTTACTGGTTTTTCAACTGTCTGGAGTCCACTTCCTTCTCGGCAAACCGGTCGCCATCAAACCACCTAACAGTGGGTGGCAGCTTCTCCGGCGGGCTCTGCAGGTCCACCTCGTCATTAAAGCGCTTAAAGTACTGGGCGATGGCATGCGAGCACCATTTTTTGCCGTCCCTGGCGAACCAGCCCAGGTGTCCGCCGCGGGTGGTGGTCACAGTGTGAACAAACCCGTTCTTGGCAAGCTCGGTGTAAGGAACCGATTTATCAGAGCAAATAGGGTCATCCTTGGCGGCAAGAACTAGCATGGGAGTACGAACATTGCGCAGGCGGTTCACAGGAGATGCGTGGCGGTAGTAGTCCTCGGCCGAGTCAAAGCCAAAAGCGGCACAGGTAAAAGTGTTGTCATAGTCGCGGATGGTGGTAATCTTCTTGCCGATGTGCTCGCTGTAAGGGTAAGTGCTCTTGAGCAGCTCCTTTTGGTAGCGGGTGAGGCGCATCAGGTTGGCGCTCATGATCTTGGTGTAGACGTTGCGGCCCATAAACGAGTTCTCCAAAGTAACGCTTGAGATGTTGAGGTCCCAGGGAGCGCTGGCAACGCAGGCAGCGGCGATCTTGGACTTGTGCGCCTCTTGGCCAAGGTAGTTGGCAACAATGCCGGCACCCAGCGAGTAGCCCACGAGGTAAATGGGACGTTTGGGCTGGGTAGAGCTCACGTGGTCCACGAGCGAGCGCAGGTCGTCGGTCCAGCACGCGTTGAAGAACTGCGGAGTGGTCATGAGCGCGCGGTTGCATCCGCGCGAGGTGAGCACGCAGTGGTCAAACTCGGGAGCAGTTTCCTGAACTGCAATAATGGCAGACCGAATGTAGGGCTCGATAGCACCGCCCGCGAGACCGTGGACCGAGATCAAAAGGGGTCTGGTGATGCTCGAATCGTCCAATTTTTCGATTTCGGTGGAGGTCAAGTAGCGAGTGTTGATGGGGAAAGGACGCGGCACATCCTCGCGAGGCACATAGCCGGGATCAACCTTCTCGTCCGGCTTGGACATCACATAGTCGACCGAGACACACGATCCTTTAAAGTCATAGAGACGGCGACCGTAGTGAATAATGTCGAGGTGGAAATTTTTGCGAGCAGCCAGCACCGTCTGCAAATCGCCGGTCAGGTACGGCAGCTGCTGGGTGTAGTAGTAGCCCTTTTGAACAAGATCGATGGGGGCCAAGAGCTCTCCGAGGGTTTGCTGCTCACCAGACTTGTTGGTGAGCTTGACGGGCTTTTCTGCCGCTTGCACGCACACGGTACTCCAGAGAGACATCGAGTCAAAAAGTACCGAGGTCCGATGATGCAGAGACTGCATATTGCTGCAGGAGGCTCGACCGCCGTATCAGCCGAGATAGAGCCGAAATTTTAGCTGAATCCTCGTTTTGATCAATCTTTAGCAATATTTCAGCTCAATATCTACTAAAACACCTCAAACACAGCCAGCTGACACCATGATCATTCTGCCGACAGTGAGCATTGGCAACGTGCCTCAGTTGGCTCTAGATTTGTTGATCCACACCTATGGGGCCACCCTTGACCAAACCCTCGATGATGAGTACATGTACCCGTTTGCTGGGCCCCTGGACTATGTGCAAACGCCTGTCTCCGGGGTAGCCACTCCGCTGCAGACCTTCAAGCTTGGAGCCCACACAATTGTTCAATTGAGGTCACCACCGCTGCCCAATCGCCGCAAGGCCGTGCTTGCTCAGCTTGCCGAGGCGCTCAAGGGTGATGTTCTCGTGGTTGGCTCGGCCAATGCAGGCATGCGTCTCGAGATGGATTCGCACCGGTTGGTCGAGTTTTCTGGGCCGTCCGAGGAGCTTATTCCCGAGAGCGGGTTTTTCAATGATGCCCTAGAAAAGTTCGGCGCAAAGGGGCTGCTGCTGTACACCTACGAAGGCGACAATATCGAGAACGCCGTGCAGGTGGCTACGGCCCTCGTCGCCAAGCTTGGTTTGGAGCCTCGGCCGTGGGCTGAGCCGATGAGCTGGAAGAGGCTGTACGGTAAGGATGTCCCTACTGCCCTCGAGGAGGGAATCTATGCGTAGAGTAGCGGCAGCCAGGAGCTGCCTTCCCAGGTTCCTACCCACCTCCCTGAAGATATAGCCACCTCTCTAATATATACATAGCGCTACAACTTGAGCACCCGCTCCACCAGCCCCTCAAACGTATCAATTTGGGGCCGCTCGACCTGATCGGCCAGCGTTTTGCACAAATCGATCGTGACCGGCGGAGGAGGAGGAGCCGGCATAGGCGGCACCAGCAGCGTCAGGAGCGACTCAACGCCAATAAATAACAAAATGTACCATGAGATTGAGCTCACCCACTGCACGTCCAAGTCGTTCGTGCGGATCCCCGTCTGGAAAAGCTCCTTAAACTTGGCCGTCAGGGGGAACGGCAGTTTCATGACCACGAGCCCCGAAAAGTAGAGCCCGATCCATTTCATGATGACCAGCTGCGGCACATAGTTGAGGGCCTGCATCCTGAGCCCGCCCATGGTCCTCTCGACGGCGTACGGGTTCATTATTCCCTCCATCTTTTGCAGCTCGGGCTTGGCAAGCACAGAGCCCGAGCGCAGCTTGGAGGCGAGGGCCGTGCTCGAGTGAACATAGGAATTGCGCAGCACAGGGCCATTCTGGACCATTGCCCGAGCGAAATTGATGTGCGAGTTTTGGTTGTGTTCTGCGAGCGACTGCTCGAGCGGCCGCTGCTGTACGAGCGCCAGCACGTAGTGCTTGATGATACTAAAGCAGAGCATGACCCATAAAATTGGTAGCACCACCCATGTGGTGATTTTGGGGTCCAAGTACAGCTCGGGCACCTGCATGATGAGTGAGCGTGAAACGTCTGGCGGACGAGTTCAGATTGATTCAAGTAGACTAAATTTATCTTGGATATTTGGGCCAGCCTGGGCTGGACGATTTTGTGCGGCAGCTGGGTTCAAACAGCTTGGATGGCCTGCTACTGGGCCAGCTATTGAGACCCTGGGCTGCCTCGCCCAGTGCACCCTGATGTATCTTGACGTGCTCTATTTGTAGCTCCACGTGCTACTGCATCTAGGAATGTAACCATGACACTGCCTGCGCCCCCGCAAAACCTTATTTCAAGCCGTACATAAGGTAGGCCACGGCCTTGACCTAGCATCTATCCCCATGGAGCGACCCACCAAACGTGCCCGGCGCCGCAACGCACGAAAAAAGCCGCGTGAGCCTCCCGTACCTGCATTGTCCATAATAGCTCTGTATTTGACCCCGTACGGGCTTCTGAACGCTGCAGCTGTCTCCCGCTTGTGGAACAATATATTTACTGCCGATGCAGCTTGAGCTCATTATGATGTGCATGCACTCGGAACAGGCATTTACAAGGACTACCTGAGTACTAAGAATTATTGCCGAAAAGAGGACTGGATTTGTCGCTGGCCCGTGGCGTCCATTTCCAGGTTCCTCAAACGCAATCCTCCGCCAACCTTGTACCAGCTACTTGCGCGTATGAGACATCGCGATTATCATTGTGCTAATATCAGACCTACTAGAAGTGCACCGCCGAGTTTCTATGAGCTGCTTGCTTCCAGGCCAATCGCCTGCTTTGTCTGCTTTGACCAACTGCCCGAGGGCATACAGCAAAATAAAGAGCTCGTCTATGCCCTAGTGAGAGCTGGTGTTGTGCCTCATGTGCTAGAGCAAAAGTACTGCTACGACCGCGATCTGATCTTGAGCAGCTCTTCAGAGGACATGTTTTTGTGCCAACCGGATGCAACATTTTCCATCGAGCTTCTCGCAGATCGAGAGGTGGCACTCCACGCTGTATCAAAATGCAAGAGGGCATACCGCCATCTTTCAGAGGAGTTTAAAGGTGACCGGGAGCTCTTTTTAGCTCACGCTGAGAACTGCGCGGATCCATTTGAGGATGCACCCCAAGACTTGGGAGCTTAAGCACTGTTCCGACGAACTCAAAAACAACTTTGATTTTGTGATGAAAGCCGTACAAAGCGATGGAGGCGTTGTACAGTATGCCAGTTTAGCTCTCAAAGATAATTGGGAGATTGTCCAAGCTGCAGTGACTTCGAGTCCCTTAGCGCTCAAGTACGTGGGTGAAGCATACCAGTTGGCTATCATAAGGAGTGGGCTTGAGAAGCTGGATCTTAAAAGTGTTCAACGCCATTGATGTGTGCAGAGTATTGGGGTGCGAGTAGCCCCAGAGGAGGACCGTGATTGGGACTGGGGCCTGCAAAATTAAATATAAATAAGTATTAAAGTCAAGTTTGAGCAAGTTTGGCGTGCCCTAGAGCCTCAACCCTCCACGCGCTCGCTACCTGGCGCCCCACGCCTTGTACTCTTGCTCCAGCTTCACCGGGACTTTGGGTCGCGAACTGCCGCGCGACATGCGCACGGCAGCCAAAACAGCAAAAAACGCGCCCGCAGCAGTGCGTTTGGGGGGCAGGCCGCGCACGAGCCGCGCCTCCTTCTCGTCGTCGTAGAGCTGCAGCAGGCACCGCGCGGCAATGTCCTTGATAAATATTAGGTCCTCGTCGACGGCGCGCGCCCGCTCCCGCACGTGGTCATTGTAGGTGAGCATCAGCTCCATCGCCTCGAGTGCCTTTTTGTACTTTTTCTTGTAGCCGCTGTCTACCTGGTGCTCTTGGCGCTGGTGCTCCTGGAGCTGCTCCTGGAGCTGCTGCTCGAGCTGCTGGGCAAACCACTCCTCGAGCTTGCGGTTGTGCTTGGCCACCTCGAGCTCGGCCACGTTCTGGATCTGCTGCGTGCGCTCCTGCGACAGCCGTTCGACCTGGGCCAGCTGCTCCTGGAGCTGGGCCTGGAGCGCGGTTTGCTGGGCCTCGAGGGCCCCAGAGAGCGAGGACGCAGCCTGGGTCGAAGTTTCGGCCAGCTTTTGCTCGAGCTCGCGCACCTGGGCAGCCCGGGCCTCGTCCAGCTCGTGCCGCAGGTCGCGCTGCTGCTTGGCGGCCTGCTGGCGCTCGGCCTCGACTGCGGCCTCGCACTGCGCCTTGAGCTTGTCGATTTCAAACGTGTACTCGTTGCGGAGCTGGTCGAACCGCAGCCTCAACTCGCTGAGCTCCGCGAGGCAGCTGCGCAGCCGCTGCGCGTCGGGGGCCAGCTCGCTCAAATGGGCCGCGGCCGCCTCCAGTTTGTTGTTGAGGAGCGTGCCCTCGCGCACAAGGTCCTGCTCGCGCTGTTTCAGCCGCACAATCTGGGTTTCGAGCCGCGTTTTCTCGTCGGCCAGCTGGGCGTTGGCCTCGCTGCGGGCCTCGATCTCGCGCTGCAGGCTCGCAACCAGCGGGTTGCCCGTCTCCTGCTTGATGCGCTGGGCCATTTCACGCACCTTGGTCTCCATCTCGGCGACGCGCTGCTGCCTCTCGGCGGCCTGGGCCTCGGCCATGGCGGCGCGGCGTTCGGCGTCTCCGAGCTCTTGCCGCAGGCGCTTGGCCACGGGGCTGTCCTCGTGGCCCACCTTTTGCTCGGCTAGCTCGCCCCTGAGCTTGCTCAGGTCGTCGTTGGCTGCGCTGAGCTCGGTGCGGCTCTTCAGCAGCTCGCCCTCAAAGCGCTCGACCTTCTTCCTCAGCTGGCCCAGGGCGAGCGTGTCGAGCTCGTGCTCGTGCTTTTCGCGATCAAGAGTCTCCCGTAACGTCCCCACTTCGACGCTCAGCTTCTGTTGCTCGTGCTCAAACTCGGCGCTGGCCTCGATCAGAGCCTGTTTCTCAGTCTCGAGCGCGGCATTGAGCCTGGCGATCTCCTGCTTGAACCCTGCGCTCATCTTCTGCTCATTTTTGCACTCGGTTTCTGCGGTCTGGACCGTCTTCTCGGCGATTTTGAGCCTGTCTTGGGCGATCTTCTCATTGGCCTTGGCCGTGGCAAGCTCACTCTCTAAGCGCACATTCTCGGCCTGAAAAGCCTGGGACTCACCCCGGGTCGCTTTGTGGCGTTTGCGCTCTTCCCCAAGGCTCTTTTCGGCGTTCTCAGTGGTCTTGCGAGCGGTCTCAAGCTCAGACTCGAGCGCCGCGATCTTGGCGTCTGCAGAGCGCATCTCGTTGGCAAATTTGCTTTTTTGGGTAGAGGCAGCCAGTTCCTTGGCACGCAAGTCGCCCTGCAGCTCCTGGAGGCCGAGCCGAAGCTTCTGGATCTCGCCATCCTTGGCGCTCTTCATCGCATTTTTCTGCTCTTCTGCGCCGAGCCTGTCGTCTGCGAGCTGTTTCCTGAGCTCTGCGATCTCGGCCTGCTTGCTTTTCAGCATTTCTTCGAGCCGGTGGGTGTTGTGAGCGGCAGATTGGGGCACCGAGGAGGGGGCACCCTGAGGGGGCAAAAGAGGCGCGCTGGCGAGCTGCGGGCGCGCCAAAACGCGCGGGGGCGGCACAATGCGGTGGCTGTGGAGGGAAGTGGGCCTAAATGTGGGCGGCGGCGAGCCTAGGACCGCCTCGGTGTTGATTGTGTCGTCGGGCCGCTGGCGCTTGGAATCGTCGCGGCCGGGGTTCAGAGTCGCCAGCTGCGCCTTGAGGGCGCCGAAATCCGGCGTTTCCCAGCGCGCCAGCGGCGTGCGACGCGTCGTAGGACGGGTCGAGGGCGTCGCGTCCATGTAAACACCAGAGGTCTAAGGGAGGGTGTAGTAAGGTTTAGGGAGCGCGTTAAGGGTGCTCAAGGGGGAAAAAGTGGACCCAGTTGGGGTGGTCATTAGTACTTGGGTTTACTTGAAATTTCAGCGTGGTCGCCCTCAGGCAAGATCTGATCTGGCACCTGACACGCCCTGCAGGCTGGCACTGGCACCTGCAAGCCGGCACTGGCACGACCGCGGCTGGCACTGGCACCCTACAGGAGCTAGGACTGGCTTAGCTTGAACTGAATAGCTACTTAAATCTACAGCCAGAGCATGACTCCAAATACAAGTACCAATATACAACTCCACACTCTACAGACCCAAACCAACCGCTGTAAGCATGCCTAGCGTGTACCGGGTGAATCGAGTAGTGCCGGTCTCGCAAAAAATCATGCTGAGGGTAATTGGCGACGTGGCCAAGTACCCCGAGTTTGTGCCGTTTTGCGTCGGCTCAACCATCTCCCAGACCACGCCCCAGGGGGTGCCCGAAAAGGCGACCCTGAGAGTTGGATGGAACGGCTACAAGGACGACTTTGAGAGTTTGCTGAGGTACGGGCCCGACACAGTGCAGGCGAGGGCCGGCGACAGCGCCATGTTTGAGAAGCTCGAGTGCAACTGGTCGGTCAAGCCAATCAGTGAGCACAAGTGCAGTGCTGCGCTGAACTTGGAGTTTAGGTTCGCCAACTCGCTGTACAATATTGTGAGTGGCCAGGCAGGGCCCACCGTAGCCAAGAGAATGATCCAGGCGTTTGAGAAACGTGCGCTTGAGGTTGCCAAGGGGGCCCGGTAGCCGGGGAGAGGGGTGGGCTAAAGGGTCCAGAGGGGGTCTGGAGGGAAGTGCAAAGTAGCTAAAAAAGCTCCGAGTAGCCCCAAGGCACACAAAATATAAAAATTTCACCCCAGTTTAGCCGGGATCATCCCCCTCATGACCCTGGTGCATGTACATACTATATAATTTTCGCGATTTCTTCGAGACTCCTTAGGTGGTAGTGACCAGCCCGACCCACAAAATATAAAAATTTCACCATTTCACCTCCGTCTCCCCAGTTCACCCCACACCCTCCCTATATAACCTTCCAGCCCGTTCTCTGTCATCATGAGTTTTGGCGGTCAAACCCCGACAATCGTTGTTCTCAAGGAGGGCACCGACTCTGCACAGGGCAAGGGCCACACTGTGTCCAACATTAATGCGTGCCTCGCGGTCGCAGACACCCTGCGGGCGACGCTGGGCCCCATGGGCAGCGACGTGCTCGTAGTCGACCACAACAAGAACGCGACCATCTCCAACGACGGCGCGACGATTTTGCGCTTATTGGAGGTTGTGCACCCCGCCGCGCAGATGCTCGTGGACATCTCCAAGAGCCAGGACGCCGAGGTCGGCGACGGCACCACCTCGGTCACTTTGCTGGCCGGGGAGCTGCTCAAGGAGGCCAAGACGTTTGTGCAGGACGGCGTCAGCACCCGCGTGATCACCCGCGGCTACAAGCGCGCGCTCCGCGAGGCGCTGGCCCACGTTGCGGCCGTCTCCACCACCGTCGACACGAGCAGCGACGAGGCGCTCCGCAAGTGCGCGGCGACCGCCATGAGCTCCAAAATTGTCGCCCAGAACTCGGACTTTTTCACCGGGCTCATCGTTAAGATGGTGCGCGTGCTGGGCCCCGAGTTTGACCAGAGCCTCGCCGGGATCAAAAAGGTCGCTGGCGGTGCCATCGAGGACTCATTTTTGGTCGAGGGGTGCGCGTTCAAGAAAACTTTCTCGTACGCCGGGTTTGAGCAGCAGCCCAAGCGCTTCACCAACCCGAAAATCGTGTGCCTCGACGTCGAGCTCGAGCTCAAGGCCGAGAAGGACAACGCCGAGGTCCGCCTCGACAAGGTCCAGAACTACCAAGCAATTGTGGACGCCGAGTGGAAGATTATCACCGAAAAGCTCGAGGCGATCGAGGCCACGGGCGCCCAGGTCGTGCTGTCCAAGCTGCCGATCGGCGACGTGGCCACGCAATTTTTCGCTGACCGCGACATCTTTTGCGCCGGCCGCGTGGCCTCTGAGGACATGGACCGCGTCGTGGCCGCAGTGGGCGCCGAGGTCCAGACCACCACGAGCGACTTGGCCCAGGAGCACCTCGGCACCTGCGAGCTGTTTGAGGAGCGCCAGGTCGGCAGCGAGCGCTACAACCTGTTTACCGGGTGCAAGGCCGCGGCTACGGCCACGCTAGTGCTGCGCGGCGGCTCGGAACAGTTTATCGGCGAGGTCGACCGCTCGCTGCACGACGCCCTGATGGTGGTGAAACGCACCCTCAAGCACCCGCAGGTCGTGGCCGGCGGCGGTGCGTGCGAGATGTCCGTGTCCAAGCACCTGAGGGAGGTTGCTCGCGCGATTGCCGGCAAGGAGCAGCTCATTGTGGGCGCGTTCGCCAAGGCCCTCGAGGTGATCCCCCGCCAGCTGTGCGAGAACGCCGGCTTTGACTCCACAGACCTGCTCAACCTGTTACGGATGCGCCATTTCCGTAACGAGCAGTCGATCGGGATTGACTTTGCTACCGCCTCGGTCGCAGATAACATGGACCGCAGCGTTTGGGAACCCGCGCTCGTCAAGCGTAACGCCCTCGAGAGCGCCACCGAGGCCGCGTGCCTAATTCTCAGCATTGACCAGACGGTTAAAACTAAAGAGTCCACCTACCAGGGCCCTGCTCCTAGATAAATCTACTTGCTAGATAGCTTTTACTTGATGCACTGATCGGCGCTTCGAAACCTCTCTGTCACATGCTTCAAGCGATGAGCCCGACAAAGACCTCTCGGCTCAACCTGAAACAAGATCGGCATGCAGGACGCTGCCGGCAACTGCGAGCACACCGGTTACGCTATGCGTAACGCGCACTCTAGCGAGCCGCAGCACTACCGTCACGGCTCTAGTGCTCCGGCTGCCGCCAAATTTTGAGAAGGGGTGTAGGTGCTATTAGTCCACAGACTCATCCCCCCAAATGGTCCCTCAAAGGGCTCTGTTGAGGGGCACGCGAATGTAGACGCGCTTGAGTGACGGGTGCATGGATCTGCATGAGGCATGTGACTTGCACGCTGCTCGCGTCTTAAGAAAAATGTTTCAGGTTCTGCATGATTAGCGAGACCAAACACGCGACTCCAGGGTGCATATTATTGTTTTAGGAGGGCATTTCATGCAGGGAGCGGGCAGACCCTTGGCCGGTGGGCCACGCGTTGCTAGGGTCAAACGCAAAAAACGCGAATAAAAAATGCGGTGGGGATAGCACCTAGACACAAAGCTCCAATAGTATCTCTATAATTAGACCACAGCACAGCCGGGCCAGCCTGTGGCCCTTTTGGTGGCCCTCCAGGCCCTGCTTCGGTTAGTTGCATATGCATGCTCGTGCAGCTGGCCGTGCGCACTTGCAGGGGAGTATAAAGCCCTGGGCAGCGTCACTATGGCCGTGTCTCTTGCATTGAATGAAAGTGGATGCGCAATCAGCAAAACAATAAACCTCCACCCACAGACATCAAGCAGGAAGAAATGGAACTACTTTCATCTTACTCGTACGCAGCCCCCGGGTATTTGCGGCAGCAACCACACGATTTTGGCTATGGGTACTACGAGTATAGCGGTCATGAGGAGAACCGGCAAGAGGACCAGCTGCTGTACATGGATGCTGGCTTGGCGGGCCAGGCCCCCCCTCCTCCGCCGCAAGGTTACTACTATGACAGCCCGCCCACCGAGCATTTGGCAGTGACCATGCCGCTAACTCCGCACTACGTGCCGCCCCAGAGCATGAGCATGGTCGGCATGACCGGGTCGCCGCCCAGCGGCCCGCCGCTCGGCCCACCACCGCCGGGTACCCCCGCACTGGGGCACGCGGCGCCGGTCCACGCCCAATTCCAGCCGCCGGTCCCGGCTCAATTCCACGCCCAGCCGCCGGTACCGCACGGTCAAGTGCATCCGCAGGCCCAGGCGCACGTTCAGGCGCAGGTTCAAATGCAGCTGCAGGCCCAGCTGCAGGCTCAGCTCCAAGCGCAAATTTCTGGTACGCTGAGCCCTCCCATGGCTGCCGCGGCGCTCGCGGGCCACCCGGTCCAAGGGCTCCCGCAGCCTCAGCCGCAGCCTCAGCCGCAGCCGCAGCCTCAGCCTCAGCACTCGCCCAGCCCGTCACGCCAGTTCACAACTCCTCAGCGTCAGCGCCGCCCATCAGGTCTAGCAGTCAGCCTGCAAACACCGCCGCAGTCTCGCAACACCAAAACGGCGAGCGGTGCTGCCAGCGCGCCCGGCTCCACCAACAGCAAACGCGTGCCTGCCTCAGATGTGGTTGTGAGCTCCGACAATGACGGCGTTGTGTGGATCAAGTTTGAGTACTCGCGCGACCGCGTCAAGTGGCTGTACCGCGTGCGGTGCGACGTGGGCTCTGTGGAGGAGAGCGCCATGACCGACCAGTTCAAGCGCGACAACTGCATTTACCCCAAGGCCATGAACGAGGACTACAAGGGCAACCGCCGCAAATACGAGACCGAGTGCAACCATCTCGGGTGGCGGTTGGCGCACCTCAACCCTGATTTGCGCACCAAGCGCGGCCTGATTCAGCGGGCCGTGGACTCGTACCGCAACTCGAGCTGCGACCTCAGCGTGCGCAGCCGCCGCATGCGCAAGCTCGCCAAGAGTACGCGGTACCCGAGGTGAACGGGGTGCCCCTGGGGTGCCCCTGAGGTGCCTCCCACAGCTAATTGCTAAAATTGCTGGTATTTATTGCATAAATAATTAATTCTGCATGTATATGCATAATATAAGGACCGCATGCTTGCACATGCTTGCACATGCCTAAGCTGCGCCTTGGCCCTGCGGTAACGCGCATGCAGTAGGGGGTGCCTGTCAGGGCCAGGGCCAGGGCCAGGGCCGACCGGCAGGACAGGGCTCAAAAAAGGGGGACGCGTCAGGGGTGTCCCGCACGTGAGAGGGGTCACGCACAAGGCAGGGGCTACAGCCGAGGGGATCATAGGGTTTAGCCGTAATGTCAGGGCAGGGGTATGCTAAAAGCTATAAACTCGCATTAAATCTAGTGCTTGAGAAAGTGCAAACTGGGCGCTTCTCGAGCACGCTTGCGCAAGCTACGGCACGCCTTGGCAAGGTGCGGCACGCGTGCGCGTGCTTAAATTGAAATCGCTTAAATTGTTATTAATGCTTTGTTCAAGCCGTTACTAAGCGCTCCCAAACTCCCGCCTGGGGGCATGTCAGCTGCAGGGCGCAACGCAACCACCACCCTACACTGAATGTACAATCGGCGCAACTCACTTCAGCGGTCGTCGTCGAAGCGGTACTCGCAGGGATTGAGTCCTGCGGCCGCTGCGGCGATGGTCTCGTTCAGCCAGCAGAACCCCCGCCAAAACAGCACGGTGCTTGCCGCCAACGCGGCGGCCGAGGCGCTGCGGCGGCATTCGCTCGATGCCGAGGGCGCCGCGGCGGTGGCGAACTTTGGCCGCCGCGGCAGCATCACCTCGCAGAGCGGCGACCGGCGCAACTCGCTGCAGCGCCGCAATTCAATCACCCAGAGCCAGAGGGTCAGCTCGCGCGACCAGTATGGCCGTGCCATGTCGCTGACGACCACAACCGTGCGCCAGATGGGCTCGTTTGAAATTGTCAAGCAGCAGACGACGCCTGTGCGCCCCCCGCGCGCGCCCCGTGCCCCCGAAAGCATCTATTCGCTCGAGTCGCTCAGGGAGGAGCCCGAGCAGCAGCACGCCGCCCAGGGCCACCCCGGGCACCCCGGGCCCCGAAAGACCCCCAAGAACCGCGTGTCGTTCCAGGCAGACACCAGCGAGTTCCACTACGACTCGTACGGCTACGAAGAGCCCAACGCGCTGGCAGCTGCCGCCGCGGTCGGGGGCCGGCGCGCGCAGAGCCTGCAGCCTCCTCCGCGCCAGGCCCGCCAGAGCGCCTCGCCGATGAAGAGCGCCCTGAAGAAGCCGTTTGAGTCAGAGTACAGCGAGCAGTATGAGCAGTACGACCAGTACGAGCACGGCCCGGCGCAGTACAACGAGCACGAAGAGTACGAAGACAATTCGCACCCCGAGGAGTACAATGAGGAGCACCACTCGCAGGCGCAGTCCCCCCAGAACTATGCGCGGTTCGAGGAGCCCGAGCAGGAGCAGACCCACGAAGACGAGCGCGAGTTTGTCACGCGGCCGCTGAGCGCCGTGAGCGAGTTTAGCACTGTGACTGCCAAGGAGGACTTTACCGACTCGGACGGCTCGCCCGTGCAGCCCGTGGAGCCCGTGGAGCGGGACGAGAGCGTCAGCGACCTGGAGGAGTACGAGCGGGAATTTGTTCCCCAGGGACAGGTTGCCCCGGAGGTTGCCCAAGCTGAGGTCGTCGATGGCGCTCAGAAGGGCGCTCAGGAGGGCACTGTGCAAGTTGAGGCGCCTACAGCGACCCCCTCAGAGACCCCCGCTCCCCTGCGCAACCTGCCGCCGCCCATGTCGGCTGCCGAAGTGTCCCCGGTCACTCAGAGCCCCAGCTCGAGCCCGAGAGAGCGGGTGCCCTCTGTGCGCGGGTCTCTGCCCAAAGCGATCACCAGAAACGGCGCCAACGGCAGTGCCTCGCACGTCACGCACGCCACGCAGGCCTCGGCCGCCGGCGCGGCTGCGCGTGCTCTTGGCCAGCCTGCGAGACGCCAGGGGTCGAATGGTGCTCCCCCTCCCCACGGAGCTTCTCGCGCCCCCAATGGCCTGCGGGGCCCCCCTCCCCACGGGCCCGCGCCCCACCGGCCGCCGCCCGGGATGGTCCAGGGCCACCCGCAGCAGGCGCCCCACCCGCAGCACGCGCACCGCTCGCAGCCGCAGATCCAGCAGAGCTCGTACCGCGCGCTGCAGCAGCGCCAGCAGCAGCAGCAGCAGCAGCGCACCGCCCCCGCCCCCGGGCGCGCCAACTCGCTCACGTACCGCGACTCGTACAGCGCGCCGCGGCGCACGCTGCAGCCGAGCCCCTCGATCGACGGGTTCAACCGCATCAGCAACACAAGCGATATCATCGAGCAGGCCAAGGCCCGCGCCCGCGCCTACGTGCAGGAGCAGCCCCAGACTGGCGCCGCCTTCTCAGCCCCGCTCACGCTGTCGCAGGACGATGCAGCGTCAATCAGCTCGGACAGCAGCTGGAAACGCGAGCGCGCGGCGCGCAAGCAGGCTGGTCCTGGCCGGTTCAGAGGCCGTGAGGCCCGCTCGAGCGTCGACCGTGCGGAGCACAGCCCCGCGTCGCGGTCTTCGGGTGCCCCCGTGGGTGCCGTGGGTGCCTCTGCCCCCGGCTCTGTGGGCTCGGCGCTGACCGGCCCCGCGCTCGGCCACGGCCGCCGCAGTTCCACGGCGTCCAGTTTTGCCGGGCCCCCCTCGGGCAGCGGCCGCACGTACTCCCTGCGCGGCCAGGCGCCCCCCGACATATCGCGCAAGTGGCGGTCGCGGTTCGAGGACTCGGACGACGAGGAGGCCACTCAGCACAAGCCGTCGTTGCTGCCCAAGCTCGTGGACTCGCCGTCCAAGCCCAAAAAGAAGGGCTTCTTCAAGCGCCTGTTTTCGGGAAAGTAACGCCCCCCCCCCCTTCGATATTTAATGTATATTAGTAGAAACTCTCAACTCTGAGGGGCCCATGAGGTGCTTGTCGCTTGGCGAATTGGCGCACAAAAATGGCTCTCCCCAAGACCCCATAGTACTATTCTGACGCTTGCTGCACCTCATGCATACGACCGCAGATGACTGCAGATGACTGACTCACCTAAATAGACCTACCCACATCCACACCCCAACTAACAATGATGACGCTGCCGCCAGAACTCTGGCACAAGATCAGCGATTACATTGTGAACCCCGAAATCGTAGAATTTGTGCGCTTGTCCCAGGTAAACCGCGAGTTCCGCCGAGCGTTCCTCAGCAACCGAGCCTGGACCAAATTCGACGTTTATGGCGTGGAACAACAGATCCCGGCACCGGTTTACGAGTTCAACGGGTACATCTTGCACGGAATTGCTGCTCATTTCTTCAATCATTGGTTCTCTTTCTCCAAGTTGCAGCAAAGGCTGATCCTCGGCGAGACCTCTCTTACCAGTCTCGGCATGCCCAACTCAACCAGAGACCTTTACATCCAGCTACACCAACTTTGTAAAATAAGCTGGTACGTCGAATACAGAGAACATGCGTGTTTATTCAAGCGAGTAATTGAAGGAATTGACGTTGCCGTTTGGAAAGTGTGGAGCACGCATTTACTCGGGCTGCCTGATTGGCGGCATAATGCTATGACGAACATTTACAACCTGGTCCCTCAAGAGCTCCGGCAAAATGAAAAGATGTACTTGAACCTGGTTAAGACAAATGCAGTGGACCACCTGGACCCCATTTTCTCACAAGACCCCGAAATCGTTCTGGCCTTTATCCGGCACGGTAATCTTTGGAAGCTGAATCTGAGCAAAAATTTACTGAGAAACAAAGAGTTTGTGCTCGAGGCGTACGATAAATTAGAGTTCAGAACTTGGGGTCGTTTAGTTCAAGACTTACAACGGCAGCTTTGTTCCGAGCTGAGAAACGACCGGGACGTTGCCCTCGCCGCAGTATCAGCGAATTATAATCTACTGACAAGTGTGGATACCCGGTTTACCGACGATCGCGAAATTATACGGGCGGCTGCGCTGCAAGATGGAAGCTACCTCCGATACGCGTCCCAGGCGCTCCGAGCCGATCGCGAGCTCATTTTGGAGGTTGCCAAAAAGACTTGGCGCGCTTTCAGATATGCATCTGAGGAAATCCGAGCTGACCGTGAAAGTGTTTTGGCGGCTGGTTGGAATCTTGAGTGGGCATTTATGGAGCTTCAAGCAGACCGTGAACTTGTTTTAACAGTTGTGAGCCGTTATGGTCCATATCTCCAGTATGCATCTGACGCTCTCCGCGGTGATCGCGATGTTGTTTTGGCGGCTGTAAAACAAGCCGGCAGGTCTCTCGAGTATGCGTCTGACGCTCTCCGTGGTGACCGGGAAATTGTATTGTTCGCTACTGTGCAGGACTGCAGGGCCTTCAGGTTTGCATCTCCAGCTCTTCAGGATGATCCCGAGATTGTTATTGCGGCTACGCCTCACGACGAGTGTGCCCTCAAGGCAGCACGTGAGACTCTCAAAAATAACCGTGACTTTGTATTGGCGGCTGTAAAGCGAAAGCGCCGTTATCTTTATATGAGAAGCTCTGCCCTCCAGTACGCCCGCGAGGACTTTCGCGCTGACCGCGAAATTGTCATGGCGGCTGTGAAGGTTTGTGGCAACGGACTCAAGTTTGCATCCGCGAAGCTTCGAGGTGACCGCGAGATTGTGTTGGCGGCCGTCAAGCAAGATGGTCATGCCCTCGAGCATGCATCAGAGGCGCTCCGCAGCGATAGGGAGATCGTGCTAGCTGCGGAGCCTTTTTACCGCGGTGCCACATTATATGCATCCGCGAAGATCTGTGGCGACCGTGGGTTTCTGCTAGAAGCTATACAAAAAGACTCTGCGATTCTTGAGCGCGCACCCCAGGCAATTACCGCCGACCGCGAATTCATGTTGGCGGCTGTAAAGGTCCGGTATGATGCCCTCCAATATGCATCTGAGCCGCTTCGTGAAGATCGCGGATTTGTCTTGGCGGCTGTAAATTACCGCGGCGATGCTCTCAAATATGCGTCTGAGGCGCTCCGTGCCGACTGTGACTTGATGTTGGCCGCTGTCAAGGGTTGGCCCCGCAATATTGAGTTTGTCTCTGAGGCGCTTCGTGCCGACCGAGAATTTATGTTGGCGGCTGTCAAGCTTTGGGGTAGTGCCCTCCAGTTTGCATCTGAGGCGCTCAAATGCGACCGAGAGATTTTACTGGCTGCTGTGCACCGAGAATCTTCCGCGCTCCGGTTTGTTTCCCGTAAGTATTGTCAGGGCCGCAGATTTTATCTCGATGCTGAGGGTCAGAACCGCGACTGGATTTTGACAACCGCAAAGCAGAGTCACCTTGTCCTAACGTTTGCCTCAGAGGCTCTCCGCAACGACCGCGAAATTGTACTAGCGTCTGTGCAGCAATGGGGCTGGACTATACAATTTGCGTCTCAATCATTGCGCAGAGACCGCATCATTATGCTGGCCGCTGTACAAAGCCATGCGGCGCTCATGGCAAACAGTGGCAAGAGCCTGTGGAAGGACCAAAATGCTGTTCTAGATGTGCTGGTGCAAGACGAGAAATACACGCGCTACCCACAACTCACACTATTACACGACCGAGACTTTATGCTGGCTGCAATTGCCCAAGACGCCAACGCGCTCAAGTTTGCGCCCAGTGAGCTGCAAGCCGACAAGACCGTGGTGCTGGCTGCTGTCAAGGTGGATGGATCGTCTATAGCGTTTGCCGCAGAAGAGCTCATGAGCGATCCCGACATCTTGAAGGCCTGTAGCGCTTCTACTGTTGACTTTTCGCGGGATTGAGTTCTGTGGGTGCACGCGCGACTGCAATAGATAATGTGGTTCCCCCTCCTTATGGTGCCCAGGGTGCCACTGGCCTCGGTGCCAGGGTGCTCACTCCTCACTGCGCCCAGGTATTTAATGTATATTAGTAGACTCTTCTCTCTGAACTATCTAGACATCAACCAGCAACGCCCGGTCGCCCTCCTTGACCCCCAGGGCCGACGTATCCTCCTCCTTGTCGAGCTCATCGATGCGGCGCCGGACCTGGCCGGCAACCCGCATTCCATCGCTCATAATATTGTCAATCACGCTGCGCAGCGTCACCTGCTTCTTGCCAAAAATGCCCGTGCCCTTCTCGTCGAGGTGGGTGCTCTCATGCCAGCTGCACGAAAAAAACAGCTCGAGCGTGGGGTCGCCAAGAATGACCATCCGAAGGGCACCAAACTTGACGCCACCCCCAGGCACGTCTTCCTGGCTCAGGGCAGTCTTGATGAAGGTGCCCATCGTGTTGAGGTAGCGCGTCATTTGCGCCTGGCGCACGGCCTCAAAGTGGGAAGGCGAGGGCTCGGACTCGAGGCTGAGTTCCTCGCGCGAGATGCGGTCCAGTTTGGCCGCGCTCTGCGAGTACGGGTGCATCATCAGCAGCAGAGCCTCGCTCATGTTGACAATGCCCTCCTGCGAGACGTAGCCGGGCTGCTCGGGGTCTTCAAACAGGCCGAAAAAGACATTCATCAGCTCGAGCATTTCGCTCAAGTCGAGCGAGTCGAGGCCCAGGACAACATCCTCGAGGGTCAAAGAGCCCTCGGCACGCCGGTCCCACGCCTTGAATAGGCGCTTTGTCCAGTCGTGGGTCTCGAGCGTCTGAAGCGAGGCGTTCTTAGGCACGGCCCAGTCAAAGACGCTGCCCAAAAATACAATGAACTGGCTCGGTTTGAGCTCGTTTGTTTGGCCGCCGAGCCCCGGCCGCACCTCCTGCAGCGCGCTGTAGAACCGGTCATAGACAATGCCCACCTCGTCCTTGCTCAAATTGTGGACCTTGCGCAGGTTGCGCAGCTGGGTGCGCTTGGCAAAGCTCTCGATATCGCTGAGGATCTGGCCCTCGTAGCGCGCGCGGTGCTCGTGGATCATCTCGTTGGTCACAACGCTAAACTCCTTAAAGGCCACGACCATCAGTTCCTGGAACTTGGTGATGGCCCGCTTGCGGTCTGTGTTGGCGCGCGGGTTGGCGCTGTGGTCGAGGGTATCAAAGTAGCTCTTGAGAATCATGATCACCGCCGTGTTGTCCTCGGCCTTGAGCAGGGCCTCGCCGTTGACCCGGAGGACCGCGAGCGAGATCTGGAAGAGCGCGCGCACGCCGTCCAAAAAAAACATGTCCATGACCCTAAACGCGTACGTCAGGGGCATCGAGTTTATAAATAGAGACAAAAACCACGGCAACGAAACAACGCTGAGCGGGACGTTGACGCGCACAAAGTGGTCCCACAGCAGCGGCATTGTCTTTTCGCACAGCTTCTCCAGCACCTTTTGGTCGAGGAGCGTGCCGTACATTGTCTTGGAGTAGTAGCCAGGCAGCAGCTTGTCGCTGAGGTAGATGAGCGACCAGAACGCCTGCTCCTCGGTCTGGAAGATTAGGAGAGCTGCCGTCACGATATTCATCGCCTGGCAGTACCCAATCTCGGGCCTGAACCACGAGAACGCGCTGAGCACGCGCCGCAGCCGGCCAATGCCCTCGGGATCAAGGTACGCAGCGTACTCGGGCAGCGAGCGGTTGAGGTCCTTTTCAATCTCCTCGGTGGCCAGCGACGTTTGCGTCGCGAACTGCTCGGTGATCCCGGCGTAAACACTAGGGTTTTGCATGCGCGAGTGCACCGAGCCCGAGCACAGCTCCCAAATTTCACCCCTGAGGCGGTTGGGCAGGCCGACCCTGATGAGCCGGTAAAAGCCCGGGGTGCGCACCAGCGTGACGTTGCGGCCGTGCTGAGCCATGTACTCGGTCCAAAGCCGTACTTTGGGCTTGTCGCGCAGCAGCTTGGCGTCGCCAGGGTACCCAAACTGCTTGCCAAGGCCGCCGGGGGGTGCCTGCGTAGGCCCCTCGAGGTGCTTGCGCTGAGCCGCAATTGTGGCTGCGAGGTACTCTGAGTAAAAAAACTCGACCTGCTTGCGCACCTGCTTCGAGAGGGTGCTGTTGGCCTTGAGGTTATCGGTGAACATGGCGCTAAACTGCTCGCAATTGCTCATCATGCTTTCGAGGTTGGCCACAATTGTGTGCTCGCCAAACAGCACCACCCTCAGAGCAAACAGGTGGCTCTTGCTGGGCAGCCTTTGGACGCGGTGCACGGCGTACAGAGGCAGCACAAAAGACAGGATGCGGGGGTCGTTGGTCGAGGTAAACACCAAGTAGCTCTGGCTCAGGTACAGGCGGCCATCAATGAAGTTCTGGGCAGGTGGTTCGCCGGGCCCCAGAAATGCAAGCTGGGCATTGACCTGATGCGAGGGCGATTCGGGCTCTGGGAGGCGGAATTCCTGGCGGAATTTTTCGTCGCGCGTGAGCTTGCGCTTGTAAATGGAGTTGGTGGTGTCTTCTTCTTCAAAGAATCGCTGCGCACGTGTCTTGAGGGCGTTGAACAGCCCCGACATATGGCTTATTACGGGAGATAGGGGCTGACAGGGAGGCTTGGGAGGTGACGGGTGCCTACAAGGTGCCGACGGGTGCGTGCAGGCTGCAGACGGGGTGCGTGCAGGGTGCCTACAAGGTGCTACAAGGTGCTACAAGTGCCCTTCTTACAGGGGCTTATAGACTATAATACATACAGACACTTCAATAGCTAGCTAAATTGTACCCCAGATTCGACTGAGTCAGCCCTACACTGCACGAGAAAGTGCCAAACCCCGACCAGGCGGAACCTTTTGGGACCAACCGAATTACTCACCTCCGATGGACCGACAATTGGACCAGACTTGGACAACCCTCCAAACCCGCTCGCGGGCTTATTTTGCGGCGTCCACACCCTTTGAGCTCTTCCGGGACCTTGTCTTTGCCATTGTTGTTCTCCGCCTTTTAGCCGTTGTCGAACGCAAGCTCATCCGGTTCGGCCTCGTCGGCTCGGTTCGCCGCGGCTGGCGCGGCCTCGTGAGCGCCTCGGTACCCCAGTTGTACAGGTTGCCGCTCATTTCGGGCAAAATTGAGGCCGAAGTGAACAAACAGCTCGGCGCGATCGACAAAATGGTCATTAAACGCGGCGTCCAGCAGCACAGCCAATTGCCGCCCCAGGGCCTCGATGCCGGCGAGCTAGAAGAGCTCATGGACTCGTTGGACTCGCTCGAGAGCACAGACTGGAAGGCCGGGCGGTGCACCGGAGCCGTGTACCACGGCGGCGACGACCTCATCAACATCCAGGCAAAGGTGTACAATCGCTACGCAGTTGCCAACCAGCTCCATCCCGATTGTTTCCCTGGCGTTCGCCAGATGGAGGCCGAGGTGGTGGCCATGGTCCTGGACCTCTTCAATGGGCCCGAGGGCAGCTGCGGTACTTCGACTAGCGGCGGTACCGAGTCGCTGTTGCTCACATGCCTCGCCGCTCGCGAAAAGGCCCGCCGCGAACGTGGCCAGACCGAGTTTGAGATTGTGGCTCCCGTGACCATCCATGCCGGATTTGACAAGGCCGCGGCCTACTTTGGAATGGACCTTGTGCACGCCCCCATTGGCCCCGACGGCCGGGTCGTGCTCAGCGAGGTTGAGCGGCTGATCTCGCCGCGCACGGTGCTGCTGGCCGGCTCGGCCCCCAACTACCCCCACGGCATTGTGGACGACATCCAGGGCCTAAGTGACCTGGCAATCAAGTACGGGCTGCCCTTGCACGTGGACGCGTGCCTTGGCTCGTTTGTTATGCCGTTTGCCGACGTCCCGCCGTTTGATTTTAGAGTGCCTGGCGTCACGTCCATCTCGTGCGATACCCACAAGTACGGGTTTGCCCCCAAAGGATCCAGCATTATCATGTACCGCAGCCCAGCCCTCAGGCGGTACCAGTACTTTGTCAATGTCGATTGGTCGGGTGGGCTCTACGCCTCGCCCACTTTGGCCGGCTCGCGCCCAGGGGCCCTCATGGCCGGTTGCTGGGCCACCCTCATGCACATTGGCAAAGAGGGGTACCGCCAGTCTGCCAAGGAGATTATTGGTGCGGCCGCAAAATTCAGGCGCGCCATCGAGACCGACGAGGTCCTCAGCAAGGAGCTGCAGGTTGTGGGCGACCCCAGGGGCCCTGTTGTGGCATTTACGAGCTCTAAAATCAATGTCTATGATGTTGGCGATGGCCTCAACCGCCGCGGCTGGCACCTGGGCTCGCTGCAGAACCCCGCGAGCGTGCACCTCGCAGTGACCCGCCTGACGGTGCCCGTGATTGACGAGCTGATTGCGGCCCTCAGGGAGGTCGTACTCGAGCAGGGCGAGACGTCGCCGGTGTCTGGAGACACCAAGGTGTTTTACGGCGTTGCTGGCTCGGTGAGCACTGCCGGTTTGGCGGCGCGTTTGGCCGAGGGGTTTGTCGATGCCTTGTACAAGCTGTAGCGTGGGGCTCACGGCTCAAGGCTCACCAGTAGAGGCGACGGCTCTCAACACCCCAAATACCCGCTCATCATAGTACTCGTGCAGCGTGATACCCAGAATCAGCACGGCCAGCAGCCCCAGCACTAAGATTAAGCTGTGTGGGGTGTGGAAGAACCTGTCCTCAATGAGGTTGTCGACCGCTTTAGCATAAGAATAAAGACCAACAAATAGTGTAAACAGTGCCGTAGCCGCCAGCGACCCGGTAATCCACCAGTCGGTGAGAGACTCTGAGCGCTGCGTGAAGCTGCAGCTGCTCACTGCAAGGGTGAGGCTAAGCTTGAGGGTCGCCAGATACGTGCGTTCGGCGGTGCACAAATCACGTGCGGCGCTCAGCTCGTTTTCCAACACAAGTTCACGGTGCAGTGGCCTCTCCCAAAAGAAAGACCTCATCCTCATGATCCTCATGGACCGTAGCTGGTGCAACCTCCGCTTATGCTACTTCGAGCGGAGCACGTCAAATACGTCAAGTCACTTGACTCAAAAAAGGACGAGCTAGTTTATTGGTATAGCGCCCATTTACGGCTCAGCGGCCTTTATTGGGGCTTTACTGCCTGCTATTTATTGGGGGAGCCCGAGGCCCTCGACCGCGACGAGCTGGTTAAGTTTGTCCTGGCGTGCCGGCATGACAATGGCGGGTTTGGCGCGCACCCTGACCACGATCCGCACTTGCTGTACACGCTCAGCGGTCTCCAGCTGCTGCTAATGACCGGCTCGCTCTCGAAAATCGACAAGCAAAAAACAGTCGACTACATTCTCGGGCTGCAACTTCCCGACGGTTCTTTTATGGGAGATGAGTATGGAGAGGTCGATTCACGGCTTGTTTATGTTGCGGTGCAGTCCCTGGCCATTTTGGGGCGTCTCGATCTTGTCCCCTCGAGCACTCCCGAATGGCTCGCAAAGTGCCAAAACTTTGATGGAGGGTTTGGGCTTGCGCCCAATGCCGAGTCCCATGCCGGCCAGGCGTTTGTGGTGCTCGGAGCTCTGGACATTCTGGGCAGGCTCGACCTCATTGACAGCGAGAGCGCTGCGTGGTGGCTGAGCGAGCGCCAAACGCCCGGAGGCGGTCTCAATGGCCGCCCCGAGAAGCTTCCCGATGTGTGCTACTCGTGGTGGGTCCTTAGCTCGCTGAGCATCCTCGGTAAACTTGACTGGATCAAGGGTGAAGCGCTGCGCGAGTTCATCTATGCAGCCCAAGACCCTGCGGGCGGGATTGCCGACCGTGCTGGCGATGCAGCAGATGTGTACCACACTGTTTTCGGTATTGCCGGCTTGAGTTTGCTGGGGTACGACAACCTTGTACCGGTAGACCCGACCTTTTGCATGCCGACCGAGTTCACAGGGGGCCTCAAGGCCCGAGTAGCTAGCAAGCAGCCGAGTAACTAGCAAATAACTAGCCAATTATCTATTATGCACGCTATGCACTACCTAAAGGACTCGCTCTGGAGCACGCCTGTGCGGTTGTGGGGCGTGTACTCGAGCCAGTGGATAGAACCTGCCCGCAGGAACTTTCCCGGGTTGAACGCTATGCAGTCGTGGTACGTCACAGCAAACCGCGGGCTGGTAGTGTCGGCAACAATTAAAATTGTCGGCCACTGCGCCAGCGACAGCGCCTGCTCGCTCTCCCACACAATGGGCCGTTGCTCGGTCGTGAAGGGCGAGAGGTGTGCCTGGTCCAGCAGGGTCGACACGAGCTTGCGGGCCTCCTCGTTCGTAGAATTGTGGATCCAATCGCGTTTAGGAAGCGGCTGGGACTGCGCCAGGTCGTTCAGAGCCATCTGGCGGTCGATCAGCTCCTCGTCGATCTCGAGGTCGGCGAGGGTGTCTGCGAGGGACGGGTGCTCCCCTTGCTCTTGCTCCGCCTCATCCCCCATCTGCTCCAGCTGATCCTCATCCTGCTCCGCGTCACCACTCCAGTCCATGGAAACCTCCTTGAACCGCTCGCCGTAGCGGTCGGTGCACACCAAAATCTCTTGGCTCAGGTAGCACATCCGCGACGGGTTGCTGGTGAAATTAATGTCCTTGACGGCGTGCCCGAGGCGCCTTGTGAAGATTTCGGGCAGCGGCATCAGCGGCCACGCCGGGCTGCCCTCGCTGTCGGCCGAGTGCCACGGGTCGTTGTTGCCGGGGACGACCGAGATTTTTGTCTCGGAGCAGATGCGCGGGAACTGCTTGAGCAAAAGGACCAGAGCAGACATGAGCTCTGTGTATGTTGCGAGCGAGTTGGCCTGGTGGAACGGCATGCTGCAGAAGCTGCCGACCAGCACCAGCCCGACGGGGGGCTGCTGCTCGAGCTTGGCGAGGACGTGCCTGAGAGCGTCCAGGTGCTGGACCTGGTCGAGAAAGAGGTCGGCGCCGAGCACGACGATGCGGTGGTGGGTATTACGGGCCTCTTCCTGCACCAGGACCTGCTCCAAGTTGGCGTCAATGCGCTCGATCTGGGTCCGCGAGGAGCTGATTAGACCGAGGAAATCAATGCTTCCAAACGCCTCCTTGGAGGCAAGCCGCGGCTCAGGGATGGGAGGACCCATGCTCAGCACATAAAACTTGCCATCGCTGAGCTCGCCCTCGCAAATGGCAAAGGACCCCTCGCAGTAGTAGTGGTCTGAGATCACGTGCGTGTGGGCACCCAACTCGAGAGCAACGCGCGAGGTGTTGTCCACGAGCGAAAACCCGCCCGATTCGCCCTGCAGTTTGGCCAACAACCCAAAGATGAAGAAATGGGTCGTGCGCTGGCCGATCATATTTTTGATGGGCGTGAGCTCGCGTTCCTTTGTGTTGAACACACCGCTGCGCTGGATACGGTCCAAAAGAATGTAGTAGCGGCTCGGGACCATGCTGGTGCGGGCCTTAGTGTCCCCAAGAATGCTGGCCAAGGGGGGCGTCCCGAGGTCGAAGCGGTGGTTTTCAAAGCTGTAAACAAACTTGCGCTGTTTCTGCAGGGTCACAACCTTATAATAGTCGCGCCAGTGGAACCCTGGCTTGTTTGGAGCGTCAGTTGTCGACTGTGTGCGGAGGCCAGGGTCGCCCAGCTGCGAGGCCACGACATTTTCGGTGTTTTTAATGACCGTGGCCAGCTCCTCACCCTCAAGAAATAGGCCGCGGTCCTCGTCGCGCCAGGAGCGCGCCAGCTCGTCGAGGAATTTTTCGGCGCGAGGGCCTCTCCACTCATTGCCAAACTTGTGGCCCAGATGGTCGGCAAGCACTTGGAGGGCGCTGCTCTTGAGGTTGATTCCGTATTTTCGCGAGATCACCCGGTACGCTATTGGCCGCACCTGGGCCGGTGTGAGGTGCACCGCGAGCGAGACGCGGTCTGACATAGCGAGAGCGAGGAGCTGAGGCGGGCTGTAGCGAGCGTTATGGTGCTCACTCCTGCCACAGCTTGAGGGAGAGAGCTCTGTGTGCCTCTAGGGCTCTTGGTGCCTAGGGACTATGTGCCTCTAGAGACTCTGGGCCTGCATAAAGCCTATGGGGTACCCAAGAAAGGGCTCTGAGTATATATCTATCAGTCTAGAGAAAGAGCTCTAGCAAGCTCGAGGGAGCTTTATTCCAGAATAGAGGCTGAGCAAACTCTGAAATAGTTACTTTAAAATCCCTCGTTGAGTGCTGCCACCCCAACTATAAATCGCCTGGATCCGACATTTTGTCATCATGTTTGGTTGGGTCATAATGCTGCTCCAAGAGGGCAAACCGCCCACCTGCGAGCTGCTGGGCCCGGTTTCGCTCATGCTGCAGAGCTTTTTGGGGGCAATTGCGGTGAGCACCCTCGCCCTCAAGCGCAAATACGAGTACCCGCGCCGGCCAATGAAGGTGTGGGTGTTTGATGTGAGCAAACAAGTGCTGGGCGCCCTGTTGCTACACTTTATGAACGTTTTGTTCTCGATTTTTTTCAGCGACGACCAGCCAGATATGGACGACAACCCCTGCGTGTGGTACTTTTTGAACGTGCTCTTTGACACAACGATCGGCGTCCCGCTGCTGTGGGCCGCGCTCTGGTGGGTGTACCGGCTGGCCTTCAAGCTGGGCATCTCGGAAATTATGAGCGGAAACTACGGCAGTCCGCCCCGCACCCGACCTTTCCTTAAGCAATTGGCCCTCTACGTCCTTGCCCTAGTCGTGGGCAAGTTGCTGCTCTACTTGGTGCTTTGGTGTGTGCCCGAGCTTGACGATTGGGGTGCATGGCTGATTAGCTGGACATACTTTGATGCCCGCGTCCAGATCGTGTTTGTGATGCTCATTTTCCCCACAATCATGAACGCCATCCAGTACATTGTGGTGGACTCGATTATCCAGAGCCCCGAGTACGGAGAGGGCGAGCTGCTGGTTCCCGAGAGCCCCGACTATGGTACAGTTGACTCCCCCAAGCCGGTAAGGCCTTGAGTGTGTGCTCAGTGTGTGCCCGTGCCTCGTGCGTTGCCCCCACTGCGCTGCTCTCGAGCATGCATCCCGATTTGCCACATTCGCCACACCTCCACCCGCATCACGCATCCGATGACCTCCTCACCTCGAAAAAAAATTACCTCATCATGAAATTCAAGGCAATCAGTCGGTCGGCAGACGACTATGTGCCGGTATCAAACCAGGAGACAATGCGCCAAGCACGCAACCTGAACCCCGAGATGCATCCGTTTGAGCGGGCCCGCGAGTACACGCGCGCGCTCAACTCGGCAAAGATGGACCGCATGTTTGCTGCGCCGTTCTTGGCCCAGATGGGCAATGGCCACATTGACGGCGTTTATTCCTTGGCCAAAAACGCCAAAGCGCTCGGGCTCATGGCCTCGGGCTCGGGCGATGGCGTGGTCAAGATGTGGAACCTCGGCGAGCAGGACGAGACCTGGGCCGTGCAGGGCCACCAGGGCATTGTTTCCGGCATGTGCTACACTCCGGCAAGCACCCTTCTGAGTTGCTCGACCGACTGCACCGTCAAGCTGTGGGAGGCCGGCTCCAAAACCGAGCTGCAGACGTACCTCGCCGACGGCGGCCTCAACGGCATTGACCACCACCGCGACGAGGGCCAGTTTGTTACTGCGGGCAGCCGCCTGCAGCTGTGGAATACCGAGCGGTCCAAGCCCGTGAGCAGCCTGAGCTGGGGCGCAGACAACATCAACAACGTGCGGTTCAACATGACCGAGACAAACATTTGCGCGTCGACCGGCAACGACAACTCGATTGTTATTTATGACCTTCGCACAAACTCGCCCGTGCAGCGCCTCGTGAGCGCCCTCGGTAACAACGCCATTGCCTGGAACCCCATGGAGGCGTTCAACTTTGCCGCGGCGTCGGAGGACCACAATATCTACCTCTATGATATGCGCAACATGCAGCGCGCCCTCAACGTGTACAAGGACCACGTGGCCGCGGTCATGGACGTGGACTTCTCGCCTACCGGCCAGGAGCTCGTGTCGGGCTCGTACGACCGCACGATCCGCATTTACAAGCTCAAGAGCGGCCACTCGCGCGACATTTATCACACAAAGCGCATGCAGCGCGTCTTTAGCGTGCGGTACTCGATGGACTCCAAGTACATTGTCTCGGGCAGCGACGACGGCCAGGTGCGTCTGTGGCGCGCCCAGGCCAACGACCGCTCGAACGTGCGCTCGGCAAAGCAGCGCCAGCAGCTCGAGTACTCGGCGGCGCTCGGCGAGCGCTACAAGCACATGGGCGAGATCCGCAAGATCCAAAACTTTAGGCACCTGCCCGCCGCCGTGCGCGTGGCCCGCAACATCAAAAAGGAGGAGGAAAAGAGCCTTAAGCGGCGCCACGCCAACCGCGTGCGCAACTCCAAGCCCGGCTCGGTGGGCTGGGATAAGGAGCGCGAGAAGCACATCCGGCGGGTCGCCCACGAGGATGAGCGCAAGAAGAACAAGAGCGATTAATTTAGTTATTTATTATGCATTGAGGAGCCCAGGGGCCAGGGTGTGGCGCATGCAGCACGGTGGTGCCGACCCCTCGTGCCGACAGGCCGCACACTACAAATACCCCGCCCTCCTCTTGTACTCTATGCTGCACCTACTACCCCTGCCTGCTCTGGATCTCGTTGTTGTCCATATCGGTAGCCCAGACATGGGCCTTTTCCTCAAACTGGCCCAACTCAACACAGCCTTGCGCGAGTACTTTTTGAGCGATTGGGCCTGGACCAGGTTTGACGTCCACAACGCGAGCGCATCGCAGGATGCCTACACCTATGGGAGCTACAAGCTCGGCGGAGTGGCCGGGCACTACCTCAATTTCCTCGCGGCACTCGAGCCCGACCACCGTGCTTGGCACCTCACCGGAGGCCACAAAGTTGGCAAGCCCGAGTGGAACAGTCTCTATGATGACCTCCACAAGCTGTGTACCCTGCATATGCGTACAAACGAGGAGCTTTCAAGTCAATGCCCCGCAGTCCCCAAAAGGGCTGGGGTTGAGAACAATCCACAATTTGACCACGATTTCAAGTGGAACTGGGGCATTAATGAACACAGACGACGTGACGCTGAGGTGGCGCTTGTTCCGCATGCCGTGTGGACACTGTATTTCCGGTACTCTCACCCTGTCCGGTGGGACCTGTGGTATATGGACCACTATGAGCCCCATCTTCGTGACAGGACTCTATGTCTTGGAATCCTGCAACGCGCGGGGCACGGGATAGTTGCTCATTGTCTTCCATTTGAGTGCTATGAAGACGACTGGGCTATCAACATGGCACTAGTAAACTGGCGACAGTACAAGTTGTGCTCTAACCGACTACAAAACAACAAACAATTTTTGAAGGCAATGATCAGCAACTGCATGTGGCACTTTGGATACTTTGACCTGTTTCGCGATCATTCATTTTTCGCCGAGCTCCTGGCGGAGCATCCTGCAATGCTAAAGTTTCTAGCAGATCACTACGACACTTTTTTCGTAAAACGCCTCCCTGGATATCGCATCTCGGACCGTAAATGGATGGGATGGAATGAACTGAGAGATTTTCCCTCTGTGCTGAGAGACGATGCGAGGTTTGTTATCGCCGCTGTTTCGCAGTCTTGGCGTGGAAATTGGCTGGAGTTTGCATCTAAAAGGTTGCAGGACAATGAACATGTGGTCGTTGCAGCCATTAAACAGAGTCCCGATGGCTCTTGCCTTAGATACGCTTCTGAGCGGTTGCGCGACGACAAGGATCTGATACTCTGGGCGATCGGAGAGTGCCCGAAAGCTTTGGAGTATGCTTCACAGCGACTCAGGGATGATCCTGAGATCCAGGCTCACAAAAAAAAATGCAGCGAGAAATGGACCCCAATTACACCTAGACTTCAGCTTCATCACCATCCTTTATGCGACGTGTGGGCAGAATTTTTGGACCTGTCAATTACGAAGTTGCCATACAAACGCGTTGATTTCTGTACGTAGTATGCAGGGGTACTGCAGAATCTAGATTGAGCCGCATTCAGGTTAGCAGTCGCGCTTTTAGTGCAACCATATCTAGCAGACCAAAATCGACGTAAAAAGTCGTAGAATATAATAAAGCATTCATTTTACGAGCAAGATTGCAAATGCTGCCCCCTTCCGAATCGGGGGGCTTGCTGGCGAAAACATCGTGTGCCGCTGGACTAAATAGGATGGGCTGCAACCAATATATATGGGGGTAATATTCAACAATGAGAGAAACTCTATTCTTATGGTAACTTCCACGTCGATGAAGCTTTTGGTTATCGCCGTCAGTAACAGCTTGCCCTACGAACAGGCTCTCTTTCTCTCCGAGGTCTTCAGCGAGCCTGTCGAGGCTAACAATGTTTTTCGCCAAGCGTTTGAACCAACTATGCCCCAGCATACACGTGGGCTATTCCGCCAGCTGTGCGAGCTGTTTGCGCTACCGTTCCGCGAGGGACAGTTTGTTAACCTGTACCGCAAGGTGAACACCCTCCTCCAGCGATACGAGCAGGTGCCAGACAATCAAAAAGCTGGCCTCAAAAGAGCCACCCTACCGCCAATCTTTACAGTTTTTATCCACAAGTTTATCACCCACTGTGACTGGGCTAAGCTGGGCCTCGAGGGGTTCATTCAGTCGCTCGACCACTACATCGCTTTGGGCTCCCCAAACCAGCCTCGGCTGTACGCCGCCTCTTTGTGCTCGAAAAGAGCGTTTTGGCAGCAGCTCAGAGCACAGCGCTACGCGCGTGGCATGTACAATCGCCTGCTCCCGCACGTCAGAGAGGACGCGAGCGTTGCTGCGGCCATGGTGGCCGAGTACCCCACGTCGCTGGACGTCATCGAGTCTGAGAAGCTGCGCAAAAATCCCCTGGTTGTCGCGTCCCTCCCAGTCCGCCCGCCTGCCAAGGGCAATGGGGCCCAGCCGCCGTTGGCCGAGTAGTTGTGGGCGGCGGCCAGTGGGTTAGTTAGTCCAGTAGTCTCGTTGAATTAGAGCTATCAAACATGTCCTGGAAAAGGCCTCGAGAGTCGAGCAGGGTGGGCGGACCAGCAGTCACCCCCAACCCCATTCAATGTATACTTTGCAATGCGATGCTAAATAAATATCAATCAAAACTAAGCGCCAGCTCAGCAGCAAAACTATCGTCACTATCGAGGAGAGGAGAGGCGTCGCCGCGGGGCTCCACGGGCTCAGCTTCAGCCTCGGCCTCTGGCTCAGCCTCTGGGGAGTCTGGCTCGCGTTGACGTTTGAGCGGGTTTGGTTGCTCGGCTTCCTTGGCCTCCTCCTCGTCGTCCTCGTCTTCATCGTCGCTGCTGAGAAACTCCTCGAGCTCCTTGTTCATCTCGTCCCAATCCACTGCCTCGCCGTTGAACACGCCGGTCGCGCCCTCGGTTTCTTCACCTTTTTCAGTCAAGGCGGGGGCCTCCTCAGGGGGGATGGGGCCCTGGACCTCGATTTTGTAGTCGTCGATCGGCACGCGCTTCCACTCGCGCAAGCAGGCAAACAGCCAGTTGACGTTGAGCACCGGCACGCCGGCGCCGGCCGCCAGGCGCGTCTTGAGGGTGCCGCCGCCGCTGGCAATCACGTGGGTCACGCTCGGCACAAACTGGGCAGCGACGAGCGCGCCAAAGCTCTTGATCCACTGCACAATGTCGGTGCTCTCGGGGGGCACCTGCAGGGGAATAATTCCGCTGAGCAGAAACACGCAGCCCGAAAAGACTGGCGCCTTGAGGCTCGGCAGCAGCTTGCCGATATCGGCCTCCTTGCGGGCATCCACGAGCTCGAAGAATTTAGTGTGCACGTTGCTCAAGACGGCGTCCAAAGCCTGCAGCTCGTCGTCATTGTCCGTGAGGGTCTTTTGTTGGTTGTCGGTCTCGCCCGGGGTCACCAGCCCGGCCCGGCGCGGCAAAAGCCCTGAGTTGATGTCGCCAGTCCCTTGGAAAAAGTTGTAGGGCACTGCCCTGACCAGGTGCGAGCTCCAGCCCCACACGTCGCCGCGATCGTCAATGATAGTGACGAGCTCGGTAGTGACGGGGAACAGTCGCTTGATGCTCTTTTGGACCATGGACCCGCTTTCCTCACGGCCCAGGATCCGGTCGCCAAAGTAGCGGCCCTCGGGATCAATCAGTTTGGCGATTTGGAGGGCGTACGCCTTGGTGGCCATGGTGTAGATGTGCATCTCGTACTTGCCGGCCATTTTTTCGAGGAATTCTTGCAGGCCGGGTCTTAATTTAATGTAGTACCAGCAGTTGACCACGCCCTCCTTGCGCTGTTCCCTCAGCATGAACGGCTTGACGTCCTTTACTGCGTCGTGGTTGGCGGCCGATTTGTCGTTGATCCACTGACCAATTTGCGGGTCGATCGCGGCGTGGATCACTGTTTGGTCCAAATCAACAATCAGAATCAGTTTGCGCGCCGCAAGCAGCCGCTGCGTGCTGGCGTTCTCGAGCTCCTCGGCCTCCTGGCGCGACACAGTGAGGCCCTGCGTGCCGTGGGACATGGCGATTGGCGCTCGGTTCGTGGCACTGTAGCCGGTATAGTCCTGCTTGTGGAGATCTAGGCCACAGATCGCGCACAGGCCGCCGTACTGCACGCTGTGGTCACATGCCTCCTCGATCTGCACAACAACGCTTTTCGAGTCATTAATTTTGTCGCGGGGCTGCACTGCAAGTCGCGTGACGCTGCCGTCGAGCGGTGACTCGTACGTGCCGTAAAATTCGCGCGTTTCATACAGCTCGTTGCCGTCCTCGTCAATCCCGCCCTCGGTGCGTTTCCAGTACTTGTACTGTAGAAGCGGCTGATGCCTGGACACCTTGTCGCCTGGTTGAACGAGAATCTTGGTTATTTCAACCGGATACATGAGGTTGTCTGGTAGTTTTAGACGCTCCCCCATTTTGTGTGGTTGTTGATGTCAGCCGTGCCGTGGGCCTGTCTGGGGAAGAGCGAGCCTCAGAAAAGTCCATTAAAAGTCCATTAAGTACATAAATTAAATCATCGGAGTGTGCCAGATCGCGCGCTGCTTGCGCTTGCGCTTGGTCTTGTCCTTGGGGGGAACTGGAGGCGGTGCATCCTCGAGCTCCCCCTGGGGCTCCCCCTGGGCGTTGTGAAGCTCAGGATCAGGCTCCCGAGGGGGAGATGCAGGGGGGGTCAACAATGCCTTTTTGGGCAACTTGACCTGCGGAGGCGCCACAGCATGGCTTGGCGGCGGACCAATGAGTGGCGTGGTGTTGATCAGAGCTTTAGAGCGCGCAGTATAAATCATTCTCGCCAAGAGCTGCCGAGACTCGCTTGGCAGACGCAGGGCCAGGAACCGGCCATTAGGGTCTTGCAGGTCCTGCCGCGATAGTTGCGACCGCACAACCAAAATTTCAGGCCGTTTGGGCAAATCGTAGGCGTCCAAAACGTCCAAATTAACCGCTTTCCATGCTCCTTGGTACTCGCGTTGGAAGTCGGTCGACCTTAAATAAAGTGTCTTGTCAAACACATCAATAGCCCCAGCGACCCAATCCCGGTTCAAGACGCTAAATTTCACCTTGAGACCCATTAGCCGCGTTTGCGGGGTGGTCATATCGCGCTCGTCGCGAGGCTGGATGCGTAGCACGTTGTGTGCAGTGGGCATCCACGTATCTACAATTGTCGCGATCCGCTCATAGTGTCGCAGCGTTCGCCTCAGACCCTGCTGGCAAACTTCCAGCAGCTCCAACTGGTCGAGCTCGGTGTACGCGTTGTAGGCGTCGCCGTAGAGATCCTTGGCCACAGACTCTACGAGTGATTGCGCAGTATCGAGTGGGCTATACTCAACAGCGACGGAGCTCCCATTCAGCAGCTCCACACAAACCTCTGGCATTAGAGTTTGTCGAATGGTAAAACACCTCTATGCGAGTCTCATGCGAGGCATGTTTACTTCATGCAGAACCTGCAGCATGCCGTTTTAGGTCGGACCCATTGGTGTACGTAAATGGTTTATCGAGCGTGTTTCAGGTTTAAAAATGGAGTAGTGGGGCCGTTTCACACAAGCCTAAGCCATAAATACCCTCTCGCTAGCTTATCGTGGTCAAATACCTCGAAAACTCTTGGAAAACTCCGCTTGTTCCTGAGGTTTGCCCCCCCTGTAAGGCACTCAGGGGAACAGCGCTGGTGACCCTTGACGCGTCATGCATAGCGTTACCCATAACGTTACTCAGACTTTAGGTGCATATGCATTCTCCGCATACGCGGCATACCCGACCGATTCGGAAAGGCTGGAACCACTCATAATTAGCACCTCGGCAAAAGTTGTCAAGAAGAAGTTCGTTGCGTACGGTACCGTGTACGGTACCGAGTACGGAACCAGCCTCAGGCGTGGAATGCATAGCACGGGCAGGGCTGGCATGCCCTTGTCGCAGGTTGAGGGTCCAGCTCTGGTTGCTCCACTAGAGTGTGTTTTTGCTCTGGCCGGGAGCCCAGTTCTCGCAGCAGTTATCACAGCGCCATCAGTCACGCCCTCTGATACCAAGTTCGAGCAAACTCGCGGTTTTGCTGCTCCAATTTGGCGCTAATTTGGCTGTTGAAAAGTTGGGCTGAGGTATGCTTTAGCGATTTTTTCGAGTGGTTTTGGCCGAGAGTTGGGCGGTACAATTTTTTTTTTTGGTGTGGTCGATCGCCCCATACCCAGCCGCTGCGTGAATATTTTTTTCGTGGGCTAGCCTCTGGACGGTCGTTGACTAGGCAAATTAGAACCATTATCAAGCGCACATCCAACGATTCAACCAGCCCAGCCCCCGAGGTTCCTCGTCAGCATGGACTGGGACACGATTGGCGCCTCTGTAGGGGCGTCTACAATCTCCAAAATCATATTTCATCCTATTGATACTGCCCGTACGTTGCGCCAAATGGGCGTGCCGCTCAAGGGGGTTCCCCTACGCGCCTACTGGAACGGTCTGTTTCCGTCCATGTCACTCTCAGTGCCCGGTTTCACGGTTTATCTCGTTGCATATCGACAAACAAAAGCATTTTTTCAAAACGACTTGACGCAGTTCCAAAATTATGTGGTTTCAGGGGCCGTGGCCGAGATTGCATCGTCTTTTATTTGGACCCCCATGGAGGTCCTCAAGGGCCGACTCCAGGTAGCCACCAAGCACAAGCGCACGCCGCTCGAGGTGGTGCGCCAAATATACGCCAACGAGGGTCTACGTGGATATATGAGAGGTTATTGGATGGGAAACGTGGTGTTTATGCCTCACTCGGTGGTCTTTTGGGTCACCTTTGAAAACCTGAAATCATGGCTCTCCAAACGGCACACACTAGGCCATACCGACCACGCTGTGTGCGGTGCCATGGGAACGACGATTGCTACATGCTGCACTAATGTTCTCGACGTGATCAAGACGCGGCAGCAGTTGGCGTGGTCCCCAGAAGGTGCGGGCTTACGGCCAGACGATAAATTGGGCGTGGCCTCCATCGCGAAAAACTTGTTCAAGCACAATGGAATCTACCGTTCCTTGACCAAGGGACTGGCAGTACGACTGTCTGCATCGATACCCTCGAGTGCGTTCACCATGATGCTTGTGGAGTACCTGCACCCAGACCCAGTGATCCAGGCGGCCCCTCCCGCTGAACCTTTAGAGTAAATTGTACATATAAGATTGAGACCATCAGTCTCACATTTTTAGAGCTAGGGCCTTGATGGATTGTGCCTTGATATTGAATTTAAAGCCCTCGCCCTGCCCTCGCCCTAGTCCCAGCTGCAGCTCAGTGACGCTCTCTCCGCATTTTGGTCCGAGTCAGTCAGCCTCAAAATCTCCCAACCGTAGAAAAATGGCAGCACAGCCTGCCGACAGCAATTCTACAATGGAGGATCCAAAATACAAAGAGCAGGAGAACACGTCCCTCGCGGCAATGGATCCAGGGCCACCTCCTGATGGTGGTCTTCATGCTTGGCTCCAGGTAGTGGTGATGTTTTTTGGCACCTGGAATTCGTGGGGTATTGTAAACATTTTTGGCGTTTATCAAGAATACTATCAGAATGACCTGCTTCCCAATACAGCAGCCGGCACCATCTCGTGGATTGGTACTGTGGCCGGTGCCCTAATCTACTTTTGCGCCATTTTTGTGGGTCCACTGATTGATCTCGGCTATGTCAAGCATATGGTATTTGTGAGTGCCATATTACAGTGCTTCAGCTTTATGATGCTCAGCCTCAGCACCCGCTACTACCAAATTTTGTTGGCCCAGGGTTTTTGCAGTGGCATTGCTTCGAGTATGGCCTTTATTTGCGGCGTTAGCTCGGTGGGAACATGGTTCCAAAGACGCCGCAGCATGGCAATTGGGTTTGGCGCCACGGGCTCTGCGTTTGGCGGCGTGGTCTACTCGATCTGTGCGCGCCAAACGATCCCACTTGTCGGGTTTGCTTGGAGCGCTCGTATTATTGGCTTTATGGTATTGGCCACTCAGCTCTGCGCCTTTTTCTGCTGCAAACGCCGACTGCCGCCGCGCAAAACAGGCTCGTTCTTTGATTTTGGTGCCTTTAAGGAGTTCAAGATGATGAGCCTCGCGTGGTCGCTTTTGATGGCAAATGGCGCCACCTACATCTTTTACTTTTACGCCCAGTCGTATGCCCTTGACGAGGTGAGCCCCATGCGCCACGATCTTATGATTTACACCACTGCTATCCTCAATTCAGGATCGGTGCCGGGCCGTGTGTTACCCAACTTTGCTGCAATGTATATGGGTCCCGTAACGGTGTTTACCCTCAGTGTTGCCGTAACAACCATTTTACTGTGGTTTTGGTTGCTGGCAAAGACCATGGCAGGGATTCTGGTCGTTTCGTGGCTGGTGGGGTTTGCAACTGGCCCTGTGGTCTCGCTACCAGCACCCGCAGTAGCAACATTTACCGCCGATCTCACGAAATACGGTACAAGGTTGGCATTTATTTATTTGCATGCAGGGGTAGGTATGATCATTGGCCCTCCTATGGCTGGTATTATAATCCGCAACTATGCGTGGAAATATGGCATCATCTATGCTGGTGCTCTATGCTCGGGCGGTGTGATTTTGGGTATTGTGTGCCGCCAGTACTGCACCAGGGGCAAGTTGGTGGCCAAGGCCTAGTTTGGCGTTAATGTCTTACAACAGCGGTTTTTAACATTTAATTTCCCCTCATACCTAAAACTTATGCAGCGTTGAGCACTCCCAGTGCCAATTAATTGCTGGCCAGGAGGTGCAGCGCCCCGCGCACGGTCCGTGATGTGGGCCTCGATCGGGGTGGGTGCGGCACGCAGCTCATGAAGCAACGTACTAGCTATCGCCATTTTCGCACCAGACTCTCAAATACGGGATATAATTTTTTTTTGCGTCCTCACCGACCCACCAAACGTTTTCGACTGAGTCTCGGACCGCGCACACTCGGGACTGCATGATTTGATATCGTGAAGGAAACTCGATATACGACGAGCGATTGTGGCACTCAAACGGCAAAGGTACCTTGAAATTTGCCAAAATTAAAAAAAATTATGACCACAATTATCACTAGAGCACTTTAACTAGCTCGATAATTAGCTTCATGCATGGCGGATGAGCCATTCGTATTTCTTCGCGAGACAAGATGCAATACTCGCTTATTACATGCAGAGCTGAGTGCATAACTGCTGCATGACCTCAATTCCAATAATTCGAAGGGTCTAGCGCGGATCCAACTACAAACTCATGTAAATTCAATAAAATTAATTTATCTCATGTCTTGCAATTTTCGGCGACCACCCGAATTTAGTCATTTTTTGGCCAACCGTATAAAGGCGTTCAGTCATGACTGCCACATTGGAAAAACCAAGTGACGACATGGAGGCACGGGAATCGCCTCGTTTAAGCAATGATGAGCCTACTAGCCTGCCACAAGACTTATCGCAGCTGGAGAAGACCCAAACAAACAACACAGCTAATACTGTTTTCACACTGGGGCCTCCCCCCAACGGCGGCTTCACTGCATGGGCGCAAGTTGTTGCTGGTCTGTTTTGCAGCTTCAACAGTTGGGGTCTTGTAAACTCGTTTGGCGTTTTCCAGGAGCACTACGGCGGCGATATTCTGTCGGGCGAGACCCCGTCGCGCATCTCGTGGATTGGTAGTATGCTGGGCATCTTGTCGTTTTTGGGCGCGCTATTCTTTGGATTTTTGATTGATAAGGGCCTTGCGCGCTATATGTGTGTCACTGCCTCTGTTGTATCTTGCTTTGCATGGATGATGCTCAGCTTGAGCACCGAGTACTACCAGTTTATGCTCACCCAAGGCGTCCTCACAGGTCTTTGTTCTTCAGTGCTGTTTAGCTGTGGTATCAGCGCGGTGGCCCCGTACTTTAGCACCAGACGTGGTATTGCCCTTGGTGTCACCGCTACTGGCAGCAGTTTGGGCGGTATTATTTATTCGGTGACGACGCAGCGGCTGCTTAACACGGTGGGTTTTGCTTGGACCTGCCGCGTCAACGGCTTTATTTTGCTTGGTACTGGCGTGACCACGGGTTTGATGTTCAAGCCCCGCGTCAACCACCTCAAGGCCGCTCAGCGCGGCTTTTTTGCCATGGAATGCTTTACGGAGCCGGCTTTTATGCTCTATTGCTGTGGCATGTTCTTTAGCTTTATTGGCTTTTACGTGTTTTTCGACTACTACCAGTCGTATGCATTCACCTTCAACGCCAACGATAGCACCTACCAATACCTGACGGCGATCCTCAATGTGGGCTCACTGATTGGCCGGCTGATTCCCAGCTATTTGGTGGACAAAATTGGTATTTTTAATGTGCTGATCCCCGGCTGCCTTGTGTCTTCCCTGCTGGGCTTTTGCTGGATCGCCACCACCAACAAGCCGGGCATCATCATATTGGGCATTTTGTACGGTGTTTTCAGTGCGCCCATCACTGTTGCCCCCGGTGTTGTGGCCGCCAAGCTCACCACAAACATGAACCGCTTGGGCATTCGCATCAGCTTCTCCTTCATCTTTTTCGGGCTGGGCGTCCTGTTTGGCGCGCCGTTTGCGGGTATGATTGTGCGCTCGCACGGGTACCTGGGTGCCCAAATTTACTGCGCCACGGCGTGGATCGCAGCAGCGGTCCTGTTTTCGGCTAGCCGCTATGTCCAGCTCAGGAATGAGGGCAAGCCCATTTGGGGCAAGTGCTAAAAAGTCCGCCGGCGCTGAGCCCACTGGCGCTAGCTTATAATTAATTACGGCAATAAATAATAAATAAATAACACACAACTGCGCACACAAGTGCGCTCCCAATAGCTCAGCTCATGCAGCTGTTGCGGCGTGCTCGATCTCAAACATGAATTGGGCCACGGCTCCAATCGCCTCTGGGCTCTGATCTTCCTCGAGCCAGGCAGCCAGCCGGTCCTTGGATCGGTCAATAGCGCAAATAGCCTGCCAAATGAACCGGCGGTCGGCGCCAGGGACATAGTCAAGGGCGATGCTCAGCATGTCGCACGCTGCGGCGGGTTCTTCGAGCTTGGCCAGTTCGAGCCAAAGCGCGGGCTTGCGCGTGTCCGAATTGGTCAGGTAGTGCTCGATAGTGGCTTGGCCGCGCTCAGGGCTCACCTGTTTGGCCCAGTTCACGTGGTGGAGCATCAAGTCAGGCTGGAGAAGAGGCTGCTGCGCATCAAGGAGATTGAGCAGGGCTTCAGTGGCAGGGAACTCCCGGTAGATCCAGGTATCGATAATTTCCCGCGAAAACGCTTGCCATTCAAGCAAACGCTGCACACCAAAGTCGTACAAGTGCCGCACGGTTTCGAGGGGCTCCTGCCTTTGTTTGAGAGCAAACGCCAAAAACAGTTCGAGAAGGTCCACGGCGCCCGGCACAAGAGGCCCTGTGAGAGCAGGCTCGAGCGCCTTTGAAATGCGCACATAATTGTAGCCCAGCAGGCCGGCCATCGCCTCATTCTCCTGCAGTTCGATGTGCTCCATGCAGAGCTGGTACAGCGGCTTAATGAACAAAGACAGATCATTTGCACCTGCTTGCACCGATTGCAAAGCTTCAATAATAGGAGTGCGACGGGTGCCAGCAGGCGCGAACACCCTATCTTCCGCGCGCAAAAGAGCCAAGACCATTTCGGCGGGGGGGTTGGGGAGGTGGGCCAAGCCACTCCTGATGCCCTCGACCAGCTCGAGGAGCATGGTCTGGCTATTATTCGCAATCAGCCACACGGCTGCGCGCTCAAAGAACACGCTGGCGGCGGCCGCATGGGCTTCGATGAGCTCCACTGTGCCACAAAAGGCGCGCACTCCGAGCTTGATGGCATTGCGCACAGACTTGGGCTTGCAACCCTCAACAAAGTCAAAGAGCGAAGCCCAAACCAGCGGGTGTGTGGGGAACGCATTGACAAGCTCTTGCCATAGCGCCAGGCGTGCCGCCGGCGGCTGGCCGCGGTGAAACTGCGCATACTCATACAGCACCTCGGGCACTTCGGCCTCTTGCTGCGCGATCGAATCCTTGACTAGCTGGAGCGCCAGCGCCGTGTCAGAACCGAAGTCTTTGAAAATGCCCTGCCATTCAAAATTGTATCTGGCGAGCGGGTCGGGGTCATAGGCGGCGAAAACATTCGCATCATGCTCGGCGGCTTGGAATAGCTCCTCTTCGACCATCAAACCGTCGTCGCTACCCTCCTCAGAGCCCTGCCTCCTATTCAAATCCGAGTTATAAGAGTCCCCATTCTGAGGCAAACCAGGGCTCTCTGGCTGCAGGGCGATCGGGGTGACGTCGCTGCCCTTTTTGAACTTCAAGTTGCTGAGCACGTCGATCCCATTAAGTTTAAGTTTGGCTCCGCGCTCGACATGCGGCTTGGCGACAAGGGGGACCTTGAACGCCGAAGGGCCGTTGGTGATTTTGACGGGCACGATGCGGCCTGCTCGCACCTTAGACCGTAGCGGGGCCGCAGGTTTGCGATTGGGGAGCCCCGGACCCCGCGGCGTACTGGCTGGCGCCGTTTGAGCAGGCTGGACCCGCTGCTGAGGGGGCTGCTGAGGAGCGGCCGCAGGGGCGTCTTCGACGCCAGGCGCGGGTGCAGAGCTCACAAACAGTTCCTTGCTCGGTATCGCATCTTGCTGAGCTTGCGCAACTTGCGCAGCTTGCACGGGAGGCGCGGGCTCCGGTCTCGCGGCAGGGGCTGGCTTCGCAGCCGGGGTTTGCTTGACCGGGATTGGCTTGGCCGAGGCAGGGGTTGCTGCAGCCGGGGCAGGGGTTGGCGCCGGGGCAGGGGTTGGCGCCGGGGCAGGGGTTTGAGCCTTCGGCTTAACTTCTGGCTGCTGGACCGGCCTCGATTGCGGGGCAGGGGTAGGAGCCTCTTCAACCGGCGGGGGGCTGGGCATCTGCACGGCGTCATAGCCGCGGCGAAACTCAGCAGGCCGGGGGTCTTGAGCCGGTGATGACGGCACATCTACCTCCATAGGCTCGTCGTATTGTACATCAGGCTCGTCGGGGGCCTCATACGGCTCGGGCGAAGGTTGTTGAAGAGGCGGACTCCCAGCGGCCAAGGGCTCGGCTGAAGCCGCTACAGGCGCCGGGTCGACGCGTTTCGGCGTTTCCTGAGCCTTTTTCGTTTTGATTTTGCGCTGAAACTTGTGCTCAAGGCTTCGTATGGCCGTCTTCTTTACCATTTTTCTGCCATTCGCGTCCTGCTTGATCCACGTACTGGGCATCATTTCCACGTGTTTGTTTACAAGTTCCCTCTTCTGAGGACCGATCTGCTGGACAAATTTGTCCAAAGAGAAGAAATCCTCGGCGTCAAGCCCAAGAACAAGGTCCTTCATTTTGTGAGCAGGGGGCTAGATGAGTATGTGAGCAGTCAGATGATGTCTTATTTCAGTCAGTAAAGGTTGGCAGGAAAATTGGGATGGTTTGATGTGAAATAGATTTTACTTGGTACATTATAGCTATTGGTAGAGCTGGAGCGGCGCTAGATGCTACCGAGGGGCTTTAATTGTAGATATATGTTTGAGGGCTCTGGAGGCTATACCAGTCTAGATACTAGCCCACATAATAAAGCTTGTACGTGTATACACGCTCAAAGGCGTTTCCTTCTCGTATTTTCGACGCCATCCAAAACCAAAAGTTCTGGACCCCCCCTGCCGCTTGCAGCCAGATGCTGCCCGAAAGAGAACCACCGATCGCAGTTTAGTAAACCTTTCAATACCCCAAAATGGAAACTACCCCGCTACTTGGGGGTCACTCAAAAGGATACAAAAGCTGGGCCTACGCCGTCACGATTGTTGGATGCCTTTGCTCGGCCAGTTTCACCTGCTTTTCTCTGTACACCGCACAATTCGCCTCCGAGCTGTACTATAATCCTGGCGAGATTAATGCAATTATTGTGGCCGCTTCTATTGGTTTATACGCCGTGGTACCATTTATCGGCGTTTTGGCCGACACGATCCGCCTCAGCATCGTTGCCATCTCTGCCGGAGTCCTCTACGCTGTTGGCTACTTGTCGGCCTACCTGTGCTATATTTCGAGGTCCTCATATGTGTGGATGGCTTTATCGTTTGTTCTCGTGGCGATTGGCACTTCGGGATGCTATATTATTTGCGTGGTCAATGCTGCCCGCCTCCAAAAGGATAGCGCACTGTGGGCGATCGCGCTACCCACAACTTGTTACGGTGCCTCTACCCTCATCTTCAGTCAGATTATTGACCGCCTGCCGTTTTTCCAGGGCTCAAGGGGACTTAATGTGCCGCTGGTGTTTGGTACACTGTCTCTCTTCACCTTTTTAGTCGGTATCGCCACTGCGGTCGCGCCTATTTTGGGTGAAAGCGACTGCCCTCTGTCCCGTGAAATAATCGAGCGTGACCCAGAAGAGGCCGAGCCTCCGGTCATTCACGTGTCGCACATGAGACGGTTCATTTACACCCACCAGACGTGGCTCTTGTTGTTGACCTTTGTGTGCGCCTCGGGGCCGCTGGAAATCTACATGAACAATTTGGGCGCTATTAGCCACACTACTGAGCCCGAAGCAACTACATCCACCCAGATCGCCCTGTTTAGCAGCTTCTCGACCTTGAGCAGGCTCGCGATGGGCGCCTACCTCGACTATGCTAATCGCAACAACAAACCCTCGCTGCTGCTACTGGTTTCGCTGCTTATCTTGGCCGCCACACACCTGACGCTGTCAAAACTCAGCTTGACCCCCTCGCTCCTGAGCGTGCTCTCGTGCCTGTCGGGGTGGGTCTATGGCTCGTTCTTCACGCTGTACCCCGTGATCATCACGCGTGTTTGGGGTTCAGCCGGCTTTGCCACCTATTGGAGCATCTTTGTGGCCGCCCCCGCGCTGGGAACCCTCATTTATGGGTCCCTATTTGCATACTTTTACCAGTCCAAGGGGAATTGGCAACCCAGTTTTGGAGTCAGTGTTCCGGTTCTCCTCGTTTGCATTGTCATTTTGTACCGCCTCCAGTCGAGGTGGACCGAAAATTAATTAAAAGATGGCATTTGCATTGCATTAAATATATATACAGCTCGACTGCTTCTAGTCGTCCAAATCCTGGTCGTCGCGCTTGCGCTTGCGCGAAAACCCCTTTTTCCCTTTTTTGCCAGCCTCGGCCATTTTAATTTTGGCTTGACGCTGAGCCTCGTCGATACTGCCCATGAGCATGAGCACGCCCTCCTTATCAACGGGATACTCATCAAGCGGCTTGTCGGGGTGGATATCCTTTTCAATGGTGGTGTAGCGAGCAACATCGTACTGAGCAACCAGGGTAATGGCTTTACCGGAGCGACCAGCACGGGCAGTACGACCCACACGGTGCACGTACTCTGCAGAGTTGTCGGGCACCGCATAATTGATAACCACATCGACCTGGGGAATATCGAGACCACGAGCAGCAACGCTGGTAGCGATCAAGATGTTTTTGAGACCAGCCCTAAATTTGTTGAGGGCTCCCAGGCGAGCCTCTTGGCTCATGTTACCATTGATGGGCGTAACGCTGAAATTAAGCATCTCAAGCATGATGGGCAGACGAGTACCGTCGTCCTTTGTGTTAACAAACACAATAACCGATTTGCCAGCAAGCTCATTGAGCATGTAGACCAGGGTGGCATCCTTGTGCTTGAGGGGCAAAAAGTAGTAGTACTCCATCAGTGTATCGACAGTAGTAACCTTTTGCTGGATCTGGATTTTGACCGGGTTGCGAAGCGAGTGCCTTTGCAGCTCATCAATGTCCTTTGACGGGGTAGCACTAAACATAAAGGTGTTGCGCTCGCTGGGAAGAACCTGGACAATTTTTTTGATGGGCTCCTTGAAATCCATATCCAAAAGACGGTCGGCCTCGTCCAAAACAAGGTATTTGAGGAACTTGAGGCTGAAGCCCTTGGTCTTTTCGAGATGGTCGAGCAAACGACCAGGGGTGGCCACAACAATGTGGGGCTTCTTGGACAGAGCAATAGCCTGCTGCATGTGATCTTCGCCACCAATAATCACAGCGACCTGGATGCCCATGGACGCACCAAGGGCTTGGAACTGCTTGGCCGTCTGGTGAGCGAGCTCACGAGTGGGACTCAAAACACAGCAGAAAAGTTTGGAGGGCGTTTCGTACAATGCCTGCAAAATAGGGAGCGCAAAGGCAGCAGTTTTACCCGAGCCAGTGGCAGCAAAGCCCATAACATCCTTACCCTCGAGGGCATGCGGAATACTCTGCTCTTGAATGGGCGTAGGTTTAGTGAACCCGAGGGTCTCGCAAGAATCGCACAGAATATCAATTACTCCCAGCTCCTTGAAGCTCATTTGGGTGAAGTTGATCTGAGTGAAATTTTCTTTACATAATTTTTTTTCAGCATGGCCAAACGCAGACACAAGCGCAGAACGCATGCCGCGGCGCCCGAAGAGGCCAGCGATGTGCCCAAATCAATGGTTATGAAAATGGGGGACTCGAGGAGAGTGCCAACAAAGGCATTGTCCGCCCTGGTGAGGGATTTCCGCCAGGTGATGCAGCCGCATACCGCGGCCAAACTGCGCGAGCGCAAGTCCAACAAGCTTAAAGACTACCTTGTTATGGCTGGACCCCTAGGAGTCACTCATTTTTTCATCTTTTCCCAGTCTGCCCAGGGTAACACCAACCTCAGAATAGGCCGCACTCCTCGTGGTCCTACGCTGTACTTTAGAGTCAAGGAGTACACGCTTGCTCGCGACATTCTCAAAACTCAGGCCCGTCCCCACAGCGTCAACAGCGAGGAGCTGCGGTCGCCGCCTATGTTGATCATGAACGGATTTAGTGCCGACAAGACCTCCGACAAGGAAGCTCTGCTCACATCTGTTTTCCACAACATGTTGCCCTCGATTGACGTTTCCACGATCAGGCTCAGCGACGTGCACCGCGCCCTGCTGGTATCCAAGGACAAGGAGACCGACGAGATCACCTTGAGGCACTATGTGATTCAGGTCAAGACCACGGGTCACTCGCGCGCTGTGCGCAAGCTCAATGCTGCCCAGCAGGGTAAGCGCCAAATCCCCAACCTTCGGGCTGCTGCCGATGTGGCCGACTACATGTACGACCCCGGCCTGTCCGAGTCTGAGGGTGAGGACGAGGTTTTGCCGAGCGAGCCCGAGCAAAAAAGCAAAAAGGCAATCAAGCTCATCGAGGTTGGCCCTCGTCTCGTGCTCAAGCTGGCCAAGATCGAGGAGGGTTTGTGTAGTGGTAAGACCATCTACCACGCCACCGAGAAGCGTAGCGAGAAGCAAGCCGCCCAGCTCGAGAAAAAGCACCGCGAGAAGGATGCTCTCCGCAAGCAGCGTCGCGCCGAGCAGGAAGAAAATGTTCGCCGCAAGCGCGAGGAGAAGGCCGCCCAGACGTCGCGCACCAAGCGTGGTATCGAAAAGGCCAAGCTCAAGGAGCAGGCCGAGGGTGGCGACGATGCAGAGGACTCTGGCTCCGAGTATGAGCAGGATATCGGCACCATGAACGACGCCGAGCTTGAGGCTGAACTCGCAGCTGGTGAGTCCTCGGACGAGGAGAGCGACGACGAGTAAACTACATAATTTAACATGCACTACGCACCCTTTTCTAGCATATTTAGTTAAAGTCTGAATCCGATTCATAGCCCCAAATGTAGGCGTCGGTGAGCTCATGGACCCGCTCCTTGAGTTCATGCTGCCATGAGCCGACCATGTTACGCAACTCAAGGGGCTCATTTGTGAGAGCAAGCTGGGCTCGGAGGCTGTCATAGTTTTCTTCGGGCTGGGGGCAAACCCACTGTGTAGTGCTATCGGCCTCGGGCAGGGCCAGCTCGGAGGCAGTGGGGCGATCAATTGCCACTATTGAGCGAACCTTGGGATCCTTCTTGTGCATGCAATCCAGTCTAAAATCGTGATGCTCAAATTTGAACGGCATAAACAGGTCATTGGTGGCAACTCGCGTCGTGACCTTGCCCTGCACAATATTGCAATCTGTGTTTGCGACGAGCTCATTGACCAGTTGAGCCATGCTCACGCGGTTGCTGCGCAAGCTAGACATGAGCGCCACCGATTCAAACAGCAGGTTCTGGGTTCTGGCTTGGTCCTCGATATCTGCTGGAGCAGTCGCCAGCGGAATAACAAGATCAGACCATTCGGCCAGAGCGAGGATACCCTGTAGCAAGCTCGATCTTTGCACAGCTGTTTGCTTGAGGTTTGTGTGAACGCCCCAGGTCATAATAGTGGTTTTCGGGGCATAATCGTCACGCACAGCCTCCAAGATGGGGCTGGCAACCCCAGCCCAAGCGCCGAAATCGGTGGTGACGTTGATTCCGGACAATTGGTCACAGTTTTCAAAGATGGGCCGCACGATATTGTCGACATACTCGTGCTGCTCGGCCGCGTCAAGGTGCTTGAACTCGTCCACACCCTCGTTGAAGAGTGTAAAGGGGTGATTGCTCGAGCCGCGGGCCTGGCCGTCCAACGAGGACTCTCTGACGTGCCAATTGGCCAGTTCAAAGCGGGATTTGGGGTGCAGCTTGACCCTGAGATCATCGGTCCACGAGTTGACGGCAGTGTACCCCACGTCGAGTTTGGCGAGATCGGGCGTCTCTTTGGGCTCATAGACCTCGGAAATCCGCTCGAGCGAACCGAATCCGCCATTCAGGTCCCAGAAAATGGCCCGGGGAGTAAACTCCTTGCCGAGCTTAAAACGAGGCATGGGGTCGACGTGCGAGCGCTTGACCTCCTCATCGGAATAAACAAAGTACGACTCTTGATTGTTGTAATACTCGGCTTGCAAGTAATTTGCGCGCGTTCCCAGGCTCAGGTGCACGATCTCTGACATGAGGCGCTTGAGCGATCGCCACGACCGCCACACTCCCTCGACTACCACTACGTGTCCATGCGTTTACTGTGGAGTTTATTTGCATTGGCACTGGCAGATTATTATGATACTCTAGGTCTAAAGCGTGGAGCCAACACTAAAGATATTAAAAAGGCCTACCGCCAGCTCAGTCGCCAGTATCACCCCGACAAGAATAACGGCAATGAGGAAGCCGCCAAAAAGTTCATTGAGATTGGCACTGCGTATGAGGTTTTGGTTGACGACGAGCAAAGGGCTATTTATGACAAGTTTGGCGAGGCTGGGCTCAAGAATGGCGGCCAGCAGCACAGTGACCCGTTTGACCTATTTTCGCGATTCTTTGGCGGTGCGCGCCAGCAGGGCCGGCCCCATGGCCAGAATGCCATGGCCCGTTTGCAGGTTTCCCTCCAACAGAGTTACCTCGGCTCCACAATCGAGTTTGACGTCAATATGCAGGGCCTCTGTTACGAGTGCAACGGCAGCGGCAGTGCGGATGGCCAGATGCTCCAGTGCGACCAGTGCAAGGGCGCGGGCCAAATTGTGCGCAACCATCAGCTCGGGTTCGGTATGATGCAGCGCATCCAGATGCCCTGCGACCAGTGCGGTGGCAAGGGCCAAAAGATCAAAAATGCATGCGGTGTTTGCCACGGAAGCAAGGTTATTCGCGAAGACCGTCACTACAATGTTTATTTGCCCGAGGGTGCGCCCAGGCAGTGGGATTATGTCCTTGAGGGCGAGGGTGACCAGGGCCCCGACTTTGATCCGGGCAACCTGATTATCCGCCTTACTGAGAGCCCCAACGACAATTTTGGTTACCGTCGCAGGGGCCAGAACTTGTTTAGAACAGAGGCCATCAGCGCCAAGCAGGCTCTGAGCGGCGGCTGGGAGCGCCAGATCATGCGCCTCGACGGGGAGACCAGCATCAAAATCTCGCGTAAAAAGGGCCAGGCTGTCGTCAATGGCGAGGTGCAGCTCATCAAAGAAGAGGGTATGCCCTCAAACAAGGACCACGAGGCCGGCGATTTGTATATTGAGTACGTGGTACTCCCGGTGTCTGCCAAGGGTGGCGCCCACCTTGACCTCTAGAGGCTATTGGCATATAGATGGAGTTGATAGCCTATTGTACCCTATATATATATACAGTGCTAGTTGTGCCAGTTGTAGTTTGCGTGTGGTACTTTTGCGTGCTTGAGGAATTGAGCTAGCTGAGGTGGCTCTACGCCTGGGCTCTCCGGCTCTCGCGTTCCATGCATACGAGGGTTAGGGCCACGATCCTCCAAAAGCGTGAAAAATTTCATGACATAATTTTTTCTCAATGGGTAAACGCTCGGCAGAACCAAAGCAAAAGCAGAGCAAAAAATTCAAAAAAGAGGAGCCCGTCGAAGAGAGCGACGCCGAATTCTCGAGCGAGCCCGAACTCCAGAGCGCCTCCTCCGAGGACGAGCTCGATGGCTCTGAGGATGAGCTTGACAGCGACTCTGGCTCCGACCTCGAGGGCGATGCCAGCGATGTGAAGACCGCTGAGGGCGACCAGGACGCCGCCTATGCCCAATCACAAAAGGCTGCTGCCCGCAAGCAGGCTAAACTTGAGCGTGCGCAGCGCAAGCTCGAGAAACCCCTTGGTCAAGAGATCGCCGAGGCCAAGAAAATTTGGGAGGAATTCCGTCAAAAGAACATCAAGACCGCCGAGCGCAAGAAGCTGGTAGCCAAGTGCTACGAGCTCACCAAGGAGCACACCAAGGACCTTGTATTGCGTCACGATTCGTCGCGTATTGTGCAGTCCATCTTCAAGTACGCCGACCAAAAGGTGCGCGGCGAGATCACCGTGGCACTCAAGGGCTCCTACGTTGCCCTCGCCAAATCTTCGTACGGAAAGTACTTGCTGGTCAAGATGATGCACTACGGTAGTGCCTCCACCCGCCAGTCCATTCTGGACGAGTTGCACGGCAGCTTCCGCAAATTGATGGGCCACCGCGAGGGTGCCTATGTGGTCGAGGATGCCTACCGTGAGTACAGTACCGCTGCTCAGCGCCGTCAGATGCTGCGCGAGTTTTACGGCTCTCAGTTTGCTTTGTTCAAGGACAAGGGTGCCGACGCCAAGAACCTTGCCGAGATCATCAAGGAGCAGCCCGAGAAGGCCAGCATGTTGCTTGAGAACCTCAACGAGGTTATTACTGCTGCCGTCAACAAGGGTTCAATTGGTTTCGAAATTATACACGCCGCTATGCTCGAGTACATCCGCAACATCCCCAAAGAAGGTCCTGAGCGCGAGACGTTTGTTGACCTTGTTTCCGAGCAAATTTCCGAGATGGTCCACACCAAAGACGGTTCGCAGGTCGCTAGCCTTGTGTTTGCCCTGGCCACCGCCAAGGAGCGCAAGAAGCTGCTCAAGGCTCTGCGCCCCTTTGGTGACAAGTTGGCTTCGGACCAGTACGGTAACCTAGTGATGATGGCCATTTTCCGCACTGTTGATGATACCGTGCTTGTTGCCAAGACCTTTGTGCCTCCTCTCCAAGACCAGTTTGGCCTGCTCGTAACCTCCAAGTGGGGTCGCCGCCCCTGGCTCTATTTGATGCTCGGTCTCAGCAAAAAGTACTTTGTTGGTGATATCACCGAGCGCTTCAAGGAGGTTGACGAGTTCAAGAAGAACACCTCCAAGAAGGAGGACGAGGCCCGCAACCAGGAGCTTTTGAGCCAGTTCAGCCCCGTTATCTACACCTGCATTACCGAGAACGCGGACGATCTGGTGCGCGACAGCGTCGGTATCCAGTTTATTGCCGAGGCCCTCGAGCACGGTGACCGCGAGTGCGCCGAGTGGAAGCCCAGCGTGGAGGCCACTGTTGCTGCGTTTGAGGAGTCGCCCGAGAATCGGGACCACCCCATCAATGCCTCGCCGTTTGCTGGCCGTGCCCTCAAGGCGCTCGTCAAGGGCGTACCCGAGGCCTGTGCCCAGATTGGCGACATTGTGGCCGTGCACGACCTTGAATGGGCCAAGGGTGACGGTAGCTTTGTGGTGATTGCCCTGCTCGAGAACCTCAAGGACAACTCCAAGCTGCTCAAGACCCTCAAGAAGCAAAAGAACGCTATCCAGAAGGCCAAGCCCCGTGGTGCCGATATTCTGCTCAAGCTGCTTGAGTAGCCGCGCGCCTGTATTTTGTATTTATAGAGCTCCATAATCAGTCGTTACGAAAATTTTCAAAGTGGCGGGGACGGCCAAGCTCCACCTGCGCGCCCTGCCCACACGCTCGTATTTATAGAGCTCTCTATCTCATCAGTCGTTACATAAATTAATTATTGTCAAAGTTGGCCATGTCCACGTTGGTGAACTGGCCGGCGTAGTCGTAATCTTCTCTTGGGTGCTCCCCCAGGGGCTCCCCCATGGACTCCTCGTACGAGTTATATGCAAAGCGCTCCTCCATGGGCTCCCTTATGGGCTCATGGTCACCCATGGGCTCCATGGGCTCCTGATCGTCGACAAAAGCCTGTGTTCTCTTTGTCTTGTCCTTGGTTGCCAAGTACTCGCGGTACTTTGTGAGGTAGATTTTGAGCACCTCGGCGTAGTTCTCAAATCCTAGGGAAGTCATTGCAAACAAGATATCCTCGCCGTTCACCGTTTTACGCTTCTCTGCAGAGCACTTCTCCGAGGCTTCGGAGGTGATAAATGACACAAACTCACTCACACATTCCTGCACGCATTCCTTGGCCTCCTTGGAGACCTTGGCATTTTTGGGGAGCGACTTCTTCATAATGCGGTAGACATTGGCAATTGGTAGCCACTTGTCCTGCTCGCGCAGCTCGGTTTCTTTTTCCACCATCACGGAGTACGTCAGCAGGCGCGTGCTCTCGAGTTTGAGACTCCCGGCCGAGCCAAGCAGCAGTCAGCCAGATGAAACTCACGGTGCACGAGTGGGTGCCGGTAGGAGTTTGGAGCTGGAAGCAAAGCGACGAGGTGTGCGGTATTTGCAGAGTGCCGTTTGACGGCACGTGCCCCACATGCACATTCCCTGGCGACGGGTGCCCGCTGGTTGTGGGCGAGTGTAAACACCCGTTCCACACCCACTGCATTGAGAAATGGCTGGGGATGGAGGACTCTAATGGGCTGTGCCCCATGTGCCGTCAGCCTTTCACTGTCTAGGTGTGTCTGGGCACATCTCCCTCGCTAAAAATACTCGCTACTGCTAAAGTCAATGACGCACCGGCCCGCCGGCAGGCCAAGGGTGTGGGCCTCAGGCACCGCCTGGAACGCGACAAACCTGTTTGCCGACTCGGCCTCTGCAATTGATTGCTGTGCCGCGAGCGCGATCGCCGGCGAGTTGCGGGCCAGCCGGAAATGGGCAATCGCCACGCCCGGTTGGTTCTCGGCCAGCTGCTGGCACCCGCACAAAAAGTGGCACGCAGCAAGGCAGTAGGCGCGGTTCGTCTCGAGCCACGCCCTCAGAGCCTTGTGTGCGGTCTGGATAGCCGAGGAAAATTGGTCCTGGGCGTACATGGCCACGCGTGCGTGCACCGTGGCGCTGGCCTTGGCCGGGCGCTCGCCGCTGCTGAGGAGCTTGAGGACCACGAGCTGGTGCGCAATACCCGCAAACACAGCCCTCAAGGTGTCGACACTCTGCTGGCTGAGGTCGAAATGCGGCGAATCGCCGCTCAGCTTGAGCAGCTTGATGGCCTGGACCGCATGGGCCTGGGCGCGTTTATAGTCGTTTTGTTGATAGCTGGCGTTTACTAGCCGGCTCATAAATAGTACAGAAGCAATTGCAACCATGCGAGGCTCGTCCTCGGCGCTCAATTGGGTCTTTTTGGAGGGTGACGTCCAGGGCAGCCGCCACTCGCCTCCCTCCATTCGCGAGTGTGAGTACTCGCTGAGCGCTCGAATTGCTCGCAGCTCTTCACCGCGGCCTTGCCTCAGCTCCTTGAGCGTATCGCGTACCAGTCCTCGCGCAGACCCGGGCCCCCGCGTGCTCGGCACCTCAAACGGGATCGCGAGATCCATCAAGTCAGCACCACCAGCTGGGCCAGTCTAGCTTACCATGAACCTCGAGCTCATTGGGGTGGCTCCTGCCACGCTCATGGAGGCCAAAGTGCATGCCTCAGGGACTGAACTCGTGGTTCCCGACCCGGAACATGTGCAAGTTCTCGAACAGCTCAGCGCTACGGGCCTGCTTGAGCTCGAAACGCTCACCACAACCTCGTCGCGACTCCAGCAAGAAATCCAACAATTGGCCCAGGAAATGAAGCATCTCGAGACCAAGAGCGCCACACTGCACAACCAGCTCTCGGCACACCGCGCAGCGCTCGAAACCATCGAGCCTGTGGTCCAGCAGCGCGTGATTCCGCCGGCGATCGTGGCCGAGATTTGCCAGGGCGAAATCGGCGCCCAGTGGCGTGCCGCGCTGGTTGTGGCCGTGCACCACGACCAGCAGGCCCACTCTGAGTTTAGTCGGGGCCTGCTGCTCAAAGCGTCCAACCGGATCAAGGAGTTTTACAGCGCCCAGGTCCGGCGCCTCAGGCGGCCGGGCGTCGACGCCCAGTCGGTGCAGCAATCCCTCATTCTCAACGCAAGCCTCTACCAACACCTCAGCACGCGGCACCCCGAGATTGCCCAGATAATGCAGCAGGCCTACATCAACACAATAAAGTGGTACTACCAGATGCTGCTGGAAAAATACCTCAGGTGGATCGGCCGCCAGCCGGTGCTGGTTGCAGACGCCACAAAAACCATTGGCGAAACGACGTTTGCAACGCGCTCGTTCCTGGCGTCGTTTCGGGGCGAGGCAGAGCAGCCCGTTAACGCTTTCAGTGTGGGTGCGCGGCCCTCTATTCTTTCGAGCACAGCCGTGGTAATGGCATGGGGCACGCCTGCTCCGCCCCTCGGCTTCCACGTCGAGGTGCTGGTGCACTCGCTCGTGACCGCCATGCACGACACAATTGCCATGGAGCACAAGGTCTTGAGCGAGGGGTTCCAGTCGCAGCGCACGGCCCAAGTGCTGCAGGACCTTTTCGGCAACTCAATAAACCATTGCAACCTAATTTTGGACCGCCTGTTGCAGTCGTGGGACGTGTTTGATTTGCTGCTGAGCGTGCGCCTGTTCAAGGCCGCCGAGGGCCCCGAGATTTTTGAGGAGTTTAAACAAAAACAGCTCCACAAACTTTGGGCCCAGATCGGGGCGGTGCTCGAGAAAAACACAAAGTCAATCGAGTCGGCCGTGGCTCGTCCTGGTGCCACGCGCAAGATTGGGCCCGAGCCGCACCCTCTCACAAGTAATGTCGCGTCAATGGTCACAGGAATCCTGCAGCTCAGCCCCGAGGTGGATCCCGTGTCGCCCCAGCTTCGGCAGCTCACAAGCGTCTACGAGGCGTTCGCCACAAAGCTCTCCAAGTACAGCAGCGCGCCTGAACTGTTTTTGTACAACAACTACTTTTTAATCTCGGCATTGCTCGGCGATGTCGAGGGCCAAGTGGCCAAAGACCTGTCGCAGCACTTTAAGTTGCTGTACGAGGCGTATGCCCCATAGTATTTATCTCCTAGCGCTATATATGCTTTATACGTGCCTGTTCTGATCCAGTTTCGCTGCCCTCGAGCTGCCGTGGCCGGCTGCCTCGGCTGTCAAATTCATTCCATGCATTGCTCGTGCATATATGTATAAATACATTTTGGGACCATGCACCGCCTCCCCTCCCCCTCCTTGCTACACATGGAAGTTGAAAACGTTGTTGCATGGCTTTCGTGGTTTTTGACCCTCGTATCACACGTCAGATATAATTTCGGCCGACGCTCGCCCTGGGATAGCGGTCACCAGGACGACGTCGCCTACACTCCCTTCACAGCTGCCTTCTGGGCAATTTGGGTTTTTTGGATCGTTGTGGAGCTGTACCAGCTTTTGTTCTTGACCAACCACCTGCACAATGCCTCAAACGAGATCAAGGGACACTTTGTCGCAAACAACTTGCTGCTCCTGAGCTGGTCGTACCTGTTTAGTCGCTCGCACTACTTTTTCTCTGAGATTGTCATTATCTTGGCGTTCCTCAATGCCGCAGTGGCCTACCTCGTCACCAAATCCTACGCCATTCCACGCCTTCGCTCGTGGATCGGTATCCACATCCCGGTCGTGGCCCTGCCCTTGGCTTGGACAAACTATGTGATTTTGTGGAACGGTGCCGTGCTCTTCCACGCACGCAACCTGCCCTCGCGCCTTATTGCCAACTTTTTGGTCTGGGAGCTGCTCATCGTTCCGGGCTTTTTCCTGATTATCGCTGGAGACTACGCCACCGGCGCTGCATTTGCGTGGCTCGCGTTCGCCCTCGGGTTGGGCCAGCTCGCCACCCGCGTGTTTGCTCTGCAGTGGATCTTTGCATTTATTGTTGCTGCTGTGCTCGTGGCGCTCTCGTTTGTCTACAGCCTTAGCCCCCCAGAGCGCGAGGCCGCCCCGCTCTTGAGCGACCCTCCCCGCACCGCGAGCACCCCGTAGCGGTAACTTGCGCGCGCAGCAGCTCTGCTGGAACACTTTCGTAAATTATGCTATAACTTATACTTTGAATGCAAAAACAAGGTCATCGTCGAGCTTGTCCTCGTCAAGGTGGTCCTCGTCGAGCTTTTGCTCCTCTTCGTGGGGCGCGGACTCACGGGCGATCTGCTCGTTGAGGCGCGACGGGTGCGCAGGTAGGTGGGAGTACCTGCGGTGATGCAGGGGGCTCTGGGACACTGGCGGCGGCGATACGCTGGCCCGGGCCTTGGCGGCGCTAGCCTCTATTTGCGCGATGGAATCGCCTAAGCTTGAGGATCGCATGAGCTGGAACCGGCTGAGAGACGAGTCCTGCAGCGAATTTGACTCGCTGTTGAATGCGGCGTTGGCCTTGCGCTGGGTATCGTCGACAAATCGCAGAAACTCAGACACCTCGGAATGGTGGTACACCGAGCCCGGTTCGTAGCTTGAGTGCGAGCTCGTAGAGCCTGTACCCGACACAGAGCGCAACCTGGCATTGGAGCGGGCAAAACTGCTGCTGAACCGCGGCGCACTCGAGGTGGTGCTGCTGGACTGACCAAGGGAGCTGGGGCCGACCGCGGGCACGGGTACCGGCACCGGGTCGCTTTGATAAATATTTGTGGAGCTTGTGTTGCGACGAGGTATCTCGGAATTTTTGAACGGGCGCGTAAACGAGACCACAGGCCGTAGCACTGACCCGAGCGAGGTAACGCTCGAACTGGTGGACCGCGGCCGGTCAATGTCGCCCTGCTCCATCAGCTGGCGCGCAATGATCGTTTCAGTGTCCTCGGTCTTGAAATTAGCGCTACTGCGGTACGTGACGCTGAGTTGTAGGGCGCCGGCGCTCGACTCAACAGGCGCGAATTGGTAAACCGCGGGGTCCTTTTCGGGGCCGATCTTGTGCTTGAGGCCCACGCGGCCTCGCGATGAAATGCTAGATGTGCCCTCGATTATTCTAAACCCGAGTTTGAGGGGGGTTTTTTGACGGTGGATTTTTTGGCGTAGCGACCAGGTTGGAAGGATGCGCAGCAGCGAAAATAGGCACCGTAAAGCTACCACGGCACGCTTGTACACCACGGCAATCTCGGCGGGATCACCCTGGCGCGGTTGCCACTCCAAGACCCAGCGCTCAAGGACAACCTCTTGCTTGTCTGTTGGATAGCGTTTGCCGCCCTCCTCCAGCACAATGCGTTGTTTTGTTAAATGTGACGCGCTCACCGTCATTTCAACTATTAGCGGCGGGAACCCATTCGCGAACCCATCGCCGTGCCATGGCGTCATGAGGTCTCGCACCGCTATGAGCTCCTCGCTCTCCAGACTGAACCATTTGTCGGTTTTACCGGTCCAAGCCGAGGTACCAGGCGGTAGATCACGCGCCTGGACAATGACCTGCGCCGTTTTGTGGAAGAACCGCCGGATCACCCTGCTCAGCGAGGCATCCATGTGTAATCGGATCGTGCTCCTGCTAGAATGTGATGGTGGTGATAAGAGCGTGTCTAGAGATATAAAGTGTAGTAGCTAGCAGCCACGCCTGCTTGCGAAGGTTGCCAAGGCAAACACTTGCGACATAACGGCGGGGTCGTGTTTATTATACAGAGTCTACATGCGAGGCAAGTCCACCGTACCTGCAGGCCCCCATATTGCGCCGTTTTGACATGTTTTAGTCTCAACAGCCGCCCTAAAGGCCGCCATAAACAATAAATTAGTGAATCTAGACCGCACTGCAGAGATCCTGTGTGTCCCCGCGGGTCTGCCTCAGCTCACCAGCTTATTCACATGTAGAATAACTAGCCACAACGTACCAAATCCGGGGAGGGCCCGGACCCGAATTTCTCAAGTACCTTGCTCTAAACCGTGCCCAAACAGTCTCTATATTACGAAGTTTTTACCATTTCTGACCCGAAACTGGCCGCCCGCATTCCTTCTTAATTTAGCCCTGCAGGACAAGGGCTACAAAACTTGGCTTGGCATGCGCGTCAACATAAATTCGCACGGTGTCAAGTGCAGCTTTTGATCCACAAGATTCATTTTCCAGTGTCTTTTAAGAACCTGACACCTGGTTCTCCACACATTTCGGGCGAGCTTGTCATACAGCCCAGCACGAGCGTTTGTAGACGGTTGCATATCCGAGAGGCTCCGCATGCATATTGTGCATGACGCTTAAAAACCAGTGACCCCCATCCTGGCCAAAACTCTTCATGAGCAACATTCCTGGTGGCTATGAGCCCACGCCGAGCGAGGTGTGGCAAATGAAGCTTGTGTACATCGCCGTCTATGTCGGTCTTGGGCTTATTGACGAGAGCAGGCTGTTTCTTTTAAATGATGTCACACTCAGAGCCCGTCCCTTGATTAGAGAAAGTGCCCGTCAGAATGCGGATACGGCCAGTATCCACAGTGCAACTTCCTTGTCTCGAGAATATGGAAAACCTGAGATTACCCGCTCTGCGTTCAAGAACAAGTTTCCCTCGGTCAAGAAAACCGTGGCCGCCTTCAAAAAGGCTATTGCCGAAATGCCTCGTGAACAAGCGCTGGCCAAATGGCGCTGGTGCGTGCGGGACAATTCAGATTCGTTCGTGCTACGCTACGTCCGCCAGTTTGGCGATTCGCGCAGGGCTGCCAGCCTCATTGGCCGTGGCCTTGTTTGGCAGGCCACAAAGTGTAATGCTGAGCGCACGCTTTCCCGGGGCGAGTCCTACTTCATCAACGTCGAGCCCGACCCCAAATACATCTATCAGTACAAGGAGCAAGTACACATGCTGGTAGGTCACGACAAGACCAACTCGCCTATATTTTTGTGCAGGGCTTCTCGGCACGACGCCAATAGCGCCTCGCGTGAGGCCATGCAGCGCGTGGTGATCAGTATCTTGGAGCACATGTGGCGCTCGCTGCGCGACGACTCGCCGGGTGCCATGCTAATTTGGGACCTCACCGACTGGCATGCCAAGAATTATGATACGCCACTGATCCTGTTTATGATCAAGTCTATTTACCGGTGCTACCCTATGGTTGCTGGCCGTGTCTTTATGTACAACGCGCCCCTGCTTTTCCGCCTCGTTTGGAATAATCTCTTGGCGCGGCTCGACCCAATTGTCAAGGCTCGTTCGGGGTTTTTGTATGGCGACGGGTTGCTCCGGTTCATCGACAAGGACCAGCTGCCCGAGTGCGTTGGCGGCGAGGCCAGCAATAACAGAATGGACTGGACCGACCCTGACCCCAAGCACGACCTTTTACTCAAGGACGCAAGTACTCGCGAAGCCCTTGAAGCCCAGCGCCTAGCCCTATTGCACGAGTTTGAGGATTGTACCGTGCAGTGGCTGTTTGGGGACGATGATTTGACCAGGAGGAGCGAGGTCCACACCAAGCTTCTCGACAATTTCTGGCAGCTCGACCCGTATTGGCGCCCCAAACACATCTGGGACCGCAAGGGGTTGCTCCAGTCATATTGCCCCGAATTTGCCGGGAGTTGGAAGAAGTCCATGGCGGCTGCGGCTGCGTCAGGGTCTTTGCCGAGTACCGGCAGCGCCGCTACCACTGTCTCGGCTAGCACCAATGCTGAAACGGCAGAGTCGCTCGAAACCATCAAGGTGCCGACCTTATCGGAAGCCAAATTGTCTGATCTTGGTGCGCCCGAGAACCCCCTCCTGGACCGCCTCTTGGTCTAGTTTAGCTTAAATATTTTATGATAACATCTATGAGCACTAGCCCCACCAGCTTGAAGCTGGGTCACATGCCTCGCGTGGCCAAATGTGGCGGTGGCGCCACCCCAGTGCATACATAAGCCCTGGCGGCCCAAGCCACTTCGCCAAAATGTCATTCAAGGGATTCGATTTCAACAAGGGCCTTGCGTCCCTGCAGAGCACTGTGGGCGACATCAGCACCTCAATTACTCCGTTCACCAAGCGCACTCGCCAGATGATTGAGGAGCGCCTCGGATCCGCCACCGAGGTCACCGCGCTCCCCGAAGAGTACCTTGAGCTCGAGCGCCGCGTGGATGCGCTCAAGGCGTTCCACACCCAGGTCTTGGCGGTGTCCAACACGTTTGAGAACGAGACCTACGACTACCCGCCTAATATCAAGGAGTCGCTCACCGACTTTGGCAAGAGCGTGCACGAGCGGTTCGGCGAGGTTGCCAGCGCGAAATCCGCGTCCGAGGTTGGCGGAATTTTGTCGGGTGGCAGCCGCACCAAGCAGGCGGACGTGCCTCCCAAGACTTTGAGCCACGCCCTCGGCCGCGCTTTGGGCCAGAGCGGCGAGCAGTTGCAGGCCGCCAACCTGGCCAACCTCAGCAGCGCCGCCACCAAGTTGAGCGATGCCGAGCTCAAGGTCGGTGAGGCCCGCCTCAGCCAGGACGAGTCGATCCAGCGCGTCAACCAGGCCTACCAAACAACCCTCAGCACCTCGCTGAGCTTTGCCTCCAAGGCCCGCCGCAACGTGCACAATGCGCGTCTCGAGCTCGATGCGGCCAAGACCGCGCTCAAGAACTCGAGCCCCGCCAATTCGGCCCAGGCCCAGACCGAGGTCGAGAAGGCCGAGGACGACTTTGTTGGCGCTGTTGAGGACGCTGTCACTGTGATGAAGAACGTTCTCGACACCCCTGAGCCCGTGCGTGGCCTCGCCCAGATCGCCCAGGCCCAGCTCGCCTACTTCAAGGCCGCTGTTGAGCAGCTCAGCGCCGCGGTGCCCGAGCTCGAGCGTCTCCAGGAGGAGCAGGAGGCCGCCTACCGCGAGAGCCGCAGCTAGGTGCAGCGCGTAGCAGCGCCTTGCAGCACACTCCCATTTGCTCTTTAGCGCATCTAGAGTATTTAACTAAATATCGTCAATGTTGAGGTCGTCCTCATCATCGTCGTCGCTGTCAGAGTCGCCGGCGCCAAACTCAAACGCCTCCTCGTCGTCGGAAGCAGCAAACTTGTCGTTTTCGTTGATGTTTGTCGTCTCGGGCAGCTCGCCCTGCGCCTTGAGGGCACGGGCCTCGTCGGGGTGGTACTTGAGGATAACGTCTGCCTTGGAGTCCTCAAACTCGCGAATTGAAAGCAGAATGATATCGCCCTGTGTAACCCAAACCTTCTTGCGCATTTTACCGCGGATCTGAGCGAGGCGAGTCTCGCCATCAAAGCACGAGACCTCGACACGGCCGCTACCAAGCATCTTGACGACCTGGCCGTACTCCTGGCCCTCGTCGCGCAACACAAGCTCACGCTTGAAACCGGTGTCGTTCTTTCCGCGACGACGGTTCTTTCCTCCTTTTCCTTTAGCGCGAGGCATGAAAAATCGATTTGCTGACGCAGCTTGCTTGTGGATCACATAGCTTGTGACCCTACCTGAGCCTACAAGGGTGCCTGCAAGAGTGCCTGTAAGTGATGGGGAGTATCAGCCGGCCGTGTACAAGAGATTTGAGTTCCCACACTCGCAGGCATTTTCAAAGAGAAAAGTGCCCTCATTGGGGTCAGTGAGGACTGTGCCTTTGGCAATATCTCCACTTTTGATATATCTATAGACGCCACTATCTCTCCTGCGCGCCGGCAAGTAGTGTCAGGGCCAGTAGCAGAACCGTGGCACACGTGCGAGTGTGAACTAGGCCTGCTATAACGTACTAGTTTAGACAGTATCTGCGTATCTCCATAAATACAACAATCAGCTATATACTCCTAGCTAACTAGAGCTCGTCTGTGGCGCCGTGGTTAGTCCTTTCGGAAAACCTTGGCCAGACCATGCCCAGCTACGAATTTGAAAGCCCACATTCCGAACCTGCTCGACTCTCTGCGCGAGGAGCTGTGGGAGGAGATGAGCCCAATTGGCTACCATGAAAGTGTTGCCCGAAACCCAGTTTCGGCGTACATTGGTGATATTCAAAGCAAGGAGTTCCCCGAGCGGGCGTTTATTGATGGCGATGAGGATGATGCGCGGGTTCCTTGGCAACGTTTGCTGGAGCCTCACCGTGGTGGGTTGCCACGAGGCACGGCGCATGTGCGAGGAGCTGATCGAGGCTGCCCCTGAGTCCCAACCGCAGTTCGACACCAACATGATCGACATTATGAGGCGCTACAACACTCGCGACTGCCTGGCGCCCGCTGGCTACTGCCAAAAGCAGCGGGCTCCCGCGAGCAAGCTCCAAAAATCTCTAACAGGAAGTGCTAGCGTGCAGCATGTGGCGGGTAAAGACCTGTTGAGGCTTGCAGGTACCGGCAGCGCGGACTTGGACGTGGCGAGTTTGAAAGCTCACATCGCCAGCTTGCTCGACTCTCTGCACAAGGAGCTGTGGGAGGAGATGAGCCCTGTTGGCTACAATGAAAGCGTTGCGCGAAGGCCAGTTTCGGCGTACATTGGTGATTTCCAGACCAAGGAGTTTGCTGGGCGCTCGTTTATTGATGGCGATGTCAGACTCACTGGCACCAACTGGATTGGCGCGCAGTGCCGCGAGTATCTGTTCCCAGCCTTTGACGACGCTGGCGAGCGCCGCTTCACTCGTGCGCACGCTGCTGTTTGGGACACTATCGACCTCACAAGTTGGATCCAGAGCGCTGCCGCGAGGCACTCGAGACAATCTGGCACTGGAAGCTTTTGCTGCTCGTCGTCATCTATTGGACGTCAGGGGCCCCTATTCGCATGACAGAGTTTGGAGAGCTGTTGATGATCTCTACCAACCACGTCAATCGAGCAGCAAGTTTGTCCTATTTGAGCCGCAGCAAGATTGGCCCGCGGTTCAAATGGGACAAACTTGCATCACCATGAACCAAAACCAAGAAGAAGAGCGGAGATTTCCCATCTACCAGCAGCTGCCCGAAGGCACGCGCATTATGCCCGGCCGTGCTCAGTGTGTGCTTCAGCACATCCCCACCAATTTGCGCCTGCAGGCGGCGGCGGATCATTTTGGGGCCCCTCGTGTTGGGGTTGAAGACTGGACTGTCGCCGAGGCGTTCCTCAAGCACCACGTGAGGACCCGCTACTTGCGTGACCCCGCCCGCATCGATGTGTGTTGCAGCATGGAGGAGGCGTTCAGGTTCGCGATTCTCTGCCGCATGATCGCTTCCGACAAGTGCGTCGAGGCTTGCCCGGACGAGTGCCAGCACCAGTTGCTCTGTGCCGCTGAGCGCTGCGGCAGCTTCAAAGAGATTACGCTGGACCACGGCCCCTTGGCCTTGTTGGTGCCCGACCTTGATCAATGGCCCGACGCCCTAATCGCGTCCAGCGAGCACCCGCACGGGGCGGGCGCCGATGCCACGGCTGAGACCAGCACCAGCTATGTTGTGTCCCTGCTGGCGTTCATGATGTTGCGCGGCCGTCAAAACTGGCTCGTACCTGCTGCCGGCTTTGCCGACGACTGGGTCCAGCCTGGCACCATCATCGACCTCGGCGGTGACGAGTTGAACGACCGCATCACTGCGGCGGAGGGCAACTCTCATGCTCTGGCCTAGTTGATTCAGATGTGCTGCGGCCGGGTCAACCGCGCCAACAACAACCTCGGCTTTGGCATGTACAAGAAGTTGTTCGAGCACGTTGGTCTCAGTGGCCTGGTCGCCACGGGCGACAAGTTTGGGGGCGACGTAACGTTCCAGTGGGTCCAACAAAGGCCCGTTCGCGCCAACTCGCAGCTCAGCGCCCGGCAGCTCGTCGGCTGTATTACCGTTGGGGCCATCATCGGCGGTGACCAAGTGCTCAAGGGTGCCGAGATTCTGCTTGGCCAGGACTTTGTGCGCGCCGCCATGGCGACCATGCTGCATGTGTGGCACCTCACCGACGAGGTCGGGGGTTGGACCCCCGCTCGCGTCCTGCGCACTGACAGCATCTCGCAGTTGCCTCGGTTGCCGAACTTTGTGGGCAACGACAGGATGATTCCTGAGCGCTTTCAGGGTTACTACCGGCGGGCCTTGGCAGCTGTTGCCCCAGAGCCTAACGTTCAACCTGCTCAACCCATCGAGGCTGCTCAAGCTGTCGAGGCTGCTCAACCCATCGAGCTTGCACCTGTTGCGTTCTGGCCGGCGAGCCCACGCCTGAGCAGTTAAACACCTGGATTGCGGCCCGCGAGTCGCAGTTCATCTTGTACGAGGTCCCACGTGGTCAGCGTGACCGGGCAGCGCTCTCGCGACTTGAGGGTACTACTCTGACTGCATTCCGCACCGAGTATATTCTCGACTATATCCAGCAAGGCGAGCGCTCGTGGTCGGCCTTCACCGCTGCCTTGCGCGAGCCCCTGCTGCCGCCCAACTACCTTGGCGACCTTCTGCGCACGATCGCTGACCAGCGGGTGGCGATGGACCGCATCAACTGGCCGCTAGTGACCCGGCAACGCGCAGCGCTCATCCGCCAGCTTCCGCGGGGGTGCTCGGCGCCCACTCTCGCCCAGATGTTTCTTGCCGCGTTTGTGGACGAGGCCGAGGTGTTGCTGCATCGCTACTTACAAAACACCAGCTCCGTCGAGGCCATCGTGGCCGAGCTTGCTGGCCTTGGAGACCGCTCGTCGCACAAGCGCACCTCCGCGGCCGTGGACGACACTCGCTCCTCGTTCTCTGCGTCGCGCAAGACCACAAAGACCTACACTCCCTCGGTGCCGGCGGCTGCTTCGTCTTCGACCAGCCAGTCGCACCAGTGGCGGGTTGCGCAAACTCACGCCAGCCCAGGACGCACTGCGCGAGAACTTGCCTTGGTCAGACAAGTACAAGCTGTGCCCCAAGTGTGGCGGGCCGCACTGGGGTCGCGACTGCTCAGCTCCGTCAAAAAACTAGCGGGCGACCAGAGCCTCGGTACTTTGGTCAATGCCCCTATTGCCGCACTTTTGACGAGTGAGCTTTCGCTCACCCCACTCCACGACGCGCTGCAGATGGTGAGCTGCACAGTGCTCCGGGTGATGGTGGACGGCCACGCCTCTCGCGCGCTGCTGGACGGTAGGTCGCCGCTCAACCTAAGTTCAAAGCAACTCGTCCGCGCCTTACGCGTCCCCACGTCGCGCCTCCACGTGCCGACCCGTCTCTGCTCCGGGCTGGGCACGCTGGCGGAGGTCACCATAACCGACGCTTGCGTCATTAGCCTCGTTGGGTGGTGGGGCGTTTGGGTTATTCCACCACTGGTTACTCCCATTCGAGGCTACGACATGATCCTTGGGCAGCCGGCGCTCCGCACAATCTCGTACGTCGACTGGGTCAACAAGACCGGTCGAGTCCTGCCCGTTGCTCTGCGCAACCCAGGCGACGTCAAAGCGTTCACTAGTTTTACTCGACAGCAGTAACTCGGACCTTGAGATTTCGGCGCTATACGGTCGTTGGAGGCAACCTTACCTTGGTAATCCAATAAAGCAGTGTTCATGTAAACAGGTGTCACGTGCCCGTCCGCGCTAAGGACGTAGTAGCCATTTTTATGACGCGCCCGCGGTATTCGAATGTACTATTCAACCACATCTTCAGCCGCGAAATTGAACTTCAATGTGTTCTATCGACCGCATTGTCGTGTTCATCAAGGACGCCGCACGGGGAAAAGCCAATTTCGTGACCAAAGATCTGGTTGGATCCAAGACCTAGCTAGCCTTGTAGACACTAAACCTTCCGCCTGCGCGTGTATGCAAGCGATTACCTCGGTAAGCTCCACCGCAAGTGGCCGGTCGACGCCCAGGATACCGAGGAATAGTTCCTAGTCGACTGCGCGTTCTCGCGCACGCTAATCGACTGCAGTGAGTACTCAAGAAGCAGGAGCTTTCAGCTCTATGCTCAAGGCACGGTTGTTGCGTACCGCAGCTTGTTTGGGCCCGAGCGTTCGCTGTTTATTGACTTGACTACCCGCAACCGTACCGTGCTTCGCGAGGGCCACTGCCAGCTGAGTGGAGATGTTGTAGCCAGCGCTGGTAGTGACGCCCAAGCTCAAATGCTGCAAACCATGGTGAACAACGAGGCCATGCAGTACAAGGATGCCTTACTGCCTCACGGCTTCCCTCTCGAGTACTTGCCCAAGGACGCGTGTGGCAACCCCGAGAAGCACTATGATTACCGCTGTGTCGCCTGCAACAAGGTTCTACAGGGTGAGCATGTCAAGACCCACTTTATCAATGCCCAGGCAAAGGCCGAGAAGGGCTTTTTTACCACGTTTGCTTGCAGTGGCTTCGACCAAGAGGGCTACGGCCGCGAGCATTATCTTCAGTCCCAGGCTGTTGTCAAGGGCCAGTTTCACGGCTACAGCCTGTTCTCCAAGTCTGCTTTGTTTGCCGTTGACGCCAACGAGATCCGCGCCGAGGTTGAGTTCATTGAGCCCATCTTGAACGAGCAGCCCGCCGAGGCCTCTGAGCCTGTGGTGCGCGCCGGCCAGCTGCCCGAGCCATTGATGCTGCTGTCGCTCAGGCTCAGCTTGTTGGGGCCCCATTGACTTTTACAAGGACGCTTCGCGCGACGTGCCAGTTTGTGGCGAACCCAGACGAGCAGGCCGAAAATTACGACGTTGTGATTTACACGCCTTGCCTCCAGGCCGGAGTGTCTGTGAGTACCCATTTTGTCACAGCCTTTGGCATCATGCACTCGGGTGTCTTGTCTTTTAGAGAGGAGATCCAGTTGTCGGCGAGGTTGAGCGCCGCGACATGTGCAAGCACAAGGCCAAAATATGCACCATGCTGCGACACTGTCGACTGCCCAATTTATTCTGGCCCTATGCCCTTAAGCGCGCCACTTGGTTGCTCAATCACATGCCATCAAGTCCAAGTTCAGCGAAATGCATGTTGATCGATACTCGTGGATACAAAAGGGTAGGACTGGCAAGTGGGAGTGCAAGAGGCTCAACGAGGTCACGGTCCTACTCGAGGACGTCAATGAACAGCCATCAATTGTTGCTATCCATTGCGGTGATGTGCCAAATGGAGCTCAGGGACACGCTCAACCGCCATGAGCACCTGCACAAGTGCCAATACTGGTTGGCAAATGTCGAGCACAAGCAGTTTCACATGCGTGACTACCCCGACTTGGCGTTCAGTGGGCAGTGGGTCAAGGAGACGAGCAAGGGCGTACACGAGGATTGGTACAACAAAACCCTCAAGTTGATGTTGCCAGTAGCCGCCAATGGCGTTCAATGCAGGCTAGCAACAAACTATCGAGGGCGGCGGCGACGTCCATGCTGTTCTGGTCGAGCTCTTCAGGGCCAATTTCGGCAAGGAGAGCGGTAACTCGCTGGCTGCGTTTATGCACAAGATTCGGCCGATCATTGCCATCGCGCAGCGCTCTCAGTTTAGCAGCACCGCTATCACTCGTGTGCTTGACTACCCTGACTCTGTGCAGCTCATGGGTGCTCAGCCCAGCTCCGAGAAGGTCGTCAACATGGCCCATGCCAAGGCCAAAATGCACAAGGCCTACACTACCGCCATCAGGGACTATTGGCCTCAACTTTGCCCTGTTGATTGGAGCCAGGCCTGCGCAGGCACCCAGCTCAAGGACTATGCCGAGGACGTGCTCGCGAACACCCAGCTGCAGCCCGGCGCCTGCATCATTGACGCGCGCGAGCGGTACCACACCGAGCTGCCCGGCGAGGACTGGATGTCTCGTACTACTCGCCAGTACATGTCTGGCCCCAACACTCTGTGCCACCAGCGCTTGGGCGTTTGGGAGGTCGGCGCCGATGGCTCGCGACGCTTCTCTCCTTAGCATGTTGACAAAAGCAATCGCCTTGAGTTGGACCTTGCTTTACAAACTCAAGGCAATTGTATTTGTGAACATGCTGTGGAGCTGTGAACCCACCCGTAGGGCACGCGAGTGGAGCGAGCTCCTCTTGTTTGACACAAACTCTACCAAGCGCAGCCTGCGCGTCGCCTGCGTGCCGGGCTATGAGGATTTGTGACGTCCTGGCAAGAGCTCGAAAGACCAGCATTGTATCAGGGTCGTACGTCCAACAGGGCTCAGTTCCGGCATTCTGTGCAGCACTGGGCAATTCAGCGGCTACTAAAAACCTGCTCAGGCCAAAAAAATATCGATTTGAACGCCCGCATTGCCAACGTTCTCAACAACATCTACCGACATCGCCACGGGGGCAGATTTGGAACCATGGCCGGGCCTGCGTTAACAAGGCTTGCGTTTTTTCTAGTCCGCCAAAAGAACCACCCGTTTGTGGTTGAGGCGCCAGGCCTGGAGGCGCGCCACGATAGTTTGATCCAGCGCGAGGGCAATTCTTATCAGGGTGTTCGCAAAAATTCAACCCGAAGAGCTGTGGAAGGAGACCCAGTTTGAAAGAGACCTCAGCAGCCACCTGGACATGTACTTCCGCGGCACCCCCGCCTTGCGCCGCTGTGAGGAGCGCCGCGTGTTGAGCAACATCCTGGCGCACTTGTTTGGCCGCAAACCTAAAGATGATGAGGTGCTTGAGCAACTGCGCAGTGTCGAAAGCGCGACGCGCTTGCCCGTTTTCATCAATTAAGTCAAGGGCAGGGGCAGATTCAGTCCTTTGCCAGGCCAGAGCGCCGTTTCTGTTTTTGGCAGCCCTACCACTATGCCCGGCTTTGCGTCTGCCGTCAGGGTACTGCTACTACTGTGCAGAGGACTTTGACGTCTTTGCCGAGGAGGATGACGACCGTGGCGACGACACAGCGCTGTTTCAGCCCGTCTTTGACTACATTCTGCCGCCCACAGGTCACCAGCAGAACCATGCCACTCTGACCGGCCACCCAATGCTTGCAGTGGCGGCGTTGCTTCTCGTCGACTGCGACAGCAATGGTGGTTTAGCGATCCGACCGGGTTTCGGCAGACGCGACTCAAAATTGATTATTTCCGCATGTCGTTGATGTCCGCGGCCGTAATGCAGGCAGCAGTGGCGGGCCTTAACACCGATGAAGATCTCCGCGAGCGTTTCGAGTTTTTGTTCGCTCGGCGAGGGGATGAGCATCCCGGCCTACCGGTGGTACGGGAGCGCGCAATGCTTAACCCGCGCATACGAGCGGCACTAAGGCGCGCAAGGCGTAATGCCCCGCTCCAGAGGAGCCACAGCGCTGGCAGCCGGGCATCAAGCTCGAGAAGATCCTCTCTGTGTTGCAGGCTCTACACGTTCAGCAGGAGCACATGAACTTCATCGCGTTCCGCGCAGCCCCGGCAGCACCACACATTGAAGGGGACACGCTGGTGATCCCTCGCGGCCGGGCTCTTCCAGAGGCGAGATTAGACGTCGCTAAGGTCAAGAGGGATTGGGCGACGCTCCCGGGCCGCCTCTACCAAGAATGGGCGCAGGCTGTGCCCATCGACCTCAACTCGGCCCTTGCAGAGACCGAACCTTCAAGGTACGTGGGCGAGCAGGAAACGACCGAGAGACAATTCATTGGCGCGCCAAAGAGCATCATTGACTACGGCAGTCTGAATGAGGACGACTGGCTGCGAGATCAGGTCCGCGCGTTCGCCGAAGGTCAAGGGGGTCACACCCCTCCTCAAGTTCATGTCCGGGTGGAAGACCGCATTGATGTTGACCGGGCCCGCGACGTGCTCATGCGGCTTGCCAAGCTCAAGTACAGGTTGCTGGCGTGGCTCATGTGGAGCGGCGGTATGCCCCCTTTGCGGTCGTGGTCGCAGCTGATCATGTTCAACAGCAGAACAAAGCGGCGCTCTATTCACGTTACCGGGCTGCCGGGCTGGAAGACGTGCGTTACTTTGGAGCTCAGTTTCACCATGTGCACTCTGAGCAACATTCGCGACAGCAGCTCTGTGCATTATTACCCGTCACCTCTTGGACTCGTGATCGCGGCAATAATCCGCTATCTGTCTCCTTGGGAGCGGTTTCTCGCCACTAGGGTCGGGGGTGCTGAAACTAGCCTGGAAAACCTCAACCTGTTGATGAACGCAAGAGAGGTTGCAGGAGGTTAAATTGGGTGGCAGGCTAAACAGGGGCTTACGCGTGTCTATGCACGTGATCTAATCGCATGCGCCCCCCTAATGCATGTCGGGATTACATCCGGTGTAAGTTGCCAACCTAAATGTCTTTCTACGAACGTCTCTGGTATTCACCCCAATTCTTTTACAGGCTCGCTCTGGAGCAGTTTATTCCCGACAAGGTTAACTTTGAGAAGAAGCACTATCCCCGCCAAGACAACAAGGTTTGGATCGTGTCGGGCAGCACCGCAGGCATTGGCTTTCTTGTGGCTCAAGAGCTGGCTGAGCTTGGCGCCACCGTGTGGCTCGTGGGCCGCAGCGAGCAAAAGGCCAAGGACTGTGTGGCGGCCATCAAAGATGCGGTGAAGGGCGCCAAGGTCGACTACTTGCTAGTCGATTTTGCCGACTTGAGCACCATCAAGCCCGGTGTGGCCAAGTTCTTGGCCACAAACAGCGATCTGCACGGTATCGTGCACAATGCAGGCGTCATGCAGACCCCGGCCGACAAGCGCACAAAGCAGGGCTGGGAGATGCAGCTCGGCGTCAACGGCATTGCCACGTGGCTTTTCCAAAAGTTTTTGGACGCGCCGCTGCTCAAGACCAACAATGGCCGTATCGTGTGGGTCTCGTCGCTCGCTCACTGGGGCGCCCCGTTCTCGGGCGCTCAGATCGCCAAGGACCCCAGCTACTGCCCGGCCCACGGCGAGGCGTACCTAATCTCCAAGGCCGTCAACATCATTGAGGCCGGCCAGTGGACGCAGCTGCACCCCGAGGCCAACGTCAAGAGCGTCTCGGTGCACCCCGGCGTGATCCGCTCGCAGCTCACTCGCGAGATGTCCGGCGTGGGCCAGGCAGTGATACACAAGCTCTCGTGGCCTACCGAGTACGGTGCCTACTCTGAATTGGGCGCTGCGCTTGCTAATGTCCCGCAGAATGCTCATGTCGTCCCGTTTGGCAAGGTGGGTCCCGTTCGCAAGGATATCCATGCTGCTGGTCAGCAATCGCTCGACTTGGCCAAATGGCTCGATGCCCAGGTCAAGGATTTCCTCTAGATTATTAAATAGCTATTTCTAAGGTCGATCCATGGCGATGGCGACCGGTCCAGGCCCACAATTAATAACCGTCTGGAACGTCCATGCGGGATGGATTAATAGTGCATATAGAGTATATATAGGACTGATCCGCCTCTGTGAACACTAGAAAAATGGTAGCTGTTCGCCAACCCGCCCCTGCATTCACCAAATCTGCTGTCGTTGATGGCCTCATTGAGCAAGTGTCTCTTTCCGACTACAAGGGCAAGTGGGTGATCCTCGCGTTTGTGCCCATGGCCTTTACCTTTGTGTGCCCTACCGAGATTGTCGCCTACAACAAGAAGCTCACCGAGTTCCGCGCCAAGGGCGCTGAGGTCCTGTTTGCCTCCACCGACTCTGAGTTCACGCTGCTTGCCTGGAACAACCTCGCGGCCAGTGAGGGTGGTCTCGGCGGTGTTGAGTTCCCTCTCGTTGCTGATACCAACCACAGCCTTAGCCGCGACTATGGCGTTCTTGTCGAGGAGGAGGGCATTGCTCTGCGCGGGATTTTCATCATCAACCCCGATGGCATTGTGCAGACCCTGACCATCAACGATACACCTGTTGGCCGCAGCGTTGACGAGACTCTGCGCCAGCTTGATGCGTTCCAATTTACTGCCAAGCACGGCGAGGTGTGCCCTGCCAACTGGAAAGAGGGCGAGGAGAGCATCGATGCCAAGAATGCATCCAAATACTTTAGCACCAAATAATGAGTTAGATTAACAATTAGAATGCCATACCGATATGCCAAGACTTGCTAGAGCGCAAGACTCGCAGCTAGAGTACAACATGTCACATAAATATTTACCCCACACACACAACTTTTCCTCGATCAGATGAGCGACAACCAAACCACAATACAAGGAGCGACGCGCGTGTTCAGTGGCCAGGCCAATTTGGTGCAATTGACGAGCCCCAAGGCCATTACTAGCTCCGAAAAGCAGGAAACTTATTTTAGCGCCGGCCTCACCGAGTTCCCCAAATATATCCCCACGCCGGTGCCTGCCGCAGAACCCTCCTCATTTAAGACCCTAGAGCTGTTTATTGGGCTACTTGTTGCCCTTTTGCCGCTACTTGCAGTCACCATTATTGCTGTTTTGTGCGGCCGCAAGCCTGAGCCCGTGTTGCCCCCCGATTCTCTGCGGCTATTTTCCCACATTGCAATCCACTCTAGGCTGGGGACACAAAAGGTTGCCCAGCTGCTTGGCCGCTATGATCACGAGGCTTATTCGCTCATCTACGAGATTGGTTCCGTGGACTTGGCCATGCTCACCCATTTCCCCAACCTGAGGGAGCTCATTGTGGTGAAGCCCACCAACATGCCCACAGGCATGTTCAACGAGATTGTGCGGGTGCTGTCGACCATTATGCACACCAGCGTTTTAGTTTAGATATTCTGCTATAGTACAAGTTATTGCAAGGTGACACGGCCACCGACGTCGGTGGATGAGGTGCCACTGGGCATTTGGCCGTCGCGGTCGGCAACAAACTTGTCGTAAACTGCCCGCAGTTTATTGACTTCTTTTGCTGAGATGGACGGTTTGGTGGTGGCCAGCGAGTGCTCCATGTCGGCCCAGGTAACCACGACCTCGGTCTTGACAGTGGTGGTTGCATCTTTAGTCTTGGGCTGCTGGGCGGCATAATTCTTGGCCGACTCGTGCACCTCGCCAATGTGGAACATCTCTATTTGCTGCACGGCGCCCTCGGCGCCCTCAGCGCCCTCAGGATCCTTGGCGTCCAGACTGGCATGGATGGCGTGGAGGTAGGCGTTGGTCATTACTGCCTGCATGTCTGCGCCCGAAAACCCCTCGGTGCGCTGCGCAATCTCGCCCAAGTCAATGTCCTCGGCAAGCTGCATCTTTGCGCGCGCCGTGTCCAAGATTTCGAGCCGGTCCTGCTGGCTGGGCATATCGCACAAGAGACTCTTGTCGAGACGGCCCGGACGCAGCAGCGCGCCGTCAATGAGGTCTGGCCTGCTGGTTGCCGCAAGCACATAGACGCCATCCAACCCCTCGGCACCGTCCATTTGGGTGAGCATCTGGTTGACCACGCGGTCGGTGACGCCGGTTGAGTCGTGGCCGCGCTTCGGGGCAATCGAGTCAAACTCGTCAAAAAACAAAACACACGGCTTGGCGGCCTGGGCACGGTCAAACAGGTCGCGCACGCTCTGCTCTGAGGCACCAATATACTTGTTCAAAATCTCGGGACCCTTGACGCTAATGAAATTGAGGCCACACTGCGCGGCCACAGCGCTCGCCATCAAAGTCTTGCCGCAACCAGGGTACCCATAAAGGAGGAGACCGCTGCGCAGCCTCAATGGGCAGTTGGCGAAAATGGGCGCGTACCGCGTGGGCCACTCCAAAGTCTCCAAAATCACGCGCTTGACCTCCTTGAGACCGCCGATTTCCGACCACGACACGCTAGATTTTTGTAACTTGACGCCGCGCAACGACGTGGGCACGTACTCGTCGGTAGCCTGCTTGAACAGCGCGTTGGAAACAAGGCCCGGCTGGCCCTCTGATTTTTCGAGCATAATGAGCGACGTAATGCGTTCCACCAGCGTCCACAAATCGCCCGGCTGATAGCCCTCGGAGTCGCCCACAACCTCCAAAATATCAAACCCCTTGTCGGTCTCCAGGCCAAAGCTGCGCAACGCCTCTGTCAAAATGGCCTCGCGCACGCGTTTATCGGGGGACTTGATGTGGATCTGCTCATCAAACACGTGCGACGACAGCAGGTGCGCACTGAGCGCCTCTTTGGACTGTGCGGTGGCCAGCAAACTGACCTGGCGGCTCTCGACGGTCTGGAGCGCTATGCTGGTAAAAACCTCTTCGAGCTGCTGAGTGCGGGTCGAATCCGAGTGCTCGAGCTGTGCCGGGATCAACTTGTCGAGATCTTCAAACACAACCACCGAGGGAGCATGCCAGCCGGCCTCGTGCAGGGTGCGTCTAAGGGTTTCGCGCACGACGGAGATCGGCTTGTCGAGGTATTGCTGGCATGGGAAACGCGCTACGTAGACCAAAGCTTGCTGCAGACGCTCCAAGGTGTGCTCGACGACCACCGTTTTGCCCGAGGCGCGCGATCCGTATGCGAGCGTGCCCCCGCCCGATAAACATGCCTTGTACACACTGTTTAAGGTGTCATCGATCCCCACAACGTTCTTGCCTGGCGTGTGCCTCAGCTGGTCAGGGGTCGGCAGCACCTGCGACTCGGCAAGAACCAGCTCCTGGCCAATGGTCTGCGACTTGAACTGGCCGGCCTCGCTGCAGTCTATGATCCCTCCATACGGGAAGCTTGGACTGGGCGGGAACACAAGGCCTTTCGCGACCAACTTGAGCTCGAGCTCCTTGGCCACGGGCGTCTCGTTGAGCACCAGCGCCTTGACTGAGGAGTTGGTGGTGTAGGGTTGAATGACCACATCTTGAGGAGCTCCTGTTGAATGCAAAGGCTGGATTTTGACCATGTTGCCAACGGGCCCGGCCCTAAGCGCGCTCATGAGGCCGTACGACATGACAGGCTCCTTGAGGTCGGGCACATGCACAAACGACGCCACGACTGTTTTGGCTGGGGTGAGCTCATCCCCCGCCGGCTTTTGCTCGCCTGCAGCCACTGACACCAATGCCACACTCACGTAGGGGTCGGCCTCGGGGTTGTTGCCCCAAAATACCAGCTCGCGGGTCTCAGCACCTTGGATGGAGGTCCGGGGGAACGCGCTCGCGCGAACGACAACAAACTTGGCCGGCTTCTTTTTTAGCGGCGTTGTGGCAGCCACAGGCTGCTTTTTGGTCTTTGGCACCACCACGACCTCAGAGTCGGGCCCGAGCTTGGCAAACGTGCCTGGCGGGGTAGGACTGATTTTCGTGACCTGCAGCGCGGCAATAGCAGTCGAGGAAGGGTAGACTGTAATAGGGTGAACAGTGGAAACCGCCCTGACCTGGTTGATCATCCAATTCTCGAGAAACGCCGCGTGGGTCTCGACCACCTCCCAGTCGGCGGTGGTGACCGGCTCCAAATAGATCTGTGAGGCAACGGGCGGGTTGATGTGCACTTTGATGTTGACCTTTGCGTTGTGGGGCAGCCCCAAATTCGTGGCAAACGTCGGATCGACCTCGAACAACCCCGACTTTTCAGCGGTCATGCCTGACCAGCCGAGGTACGCCTTTTTGTTTGAGCGCAGACCCTGGGCCCATGTGATTTCCACGACGATATTTTGCGGTGCGGCGTTGGAGTTGAATAATATACTCGTCAAGTCGCTCGGCAAATTGGCCAAATCGGTCCGTAGCGGCACAAACTCCACGAGAGCTGTAGTTGACATAAGGAGTGTGGGGAACCCCATGCACAAGAGGTTGCATGTGGCCCAGATCGCTACACCCACAACCCAGTATGGTTCAGTTTATACGGTTTAGACCATCTCGAGCATTTTTCGTCCACTTGCCTATTGGATGCCGAGCTCGAGTTTTATCGCAAACCAGCCTCGGAGTGTGTTGTTTTCCAAGGATTTTGATCTCGCCTATCGTTTTGTATCGATTTAGCTTTAATCCCTTGAATGGTAGAGTGTCTATGAAATTGCAACTGGCTGTGGGGAAGCCACAGCAGGGTTTTAGCGAGGGCTCCGGTGGAAACCAAAGTACAGAGTATCTAGAGCATCTAGAGCATCTATTTATAGCCAAAAATATCAAAAAAATATCAGGCCACGCCAAGAGCCCTCCATATACCCCCAAGAGTACCCCACGACTAAGCATGTCCTTCTTCGGGCACGCCCTTGGATGGGGCTACGTGGTATGCTGGGCGGTGTCTTTATACCCGCCCATCTTGCTCAACTACCGTAGCAAGAGCGTTGAAGGCGTGTCGCCAGACACGATCTACCTCAATTTCATTGGATCAACGCTCTATCTCATCTCGGTGGGCATGCTCTATTACAGCCCTGTGGTGCGCGTCGAGTACGCACTACGGCATGGCGGCGACTCATACCCGCTCATCAACATGAATGACATTGTTTACGCGGCCCACTCGTTGCTGTGCGTTTGCATCCTGATGTACCAGCTGTACTTTAGCGGGTACACAAAATCCCACACCCAGCACCTGAGCCGAGGAGTCAAGATCCTTAGTCTGGTTGGATTTTTGGCGGCAAGTGGTCTGGTAATTCACGCGTGGGAAATAAACAACACCCGCAGACACTATGAGCTTGTTGATGTTGCGACCATTTTCGGGTCTGCCAAGCTGTTTTTGAGCGCAATCAAGTACGTGCCGCAAGCATACTGGAACTACAAGCGCAAATCGGTCAAGGGGTTCTCGCTAATGCAGCCAGTGCTCGACATTGTCGGCTCGGTGCTGGCGACCATGCAGCTGTGGGTGGACGCCATTGTGGCCAACGATTTGCATGCCATGCTCAAAAACCCCGTCAAACTATTTTTAGCATTGGAAACCACCGTGTTTGGCGTGGTTTTTTTGGCCCAGGGCCATCTCTATCGCCAGGACAACTCTCTCTACAATAAACGTCAATAGTCCAAGGCCGCCCCGAATATACCGGGCTTAAAATTTTATAGAAACGTTGGAAATTATTCGAAAACCTCAAAAAAAAAGAACCTGTGGCACGCCCGCCCGCCCCTCCGTCCTCATCGCGGGGCGGCATTTTGCTCCCCCACACGTGACACATACTCGACAATCACAAAAATGGGGGGTCAATCCGACCCAGGAAAAGACGAAAAAGACCCAAGTGTGGTGTTCCCACTACCCGGAAAGTCGGTAAAGATGATCCCAGACGTCAACGATTGGCGCCCAGACCCTGCGCCGCTATCCCAGGACGTTATACAGCACGGCATCAGCTATGTGCCCAAGGTCAAGAACGAGCACGCCTCGTGCGGGGGGCCCAACGTCATGGTTCCTCTCCTCAAACATTGGACGGCGCTGCCTGCCCTGAGCTACTTTTTGACCAACGCAATGCATATCCGCGAGGCAAGCCGCCGCATTGTTGTGCCCTCGACCTTCAAGCCGCCGCCGCGCGTGGCCATGCCCGAGCAACGGCAGGCCGCGTGGCTCCAGGACTTGGCAAACACGGCGTTTCCCCTCAAACGGCTCGGCCGCACAGTCCCCTCGGGCCTCAGGGGCACTGTTCTGCTCGAGCAGTGCTACCAGCACTCTGTGCCGACATTCCGCATGGTGTGGCTGGCCAAGTGCGTTGGCGCGAGCGAGATCAGGTCCCTCAAGCGCAAGTTTGGGGATGAGGCCCAGGCGCAGCGGCCCGACCAGGCGTTTATGGCCGAATGGACCGGGGACGTCCTGGTATTTTTGTCGGCGGTGCTGGTGAGCCCAACCAGCGCAAGCAGCTCACCCGACTGGCCCAAACTCAAGTACGCCCTCGAGGCGGTCAGCGTGCTCTTCTTTGAGATGCTGCTGGACCGCGCGCTCGTGCTCAAGTGGTTGACCGACGAGATCCAAGGCGCCGGCAAGCTCGACGCCGCCTCGGTGCCCGCTCTGCTCCAGCTATGCCAGCGCATTTGGGATGCATTCAAGCTCGAGCCGCAAGCTATCCAACTCGTGCGGGCCATCGCTCTCAGGGCACCCTCGATGGAGCACTCACTGCCTACGCTCGAGGTCATGGACGCGTTGCTCCTACGGCTCTTTGACACCTGCCCCGATGCGTTTGTGTGCGATTTATGGCCGGCCCTCGAGCGCCAGCTCAAGCGCGCAGTGGATATGCCGCCTGTTTTGACCAACGTCCGCAAAGACAAGAGCGTGGTTCTGGCGTCAATAGAGCGCATGCGCAAGCGCAACGATGTTTTCAGCTTCTCCTCATCGCCCACCGAGTGGGAAGATGCCGCCAAGGTCGGCCGGCTGCTCACCAACTTCTCTGTCCCGTTCAGCGTCCCCGAGCTGGTCACCCAGCTGCGCCTGCTGCGCCTGCCCACTTCTACACTGCTCTCGGCGCTACTTTCGTGGACACTGCGCAAGGCAAGCTCGCGCTCGGTGCACCTATGCGTTGCCGTGTGCCAGCAGCTCATGGCCCTGGGTCTACGCCTCCAGGATTGTTTAGTGGACTTTCTGATGACCGTCAAGACGTCGCAGTGCTCGCGCACCCTGTACACGCTGCTTGGGTGGCTCTACCGCAGCAATATCTTCCGGCTCGAGACCTACTTTCGCCGCCTCATTGCGCTCGGTATCCTGCACCTCGACGGCCCGCAGAGAAGCTCGCATTGCAGCATTCTTCAAAATTTGCCGTTCAGCTTTATGAGCCGCGATTTGCGCAGCCAGGCTGAGATGCTCTCGAGACAGGCAGCCAGCACGCGCGATGTCGAGTCCTTGGCCAGCGCGGTACTCGAGGAGCACGCAGAGCACGCGCAGCCCTGGTCGCAGCTCGACCTCAAACGCGACGAAGAACTGCGCCTCGCAGCGGCAATCTACGCGCAGTACAAGGCCCGCATGGCCACGCCAGAAAAGGTGTCGCCGCACACGTTTGCTTCGGTCGTCGAGGCCCTCGACAAGCTCGGCGACAAGTACACCACCTTCTCGGTTGTTTGGCTGACCCTCAGTAGCGCCGTGGACCAGGACCTGTACATGTTTGCCCACCTGGTCTCGTTGCAGAACCTCTACTTTTTCGTGTGCATGCGCGTGTCCAATGCGCTCATCCAGGTCGTGTATGCGCGGCGCAGCGATTTCAGTGTCTCGATCAACGAGCAGAGCTTTGAGAACGCCAATATTGTCGTGATGCTCCGCAGCGCCCTCAAGGACCAGCCCGACAACCAGGTCAACATGTACCTCAGGTCGGTCGAGTCGGTCGTGAGTGTGAGCACCATGACCCCTGACGACAGTGCCCCCGAGAGCGCCTCAAATGCCTCTAATGCCTCTTTGGAGCAGGCCCTCGACAGGGCCGACCGCGACAGCTTGCTGCAGCTCAGGGCCCACTACGCGCGCAGCCCGCAATTCATGCAAAAGGTCAAGGCGTGGCTCAGCACGAACCCGCACTGCAGCACGGGCTTTATTGTGTGGCTGGCGGCAAACAGCTGCGTGGCGTTCAGCGACGTCTACAATTGTTTGGTGGACATTGACAACACCAAGTTGTTTGAGACAATCTTTCAGCCTGTTAGTGCCGAGTGGGGCCTGACTGCCATGGAGAGCGTCTACTTGGAGATTATTCGCCAGAAATTTACGCTGCTGTGCCCGCCGGAAGAAATCTACTACCTGCTCAGCAAGATCACCAACCCGGCGCACCTCGAGCTCGCCGTCGGTTTGCTCATGGGCCGCATCCGCTACGACAGCAAGCGGTTTGCCCGTATGCTCTTCAATCAAATCCCCGACAGCGACCTCAAAGTCCAGTGCCTCACGCGGGTCGTGAGCCAGCAGCTGGGCCTGCAGTTTGCTGAGCACCGCGAGGAGCGCCTTCTGCAGCTGCTTGAAGTTTGCAACGTCTTTAATTTTGACTTTTGCCAGATCGGCGCGTGGCTCAACCACCGTGGCGAGCGCCCCGAGGACACGGCAGCGCTCGTGCTCTCGCTGGTCAAGAGCAGCCGCCTTGCCCCTGCCACCCACTCGCTGCAGGTACTTTTCGAGCTGCTGGATACGGACACTAAACGCGCGATCCAAAGCGCCGCCGAGCTCGAGTTTTTGACCGGCCCCGTGCCCAACCCGTGCGTCGGCAACCTGCTGCAAATTCTTGGCACTAGCGCTGGCACCAGCGCCGAAGACAAGGGTGTCCAATTGATTGAGTGCGTAGCGCGCATCATTGAGGCGTGCAGTGCCACCACCACGCTGAACATCCGGCCCACCATCGAGGTGCTCCTCAAACTCATCACCCTCGAGTGCGCCAAGGACTCGGAAAACATTTACCTGCCGACAGTGGCGGCCATGCTGCCTACTCTGCAAGAAGCGCCTGTGATTGCCCAAAGCGCCGAGCTGTCGCTGATGATTTCGGACTGCCTGCGGATCCTCAACCGCCCCTCTCGAGACTCGCCTCTCTCGCCCATCCAGTGCCGCACCTCGCCCCTTGAGGGCCTCGTGCTCTACTCGGCGAGCCAGGGCAGCTACAACTCCCTCGACGTGTGGCCATTCGACCTGATTGAGGAGACCTCAAACGGCACCAATGACGTGCCGCTTGATTTGGCTAAATTTGAGACTTATATCGAGCTCAAAGATAGCGCGTAACGACTATTTATTGTATTTATATTCTTTATCTCTATGATCCTTAAAACCTGTCTGAATCGTACTTGACCAACTTGTGCTGCGCAGACAACCGCCACTCGTCCTCCTTTTCGTGCCGCTGCAGCATGGGCGCGATTTTTTCGGCCCGCTTGCGCTTGGTCGAGGCAGGGGCAAAGTAGGTCGGCGCATTTTCCACGAGCCACGCGGGCCGCACAATGCTCACGCACGTCATGTACTCGCGGCTTGTCTGAAGCAGCGAGTGGTACAGCACAAACTGGGCACGCTTGCCAAAAAGTGAAGAGCTCGGGTGAATAGTTACCTCAGTACCGGTCTCAATGGTCTTGTACTGCTCGCCCTCGAGCTTGGCGGTATTTCTAAAGTAACCACTGCAAAATACCCGCAAAATCACGTCGCGCTGCTTTTGGCAAGAAGTGATGTGCAGCTTGAGCGAGCTCAAAATACTTGCCAGCTGCTGGCGCACGTGCTGCGCGCGGCGCATTGAGCGTTCCTGAATATAGTGCTCCGAGCACCAGTAGCGCGAGTACCCGCTCTGCGCCCACGCCTCGTAGATGTTGAGCATAGTCAAATGGTCGCCGGACTCATCCCTGAATTTGCGGCGCTTGCGCTCAGCGTCCAGTTTCTCCCTTTCACTGGCGCGAATAAATATATTGGGCAGACTCAGCATTGCCAGAATAGTGAGAACCTCATGCCCACAATGTTGCTTCACAGATTGTAGAAGCACCTGGGCCATGCTGGGGTCCACTGGAAATTTGGAAATGACCCGGCCGCTCGCGCTGATCTCCTCGTTGGAACCTATAGCCCCCAAGAGGTATAGACTCTGCAGCGCCGCGAAAATGCTTGCTTGGCCCGGCTTATCCATAAAATCAAAGTTCCAGATATCTTTGATGCCCATGGCCTTGATGAGCAGGATGGTCGACGTTAGCTGCTGGCGCTGGATCTCGGGCACGCTCGTCGCAAGCATCTCTTCTTCATAGGCTTGTTTGGTATAGAGCCGAAAGCACTTGCCGGCCGAGGTGCGGCCTGCACGTCCTGCGCGCTGGTTGGCCTGCGCCTTGGACACGGGCACAACTTTGAGTATGTCCATGCCCGCGCGCGAGTCATAAACGTTGACCTTGACCACACCGGTATCCACCACATATCTAATGTTGTCAATGGTGATGGAAGTTTCGGCAATGTTTGTAGCAAAGATGACCTTGCGAGTGTTTGGCGGCGCAGGGTCAAAGATCCGCGACTGGGCCTCAGACGGCAGCGACGCGTACACGGGCAACACCAGCAACTGCTGGGACATGACACCCTGAAGGTCTTTTGCCCTCTGTGTCAAGGCCTCACAGCAATTGTCAATCTCGTCCTGGCCAGTCAAAAACACAAGCACATCGCCCTCGGGCTGCGACATGTGGATCTGCATCACCTTGAACAGTGCAGCGTCAATATAGTCAAACTCGGGCTGATCTGCATACACGATTTCCACCGGAAACGTGCGGCCAGGGATCTTGTACACAGGGCAATCTAGAAAGTAGCTGGAGAAGGCCGTGGCATCAATGGTGGCCGAGGTAATAATGATCTTGAAATCCGGGCGAGCCGCGCACGCCTTTTTGAGAAGCGGAAACAAAATGTCGGTCGAGAGCGTGCGCTCGTGGGCCTCATCCAAAATTAAAATGGAATACTCAGACATTTGCGGGTCCTGCACCACCTCGCGCAGAAACATACCATCGGTCATGTACTTGATTTTTGTGTTTGGGCCGCACTCGGACTCGAACCGAATAGTGTAACCTACCAGATCGCCCACTCTAGTGCCCATTTCCTCGGCCACGCGCTGGGCGATCGATACCGCGGCTACGCGGCGCGGCTGCGTGCAGCCAATTAGCTTGCCAGCTGCTGCCCAACCGTCCTCGTAAAGGTACTGTGCGATCTGTGTAGTTTTTCCTGAACCAGTATCACCCTGAACAATAATGATTTGGTTGGTCTTGACTGCCTCAAGCAGCTGGGCTCTAAACTTGAATACCGGGAGATCCCGCCGTTGATTTTGCAAGTCGTTTGGTAGTTTGCGCGCGGTTGATCGTGATGGAGGTATGGGCGCCTTGGGGGCCTTGTGCGGGGGCCGCTCAGCAGAAGCAGACTTGGTGATGGTCTGGGCCAGCGTGCCATGAGGATCTCTGAGGAACTCCACTTTTTCTGGAGTTGCAGTGTCCACTCTACACTTCTCGAGAAACGCAGGCAGTTCTTGACGGATCTCCACATCCACATTTTCCTCGGCCTCGACCTGGGCATCCTCCTTGTCGAGGTCGGGATAATCCTTGGGGTCGGCGACACCAGCAGCAATCAATTGACGAATCTCGAATCTTTCTGGCGAAGTGAGGCGCTGGCGTTTGGGAGCGTTGTTTTTCATGGAAAGCGAGATCCGGTGGCCCTCGATCTGGGTAACCCAAACTTGGATTTCCGCACCAACCTGGAGGACTTGAGCGACGTCTTGGGTAGGCGGCCATACATTTGAAATGTGTAAAAGGCCGGTGGCTTTAGGGATCACCGACTTGAGGGTGCAAAACGCGCCAAACGGCTTGATCGAGTCGACGGTCGCTGAGTACTGGTGGTTCACAGCCAGTGTGGTGCGCCCACGGGGTTCGCGGGGCCCCACGGGGGCAGATTCGGGGGTCTGAGTGGCCACCAAGCCTTTCCTGCACTCGGCAATGGCGCGAGCGACCATTTGTGGGCAGCTCGAGTTTATCGCTGCGAGCTCCTCGTCAAACGCCGGGCGGTCTGAATCGTACAACTCTACTACAAACTCAGCCATGATTTTGTCGACCGGGGATGTAAACTGCTGGAGGCAGGTGGCCACTCCCTGAACGACGCTGAGAGCGGCCAATCTGTCCATAGAGTGCTGAGATGAGAGGGAGGATAAAAAATATATAAATAATTAAGTCCGGTCAAGAGCAAACTTGTCGAGGGTCAGCGATGTCGGCGTGCACTGGACGCTAACAGGGCTTAAATGCGGGCTGCCAGGAGTGGAATCACTGCCGTGGATGCGAGTACGGATGGGAATTGGCCTTGTTGTTGGGTAGCGGCCGGGAATAAAAATTTTGCCGAGCGTGGGGCTTATTGGCGGCTCGGGCCCCTTTGTGGAGTTGCGTCTTGACGAGCGCTTGTCCTCATAAAGGTTTAGCAGCGAGATAGTTGATCCGGGCGACGGTACCGTGATGGCGCCCGAGGGTGACACCGGTATGAGATTCGGGGATACCGGGTCCACCAGGGGACTTAGAATAGGATATGGAGCAGAGTTTAGCGCCATCAAGTGTGTGTGTGGTGAGAGAAGTAGAGGTATGTATTTATTCTTGCTAAAATTAGTCACTGTTTTTTGACAGCAGGCTGAGTCATTTGTGGGGAGTGCGTTGGGAGGGTGCGGCTGGTGGGAGCCCTAACCTGGGCCCCAATCTGGGCTGCCCCAACTGTCGCCTGCGTCCGCCTGCGCTCACGTCTTGCGACGCTTGGCAGGCGGTGCCCGCTGCCGTGATGGCGATTCCTGGTGCTGCTGCTGGATCATGGAAACAATCGCGTCGGTCTCAAGATCAGGCGCGATCATGGACCGGTCATGGCTGTGGTCGTGACTGTGTCCAGGGTGACCAGGGTGACCCAAAAGCCCAGCAAGGTCCTGCGCAGAAATAGCTCCGTCCAGCTCGTGGCCCGCACGATGCTTGGTCAAGTTCAGCGCGTTTTCGACCGCTCCCCTAGCGCCTTGCACAGCCTGGGCAGCCTGGACCCACGAGGGGTCTGTGGTGCCCACATGGCGCTCGACCTTGGCAAACTCGGCCTGCACGCGGTCAGACAGTAAAATGTAGTTGCGAAGTAGATTCAAATCGATCGAGGTGGCCGCGTGGCTCGACTTGTAAGGGTCCTCGTCGTCCTCGTCCTGCTGGGGAATATTCAGCAAAGTGCGGGTCTTGACCAGCTCGTCGATGCGCTCCTGGAACGCCTTGATATCGGCTTCGGGAATAGGACCCTCGGCGAAGAAGTTGGGCGCATCGGCGTCAAAGTGGCCCTTGTCGTTCTCGGTGTACATCTTGACGTGCTCCTTGCCCTCGGTGGGAGGCGGCGACGAGTACGACTTGCGCACCGACTTCATCTTGTGAATGATTGATTCTTTGGACCGCGTCTTGCGGTACGCGCTGAAGATATAGTTGCGGCGCTTGCCCTGGATCATCCAGTGCTTGAACATGACTTCCTCGGCATCTGTGTACCTGAGACGGCGAGCCGAGCCTGCGAGCGGGGTGCTGGTGAGGCTGAGGCTTTGGGTCGTGCGGCGCACCTCTTCAATGCCGTTCTTGATGGCTTCCTCGGCATCGTTGTACCACGCACTCGTGTAGTGCTTGTTGTGGAGCTCCTCTCGCGTGTTGTTGACCGACCTCAGCTTGGTTTTGATCTTGGAGAGCAAATTGGAGGGCAAATTGTCGGCATGCTCGAGCTCAAGCAGCTTGTCCCATCTCAGCTGGTGGTACGTGTTGTAGATCACCTGGCTAAGGCGGTCGAGGTTAAGGTGGGTGCGGGGGGCCATGGCGAGGGCACGCGCAAACAGCAGGGCATCGTCGTCGTTGAAAATTCTCAGCTCGGGCGCGGCCTCGATAAAGTCGTTAATCTCGACGGTCTTGATCTGTTTTAGACTCTCGTCAATATTTGAGTCAATGGCGTTGGTTGCAAATTGGCTGGTGTTGCTCTTTCCCGCGTGGGGGTTTTTGGACAAGTCGTCGATAAATGTAAAGGAATCACTCATGTGTGGGTTCGCGACTCTTGGACTAGACTCGGTTAGGGGGGCTTAAGATTCGTAGCGCCCAGGCACAGAGAAGGGGGGTGAAAGAGGGGGTGTGACTCGTCAGTGGGTGCATTGCGCCACCGCATCTTACCAAGCATTTTGCCGCACTGCAGAGCCCGCAGAGCCGCGCCTAAAAGCTCGCTCAGGGAGACCTTAGTCATGGAGTTTATTGGGAAACAATTATCAGTAGCCACGACCGACGGCAGGACCGTGTTTGGCAACCTTGTATGCTTTAATTCGACTCTAGACCTGATTTTGAGCGATGCCTTTGAGCAGCACGCACCCGGTAACCTCCGGCAAGTGGGCATGATTGTAGTGCCTGGCCGGCTAATCACTGAAATTTCGGCGTGAATTTCCCACTGACGTCATCCCCCGCATGCTGCGCTACAAGACAGACCAATTCGCAGGAGCGGCAGTGCAATACAGCCCGTTCCTTGATAATCGTATACTTGTAGGCGCCTCAGCCAATTTCGGGCTCGTGGGCAATGGCAGATTGTTTGTTCTCGACATTGACCACCAGGGGGTGCTGAGGCCACACAGGGTGTTTGATACGCAGGACGCGATTTTCGGCGCGGCATGGAACGAGCTGAATGAAAACCAGGCCGTGGTGGCCAATGGCGACGGCACGGTGCGCCTTTTTGATACCTCGACCCCGCAGGCCCTGCCGGTGATGGCCTACAAGGAGCACACAAGGGAAGTGTTTGGGGTCAACTGGAACTTGGTCAACAAGCAGCAGTTTGTCTCGTGTTCCTGGGACGGCCTCATCAAGGTCTGGGACCCGTTAGTGCCTTCTAGTATCGCCACCCTTGGCCAGCCCAACAATATCGCCGTGTACCAAGCCAAATTCTCGCCTCGCAATGAGGGGATTCTCAGTGCACACGGCGACGGCACGGCCAAAATTACTGATGCCCGCACCGGCATTGTGCAGCTTCATACGCGAGCAGTGCTCAACGGCGATTGCATGTGCGTTGATTGGAACAAGTACGACGACCATACCTTTGCCACTGGCGGCGTCGACAAGGTGGTCAAGATCTGGGACACGCGCAATTTGCAGGCGCCCATCAACGATTTCCACGGGCACCAGTACGCGGTCAAGTCGGTCAAGTGGTCTGCGCACTCGGCGACCCAGCTCATGACCACTTCTTACGACATGAGCGTCAAGGTCTGGGACCTAAATGCTTCACGAGTACCCCTTGGCGGTGGAGCTCGCGGGTTAATACGAGACTTCACCGCCCATACCGAGTTTGCCATTGACTGCGACTGGAGTCTGTGGGGCGAGCCTGGGTGGGTTGCATCAGTCGGCTGGGACCAAATGTTGTACATTTGGAAGGCGACATAGCATAGCATAGAGCAGCATATTTAAACTCATGGGCTGCAGCTGCCCTTCACGGCTGACATGGGGGCCTACAATGACGCTCTGTACAAATTTGTGATTGCGGCCGACGAACAAACTATACAGCATATCCGAGAGTGCTGGAAAACTCAGCAAGAGCAAGAGAAAAAGTGGTGGACTGCTCGCGAGCAACTGCAAAAAACAGGCTCTGCAGCCGATATTGAGGCCTTTGATCTAAGGGTCTATGAGGATATGGCTATACACTCGAAAAAGGCTCACGCTCTCTTCAAAACTCTACATGTTCCTCTATTTGACAACCCTCAGGGCCAATCTCCCGAGCCCCGGGCTGTCCAGCAGCTCCTAATTTTCCTAGGGGACCTCGCCGCCGCTCATAGGCCACGCCCCTCAAGCTCAAGGGGGCCTACCTAGCTCAAGCCTACCTGGAGCCCGCCAACTAAACACTGTTATCTGCTCTGCACTGAACTTAGACCCACATTCAGCTCTTCCCCTTGCCTCACACCAGTCAGAGCTTGGCTGGCTGCATTGAGGTGCATACACTCGTCACGACCCAAACGGGAGGGATTCGCTGCATAGTCTCTGCACGTGCACACGTCATAACTGCTGGTATCCAGGCAAATCCGAAAGCTGAGGGCTTACCAAAGGTGTATAATATACCGTCCTTGTTCAGGTCGGACCACGCCTTGCAGTTGCAGCTACGGCTATTTTTCCTATGCACTCCCCCTTAACCTGCAGCCGAGAATTTTTCCGAGATGCATCTGTAAAATCCTAAAATCTTAGCCTTGTCTAGAATAGTTTATGCAGATCATGGAGTGTTGGGTAGGCGGGGCAACATGCGTAAGAGGCATGCACCACCCCCCCCCCCCCCCTCCCAGCTATCCCTGGCTACCCCTGGCTCTGGTCACGGAAAACGCCGATAAATGTTTGCAGGCCGAGAGTATGTAGTGCTTAGCCAGTTGACCCGAAGCCAGGCTCATCCGGCCGCTGTGGTGGCATGGTGCCAGCCAGCCACTGATGCACGATACTGCACGGCCCGCAGCTTACCCCACATTGGCCAAGTGGTGGTCTGTATTTGAGGGGACCCCGTGGGGACCCCATGATAACTATACTCACCTAGCTCTAATTTAGCAGCGTGTACACTCAATAAATAAAAAATCCCCGCGTCTTATGCACCCGCAAATGGTAGTATATTAGTTGATTGCCCCCGCCCAACCTGACCACCCCTCCCCTCCTCCTGCTCGTTTGAGATGCGCGACGTCAAGAATCACCTGTTGTTTGAAATCGCTACCGAGGTGGCCAACAGAGTGGGCGGTATCTACTCTGTGCTCAAGACCAAGGCCCCCGTCACGTCCAAGGAGTACGGCAGCCGCTACGTCTTGATTGGCAAACTCAACCAAAAAAGCGCCGATATGGAAGTTGAGCCCCTCGAGCCGGTGGGCAAATTGGGCGAGACCCTGCGCAGTATGGCCGACCGCGGCATCCACTTCATGTACGGCCGCTGGCTCATTGACGGCGCCCCTCGCGTGATTTTGTTTGATATTGGCAGCGGCTACAACCGCCTTGACGAGTGGAAGGCCGATTTGTGGAGCATTGCCCGCATTCCCAGCCCCCCACACGATACCGAGACCAACGACGCCATTGTGTTTGGGTACCTTGTTGCGTGGTTTCTGGGCGAGTATGCTGCCAATGACACGGAGCACGCCATCATTGCCCACTTCCACGAGTGGTTGGCTGGTGTGGCGCTGCCGCTGTGCCGCAATCGCAAGATTGACGTGACGACCATCTTTACCACGCACGCGACCCTTTTGGGGCGTTATTTGTGCGCCGGCAATGTCGATTTTTACAACAATTTGCAAAGTTTTGACGTGGACGCCGAGGCCGGCAAGCGCGGTATCTACCACCGCTACTGTATCGAGCGCGCTGCGGCCCACTCGTGCGACGTGTTTACGACCGTGTCGCACATCACTGCATTCGAGTCCGAGCACTTGCTCAAACGCAAGCCCGATGGCGTGGTGCCCAATGGCCTGAATGTGGTCAAGTTTAGCGCCATGCACGAGTTCCAGAACCTGCACGCCATCCACAAGGCGCGCATTGGCGAGTTTGTCAAGGGCCACTTTTACGGCCACTACGACTGGGACCTCGACAATACGCTGTACTTTTTCATTAGCGGGCGCTACGAGTTCCGCAACAAGGGCGCAGACATGTTCATCGAGTCGCTTGCCCGCCTCAACCACCGCCTCAAGATGAGCGGCTCAAAGACCACTGTGGTAGCATTCATTATCATGCCCGCGGCCACCACCTCGTACACTGCCGAGACGCTCAAGGGCCAGGCCATGATCAAGGCTCTCGAAGACACCATCAAGGATATCCAGACCAAGCTCGGCGCGCGCCTCATGGAGCACTGCGCCAAGGCCCCGCAAGGCCAGGAAATTAACCTCAAGGACAACTCGCTGGTCGACCTCAACACGCTGCTGCCTGCCCAAGAGCGCGTGCACCTCAAGCGCCGTGTGTTTGCCCTGAAGCGCACGACGCTGCCGCCCGTCGTGACCCACAACATGGTTGACGACGACAACGACCCGATCCTCAACCAGATTCGGCGCGTGCAGCTGTTCAACCACCCGAGCGACCGCGTCAAGATCGTGTTCCACCCCGAGTTCCTCAACGGCAACAACCCCATTTTGAACCTCGACTATGAGGACTTTGTGCGCGGTTGCCACCTGGGTGTGTTCCCCAGTTACTACGAGCCCTGGGGCTACACGCCGGCCGAATGCACGGTGATGGGTGTCCCCTCGATCACCACAAACTTGAGCGGGTTTGGATGCTACATGGAGGACCTGATTGTCAACAGCAGCGACTATGGTATCTACATTGTGGACCGCCGCAACCAGGGCGTCGACGACTCGATCAACCAACTGGCCGAGTGCATGGAGAACTTTTGCGCCCTCAGCCGCCGCCAGCGCATCAACCAGCGCAATCGTACCGAGCGCCTCAGCGACTTGCTGGACTGGAAGCGGATGGGCCTCGAGTACGTCAAGGCGCGCCACCTCGCGCTGCACAGGGCGTACCCGGACGCGTTCGACGACAACAACAACCCGTTCGAGGACGACCACCCGCGCCTCACGCGCCCCTTGTCGGCGCCCGGCTCGCCGCTCGACGCCGCCAGCATAATGACCCCCGGCGATCTCGGCAGCCTCCAGGAGCTTGGCGAGAGTTTGAGCACCGACGACTATGTGAGCTTCAAGCTCCCGCAGGACGAGGACGAGAGCGAGTTTGTCGACAGTATCAGCAGCATCTCTTTGAACTCTAGCTAAATAGCTAAAACTAGCCTACAATAAATACTCGAGCTTGAGCTTGCGCGTGTGCCTCAGCACCTGCTGCTCCTCGTACTCCTTGAGAAACGTCCCGAGGTCGGCAGACTTGTCGTTTGTAAAGCTCTGCTCTAAACCTTTGGCAATCTGCTCGCTTTCATGCACAAGCCGCTCAAAATCTTTGCAGAGGCCTTGGGGCGTGAACGGCAGCAGCGCACTGGTCATTTCGGCCTCGGCCTGTTGCCAGTCGTCGTAGCGAGCATCCAAGGATTTTTCAAGGTTTTTGAGCTTAGCCCTTAGTTTTTCGGTGGCCTCGGCTTGCTTTTGCACCTCCTGGGCCTGCTGGATATTGGCTTTGGCCCTGTTGGCTTGCTCCTCAAACAGCTTTTTGCCTTGAGGGCTTTGCTCCCAGATTCCGGCCACAATTAGCGGGTTCGCCTGCAATTTCGTTAGTTCATCCTTGCTCAGGCTCTGGAATGCGCCCAAATCTATCGGATCCACTTGAGTAGTGCTCATTGCCGGGGCACTTCTGTGTGTACACGTGATACTCCCCTCGCTCGACTGCCCCAAGGAAGTTCAAGATCAATTGAGCATTCTCGGTTGTGTATAACAAGCTAGATGTGCTGATAGAGTTGATAAAAGCCTCTCACAAGAATTCCACTATGCGAGCAACATTTTTACCGCTCGCATGGCAATGCATATATATGCATGCAAGCCTTGCTTGCGTCTCGATCCTACTAAATAAGATGGGTATTACTGGTCTGGGAGCCGTGGTTCGCAAAAAGTCAATGTCTCAGGAACAGCGTCCCTTGCTCCAGCGCGATGAAGAGTCTCAATCTACGCAGCTCTCTAGCGATACTACCTCAAACCCGCGCGTAGTGAGCGACTCTATTATCGGCCTCAGTGACGGTCTCACCGTGCCGTTTGCCCTGACTGCCGGTTTATCGGGCTTTGGTAACGCCAAGGTCGTTATCAGTGGCGGTTTGTGCGAACTTGTGTCTGGTGCCATCTCCATGGGGCTGGGTGGATTTTTAGCCGCCCAGTCCGAGAAGGAGCACTATGATGCCGTGTTTGCCAGCTCGCTGGATGATTTCGAAAAAGACCCGGACGTGGTTGCTCGTAACGTCGAAGAGGCGCTGGGCGAATTCGGCCTTAGCGAGGAGGCCATTGATCTTGTGATTCGCGACCTCAAAAAGGACAAGGAAAAGGCCGCTCGGTTTACCCTCAAGATGGTTCACGAGCTCGAGGAGCCCGCAGCTGACCGCGAGCTAGTTTCTGCGGCCACTATCGGCGGTGCCTACTTTGCTGGTGGATTCATCCCGCTGGTTCCGTACTTTTTCGCCAGCACCGTCAAGGACGGGTTCAAGATCTCGTGCTTGGTGATGTTTGTTACCCTGTTTGTGTTTGGCTACTTCAAGGCTATTGCCTCAATGGGCAGATCTTGCCCCCAAAAGACCCGTATTGCCGACGGGTTCCAGCAGCTGCTGGTTGGCGGTTTGGCCGCTGCGGCTGCTTGGGAGTTGGTGAGACTGCTTGATAGCGAATAGGTATTTATCTAGTTAATTTATGCCCCCATTAGATCAATCAATATAAACCGCGATGAGCCTGCACAGCTGACTCTTGATGCTCAATGATATTTGGCTCGAGGTGGCGCAGCACATAGACCCAAATCCAGTCACGTACGCACAACTGTCCGAGGTTTGCCGCTCATTTTACAGTATTTTCTCGAGCGACCGGCTCTGGAGGTGTTTGGATCCCTATGAAGAGCCAGAGGCTATTGCTAGCCGGGTCCAAGCTCGCCTGAATGCGCTCCCTGAGGTTGAAAAGGCCACATATTATGGTGCCTGGAAGTACAAGATGCAAATCCATGACTGCTTTGAGAGCCTAGACCTGCAGTTAGCGCAGAGCCTCTACCACGGGCTAATTATCGAAAACGCACAGATCGCTCGCTGTGCTGTGGCAATAACGCCGGTTTTGTTTCTCAACTGCTCAATTGAGCTGCAAGACTCGCTGGAATTGGTCACAATGGCCTTGCGACGAGCTCCCATTTTGTTTGGCCAGTGCCTGCCCAAATTCCGCTCAGATCGCAACCTGGTGCTGATGGTGGTCAAACAGGATGGCTGTTTGTTACATTACGCGGCTCCAGCCCTCCGCCAAGACCGAGAAATTGTGCTTGCTGCTTGTGCCAGCTACGAAAACAAGGACAACATGTTTTATCCCAACTGGTGCCCTCTGGCATGCCTGAGCCCCAGCATGCTCAACGACCGTGAGGTGCTGCGAGTTGCTATTGAGCGTAACCCATGGTCTCTAGAGTTTTTCCCCGAAAAGTTCAAAACTGATTGGGACCTCGTAGAGCCGGCCGTCACGAAACAGCCGCTTGCTGGTCGGTACCTTCCACCCAGTATCAAGTATGATCGCACCTTGTTGATGGACCGGCTTGGCAGCTTCGACTTAGTCGAGATGCAAACTATAATGACCAGCATGCCCAAGGCGTTGAGGCACGACAAGCTGTTTATGCTGCAGATTTTGCGCGAGCAGGGCCGCGCCTATTGCTATATTGGCAGCACGTTGAGGCCGTGCCGGGATTTAGTGCTGGCAGCAGTATCGAATTGGGGGCTTGCGCTTCAGTATGCGCGCGGAGAGTTTGCCGATGACCGTGAGATTGTATTGAAGGCGGTCAAGAGCGACGGCATTGCGCTTTCGTTTGCGTCGCAGCGGCTGCGCAAGGACAAGGAAATTGTAGAGTGTGCTGTGGACAACGATGGTCTGGCTATACGGTACGCCCTTGGTGGCTTCAAGACACGACGCTCCGTGGTGCTGCGGGCCGTTGCGCAAAATGGCCTGGCGCTGCAGTTTGTGCCAGCCTTTAAGGATGACGATGAGATTGTTGCTGTGGCTGCCTCAACTCGAGATAGTCTGGGGCATGCCTCGCAGCGGTTGCAGCACGAGTTTGGCTGGACGGAGGCGCCGGCGCATGGCCTAAATTTAGACTCTCTAGACTATCTAGACTAGACTACAAATCGGCGAGCCTGTACTCGAGGTCGACCTCGTGCCAGACCTTGTAAAAGCTCTTGAAGAACTTGACGCCGAGCCACACGTCCTTGGACCCCACGGTGGCGCGGATCGAGTGCATGGACCACTGGGCGATGCCGAGGTCCACACCCTTGACGCCGACGCGCGAGCTAAAGTAGGGGCCAATAGTGCCACCGGAGCGCGAGTCGTTGCGGATTTGGAACTGCTGCAGCTTGTTGCCGGTGCGCTTGGCCACGTCGTTGATGAACGCGGTGGTGACGCCGGTGGTGATCATGTGGTTGTTGGGGTCCTGGGCCAGGGTCAAACCATAGTTGAACACGGGCTTGTGGTGCTCGAGGTACACATTGTCAAAGTTGGGGTTAACGGCATGGGTCACGTCGGCTGAGACAAAGAACGAGTTGGAGTAAAAGACGCGCTCGCTCGAGCGGTCCTCGCCGTTGAGCAACCTGCCAATAGTGCTCTCCAAAAAGTTACCCTGGGCACCCTGGCGACTGAGCGAGCCGAGCTCCTCATTGTCGTAACCGCAAAAGAACGAGGCGGTGTCGCTGGCCACGATCTCGTCGGCGGCCTCAATGAGACCCTGGGCCGCCACGTAGGTGCAGATTTTGTCGTCGACGCGGGGCGCAAACAAAAACTCCTTGTCGATACCGCCAAACGACGCGGGCTGGGTGTCAAACAGCTGCAAGTCCCAGCTCAAGATCTGCTCGAGCTTAACGCCGGCGTGCTTGGCGATGAGCCGCAGCAACCGCAGCGAGTGCTTGCCGTAGAGCGGGCTCTTCTTTTCCTCGGGCGTAGGGTCCTCGGCGCTACCGGCAATACCAACAATGGGCACGGTCTGAGTCTCGGCGTTGAAGGGGCCATTGGCAGGAGTACCAAAGTGAGGGGCCAGCGAGGGGATGCGGGCAATGGGGTAGGGCACGTGCACGAGCTTGGTCACGACCTTGCCGCCCTCACGCACAATGACGCGGCCGCCAATGCCGAGATCACGGTCCCACCACTTGTCGGAGAGACCGCCCGAATAAGGGGCAACGCCAAGCAGCTCAAACCCATCGATCGAGGTCTTGACGCTCGTAGGCTTGACAATAGCAGTCAACGAGTCGGTGTGGCTACCGGCGAGCGCAGCACCGTTTGAGGGCTTCCAGTTTTTGCCGAGGGCAAACGCGATGATCGTGGAGCCATTGCGGGTCAACACGTACTTGCCGCCGGTCTTGAGGTCCCATTGGTCGCGCTCGTTCAAAAACTCAAACCCGGCCGCCTCAAAGTCGCTGCGCAGCTGGTCCACTGCGTGGTACACGGTGGGGTTCTTGTCGGTGAACTCCATGTACTTGAGAGCGTAGGTCTCCCAGTCGAAATCGGGCTCGTAGGGGTCGCTCGATTTGGTGCGAGGAGTGCCAAGCACTTCAAAATCGTCTTTGACGGGGCGGTAAGGGCACATGATGTGGGAAGGTTGGGGTGGAGGTGGGCAGCCTTTTATGTCATGGGAGCTGCGGGCGCGTGCGGGCGCGCGGGCGCGCATGAGCGCAGCGTGCTCGGGTGTTTTTTTGCGTGCCTCGGACATTTGTGGACTAGAACTAAACTAACTAAACCTCGGCCATAACTCGGCCGATCCAACCCAATTGGCCCCCCATGTGCGACTCGGTGGCACGCATATGCATGATTTGTGGCGATAGATAACAAGCGATGGCGTAACCATTTCCAAATCGGGAAGGGCGAGGTAGCCGAGGGTCTATTTTTGTACTGTAGCTATTTTTTAGCGCCTTTTAGCACTTTTTTTAGCACCCTAGAGCTTGGAAACAGGCCCCCTCCAGTTGATGCCGGCCCACTCTGAGATGTCGAGGCTCAACGCGCGCGCCTCGTTTACCTCGTCAATAGTTGCCCCGTTGTTCACTGCACCCTTGAGGTGGCCCTTGAGCTGCGGGTTGACGTCGAGCGGCACCAAAGTGGCCACTACGGCAAGCGATGTCTCCTTGGGGGCCAGCAGCGACGTATCACTCAAAAGAGGGCCATACACGAAATTTGTGGCGTACCAGTCGAGGTCAGGGTACGCAGCCACCAATTGGCCGTGCACGCGGCCGCTGATCTTGCCGTAGACCTTGTCCCAAAAGTCGCGGCCCGATTGGCGAAAGTCGGTTTGGTCCTTGTTGCGAGCAGTCTCGGTGGCCCGGAGCTCGGTTGGCGTGACGTTTTTGAGCTCGGTGAGCGCATTGATGACGCGGGGCAGGCCAATTAGCGCAGTGCTCTTGAGGATCGCCTCGCGCATCTTGTTGGTTGCGAGCATGTGGTCCTTCTCGGGGAGGGTTTCCAGGGTGTAGCGGTACAACTCGGGGATTTGTTCGGGCCTGTTGACTGCCCCAAGCACGCTAGCGCTCAAAAAGTACCAGCTGTTTTGCAGCAATGGACGGCTGGACAGTGCAGATAGGCGGCTAGCAGTGAGCATGATGACAGGGCCTAAACGGGGGTGGCAGTGGGTCGTGCGCGGTGGGCCGTGCGGTGGGCGGTTAAATGATAAGAGATAGATTGACTTGTACAAATCAAGAGTAAAGCAGACAAGGCTACCGCTCAGGCCAAACCAGGCACTGGCCCAGAGCACCGCTCCTCCCCATACACAGCAAAATAACTAGCTAAACCTCAACCACCTTTTTCTTATTCTGGATCTTGTTGTCAATCATATCGTGGAACGACAAGATCGCCCGCACAATGCTGCTCAGGTACATCACCATGAGCTGGTCGTTGGTGTTGTTTGTAAACGCCTTTCCGAGCTGCGGGTGCTGCGGGCTGATGTTGAGGTTGGGCAGCAAATTAAATATATCCTGGAGCTTGCCGAGAATCGCGTGGTTCACCGGCAGCTCGCCGCTCAGCACCTTGTCGAGGTACTTGGCAACATCGCCGAGCCGGTCGCCGAGTCCCTGCAGCGACTGCAGCTGCTTGGTGATGCGCACGCTGAGGTTGCCGGCCGCAGTGTTGTGGACATCGCGCAGCAAGTGCTCCACACCAATCTCCTCGGCCTCCTCGGCCTTGATCTCGCTCGGGATGTGCACAAACGTGGGACTGCTGCCGCTGTTGACCTGTGCAATGTAGGCATTGGTGGGGATACCAACCTCTTTGGGCACAACGTCCACAATTAGCAGTAACGGCTCCGGGCACCACCGCTTAAACAGCTCATTGATGCGCAAATCGTTGGCCCTGAGCTTGGGTCCCGAGTGGTACCAGCCAATCAGTTTCTCGTTTGCGTTGACCTTTCTAAACATTTCTTGCATCCCTTCGATATAATTGTGGTCCAGGAACCACACGTCCGAGTTCTTTTGATCCTCCTCGAACGGCACCGCAAACGAGTTTGCTACGCGGATGGCGCCGTTTTTTGCGTTGCCTAGGATCACACCAACAACACGGCGCTTTGAGTCTTTGGCAATGCGGTTGTAGTGGTCCACCACGCTCAGCAGCACCAGCGGGGCCACCGTCACTTCAGTCATGTCAGCAAGGGTACCCGCAGACCTCTCTTTCTTTATGTTCGGGCAACTAGTGATTGGGCCTCCGGGCAGCGGCAAGTCCACATATTGCAACGGAATGAACCAATTTTTGAGTGCTATCGGGCGCAAGGCCTCGATTGTTAATTTGGACCCGGCAAACGACTTTTTGCCCTACAAATGTGCGCTCGACGTGCGCGACTTTATTACCCTCGACCAAATCATGCAGCAGGCAGGGCTAGGCCCCAATGGCGGCATCTTATATGCCTTGGAACAGCTTGAGGAAAATGTTGGCGAGTTTGTCGCTGCTCTCAAGGAGCTGGGCGCCAAGGAATACCTGCTTTTTGACTGCCCTGGCCAGGTCGAGCTTTTCACTCACCACAACTCGCTGCTGGGGGTCATTGACACAATCAAGGCAGAGATTGGCGCTCGTCTATGTGTGGTAAACCTTGTGGACTCGCAGTACCTCACGTCGCCGTCCCAATACCTCAGCGTTGTCCTAATGTCGCTGCGCACCATGTTGCAATTCAACTTGCCGCACGTCAATGTGTTTAGCAAGATCGACCTGCTCAAAAACTATGGACCGCTTGCGTTCAAGCTCGATTATTACACCGAGGTCCAGGAGTTGGACTATATTTGCGATGCAGTGGATGAAGAAATCCAGGGCAAATACGCCGGCCTCACGCGGGCCATAGCCTCGCTGGTCGAAGATTTTGGGCTGGTGGACTTTCAAGTGCTTGCCATCGAGAACAAGCGCAGCATGATTCACCTGCTTGGCGTCATCGACAAGGCCCTCGGGTACCAATTTGGCACCTCGGAAATTGGAGGCGACACGGTGTGGGTGGACGCTATTCGGCAGGGCGGGATCGATATCGATATTCAGGATCGTTGGATCGATAACAAAGAACATTATGACGCCGCCGAGGACGCCGAGCAGGCCGATGTTGCCGAGCAGTTTGAGGGCGCCACCGGCGGGCCCAGGGAGTTCAGCGCGAGCGGCCCGGGCGGCGCGGGCGGCGCGTTCAGCACGCGCGTCCAGCGGGTGAACAAGTAGCCTCGGTTCTCTCTACAGCATTTATTTATACTAGCATAGAATAGGCCTCACGGGCTCTAACCTCCTCGGCATCCACACCCTACAAGCTAACAGTTGCAAGGTACGCCTCGGCATGCTTAATGGCTTCAGCGACCTTTTCCTTGAGCTCGTCATCCTTGGTCTCCTTGAGAGCCTTGACCTCGGCCTCAATGCGCTCGGTGACGCGGGGCAGAGTGGTTTCAGTCTCCTTGGCCAGGGCGCGGGTGTTTTTGAGCTCGTAGGGGTCGGCATTGGACGCTTGCAACTCGGCGATCTGCGCGCGGTACTGGTGCATTTCCTTTGTGTAGAGCTGGTGCTCCTTGATCAATCTGCCGAGGGCGTTGACGCGGACTTGAGTTCTCGACGGGGCAGGGGCCATTTGTCACAACAGAATGTCTCGGGTCGCTGCAGTTGAGGCCCGCCTCGATGAGTATAGCGGGCTTTTGAACATTTTAAACTCCAAGGGCTCCCAAGTGTGCCGGAACGGCCTTGTCACTGTCTATGTTGGCGACGGCTACTTTGTGGATATGCCGCTCGAGGATGCCAAACAATTTGTTCACAAGCGAGTTTTGACGCTTGAGCAGCAGCTACAGCAAGCCAAATACGCCGAGGGTATCACAAGCGACGATTTGCCCATCATGGATATTATTGAGGAGCTCGACGAGGACGGAAATGTCGTTGAGGCCAAGGTCGAGCGAGCCGATGGGTCAATGGACCAGATCCGCGAGCTGCTGCGCAAGGTGGAGACGGCAGAAAACACCGAAAAGAACAGGCTTACGCCTGTTGAAGAGGTTTTAGAGGACACGGAGCCCCGGATCAGGGAGATCATTGAGCCTGAGACTCCGGCGGAGACCAGACCGGCAGAGACCAAGCCTGAGCCGTCACAAGCCAAATCCGAGCCTACCGAGGCCGCACCGGAGGCCTTGCCTGGGTCCCCAACCAAATATGAGGCTGCTAGCGCAGCCGCACCCCCCTCACAGCCCTTCAACGGTATCTCCAAAGAAGACATGATCCAGCTGGAAATTCTTGAGCAGGACCTCAACGACGTCAAGATGTCTGAAGACGAGTACGATGAGTTTGACGAGGACTTCGAAGAGGAGTACGACGACGAAGCCTCTGAAGAGTCTGACGAGGACGAGTTTGGCCGTACTCGCGGCTCGCTGTTTCCGAGCGACCCGCGCACTACAAGCCTGCTGGAACGCCATCTTCAGGAATCGCGCACCTCCAAGACCGGCGGCAAGTCTGTGTCGTTTAGCCCCGCGCTCGAAATCAAGGAGTTTGAGACCTCGTCGGCCGAGCGCAAGGGCAAACTCGAAAACGAGCGCCCGCCATCACGATTCAAGATGGAGCGTGAGGCCGAGGCTGAGCCCGAGGCCGATACCAAGGCACCCAAACAATCGCTGTTTAGCCAGCGCCTGGGTCTCAATCCTCGCTCTTCCGCCCCGAGCCAGAGCCAGAGCCAGAGCGACGATGCCGTCAGGGACACAATCTTCGAGAAGGGTGTGCCTGCTGCTGCGGTGGTTGCAAAGCCCACTGCGCCCGCCAAGTCCAGTGCGTCCGCCACCAAAAAGTTTAGCAGCTTGTCGCGCAAACCCTCGGCTACCCCCACAAAAGCCAAGGTGATTGCAGTGCCCACATCCGACCAGGTTCCGGCCGAGTACGAGCAGCTGGCGAACGATTCTGTCGACCTTAGAGATCTCGAGGAGGAGGCGCTACATTATTTTGAGGAGGCGACCATCCCAGACGACGAGTTCCTCGCGCTGCACGACCGGGACGAGCCCATGGCGGACGAGCCCATGGAGGACGAGGAGGTTCCTGACCGCCCGACCATGTCTGGTATCGTGGAGCGTGCGCCTCAAGCCCCGCAAGGGCTCAGTGAGCAGGACGAGGACCTCAAACAAATCAAGGCCGACTACCAACGGCTACGACAAAAGTTGGTCTACAAGGCCGGAGGGTATAAAAAGACCGATAATGACAAGGCCACCGACGTTGTAGACGAGGATGGTAACGTCAAGAGCGTTAGCCGTTTCAAGGCTGCACGTCTTGGACTCCGCTAATTTAGTTGTATATAGTATGCATGTAAATCACTCATCACAGTCAGGTCACCCACTCTTGAGCTATGGAGTTTTTCACAATGGGGATGTTTATCCTTGACGAAATTGTTTACGCCGACAAATCCAAGCTTGAAAATGTCATTGGCGGCGCCGGCACGTTTGCTGTGCAAAGTGCAGGCATGTTTTTGCCAGGACACAAAACGAGCATGATCATCGATACCGGCCGCGACTTTCCCCCTGCAGTGCGCGACGAAATTGAGAGCTGGCAACTGGGAATAATTTGGCGGCACGATGCTTCGAGACTAACTACACGAGCCCTAAACACCTACCTCGATAACGACGAGCGCGATTTCCGCTACTTGACGCCCAAAGTCCGCATTGAACACAGCGATTTCACACCTGAAATTGCAGCTGCACGAGTTTTACACTTGATTTGCAGCCCTGATCGGTGTAGACAGATTTGCGAGGCTCAGTTGGCGGCAGGACACAAAAACCAAATTTTCGCATGGGAGCCGGTACCTACCGAGTGCTCCCCCGAGCAATGGGCTAATTGCCAAGCAATGTTTGATATCGCGCAAGTTATCAGCCCCAATGCCAAGGAGGCTGCGGCGTTTTTGGGGGTTGAGGAGCCCCGAACAAAGCCCGAGATTGAGCGCATTGCTGATAGATATGGGGCTTACAGCGGGATATTAATTATACGGTGTGGAGCGCTGGGAGCTCTGGCTGTATACAACGGCCTCAAAACGTGGTACAAACCGTACCATACCGATGCATCCAAAGTCATTGATCCTACTGGCGGAGGTAACAGCTTTATGGGTGGACTGTGTGCGAGTTTGGCGAGTGATTCTAGTGTGTCGAGAGCTGTGGCGTGGGGAATGGTTGCTGCAGGCCTGCAGATCGAGCAGGTCGGGTTGGCCAAGTTTGACGCCGAGAGAAATACGTTTAACGGCGATACAATTGAGCATAGGCTCAGGGTTTACCAGGGGTGATAATCCCATTTATAGGGTATAGATAAACAAGTGCACGTGGCTCGTGGCTCGTGGCTCGTGGCTCGGTCAGGCCAGAGGAGCGACGCTGACACGACACCCTCGCCCCATGTCGATAGCAGTTCTCAATGAGCTATTTCCCGACGAGGCGAGCCTCGAAGGGGTTGGGGACGCGCTGCAGTACGCGCAGGTGACGTGCGGGTACTTTGCCAACGAGATCAAGGGCCGTTCGAGCGCCGAGGTCGGGGTCCCTGATTTTGAGGCCCAAATCACCGGCGCGCAGCAGTCGTGGGACTCGCTCAAAGATGCCACTGTCCAGACAAGGGCCCAAGTCCAAAGTATGACGAGCGAGATCCAGGCTCTGGACCATACAAAGGACAATTTGGTCACCTCGGTCACGATCCTCAAACGGCTGCAAATGTTGACCAAACTGCACCGCCAGCTCGAGGACCAGCTAAAAGAGGGCCAGTACCGCGAGATTGCTGCTACACTGCCTGCCGCTCGCGAGCTTGCCGAGCATTTCCGCGAGTTTCGGACCTTGCCCCACGTCGCGCACCTGTCGCAGCTCGTGGCCGACACAGAGGCCAAACTGGTTGCACAAGTGCTTGAGCAGGTCAAGAGCTCGAGTGGTGCACGCAGCGATCTCGAGTGGGCGTGCCGCGCAGCCGAGTCGAGCCGTGACGAGCTCGTCGCCGCCTACTGCGAGCGGTCCCTGGCGACCTACAAACAAGTGTTTAGCCTCGGAAGTGAGGCTGCCGGGCTCGACAATATTGACCGGCGGTTCGCTATGCTGCGCAACATCATCAACAAGCACGATGCAACCAGCTGGCCCGCGGAGTGGCACGTGGGCGCCGCGCTGGCCACGGCCGCGTGCGACAAGACTCGCGAGGACATTTCCCTGCTGCAATTTGGGGTCGACTCAAACAGCGTCCAGCTGCTGCTCAACTCGCTGCAGCAGTCCACGGAATTCGAGGGCTGGCTGAGGCGCAAGTTCCCCGAGCATGCGGCGGCATTTGCTACGCCCATCTCGCGGAGTTTTACTCCACACCTACAAATTTGGGTCGAGTTCCACGAGCGCACCCTAGGTGAAAAGCTCAGGCTCTACGCTAGCCACACCTGGAACGAGGATGTCGAGGACAGCGATGTGCTTGCTTCGAGCACCGATTTGTTTTTGTATTACCGCAACGCCATGGACCAAATGGCAAAGCTGAGCGTGGGCCAGCCCATGGTTGCTCTGAGCACAGTCTTTTCGCGGTACTTGGGGCGGTACGCGACGCTGCTGCAAAGCTATTTGCCGCGCACAATGGGCGAAGAAGAGCTAAGCCTCAGCCAAAAGGTGCTGCGCACAGCTTCGTACTGTATCAGCACCACCCAACAACTCGAGACAAGCATCTACAATTTAGTCGACGAGCAGCTCAAGCAGGAGATTGACTTTTCGCTGCCCAACGACAAATTTAACGGCACAATCAAGGCTTGTCTCGAGTCTTTCACTACGCAGATCACCGATGCGTTCAAGTTGTCGTGGCGCGAGATGGCAAACGTCAACTGGCAGCGCCTCCAGCAGGCGGGCGACGAGTCGCTGTACGTGCGCGAGCTGGCCCAGGTTGTCGAGCGTACTGGTGGCTCAGTGGTGAGTGCGCTCCCACGGCCTCAGCACCAGCGCATTGTGTGCGACGCGGTCGTGCAGCACCTCACATTTCAATTTTTACAGGTGGTCATGAGCCGCATCCGCCCTGTCTCTGTGGTTGCTGCTGAGCAGCTGTTGCTTGATTTTTACCACCTGAAAAGTGCATGCACGGGGTTGCTGGAAGAACCCAAGTACCGCGACAAGACTGTGGCCACGTTTGCCCAGATCGAGGCGGTGCTCAAGGTGCTGCTCACACAAAACGAACCGGCCGAGGGGCTGGTACAAAACTATTTATTATTGACCAAGGACGGTGCTATCGGCAACTTTCGCAAGGTGCTCGAGGCCAAGGGCTTGCGAGCGGCCCGCTACACAGACCTCTTCCAGAGTATGAGAGAGGGGTACGAGCAGGACCTGTACCCGCTGTCGCGTATCACCATGCTCCCGCCGCGGGTCACATCACCGCCGCCTGAGCCGGTCACCAAGTTTAGCGAAAACTTCAAGCGCATTGGCGACTTTTTGCGGCGCGATACGCCTAATGCCAGCCCCTTGATGAGGTGACGGCTCGGGGGCGGCTCATGTATTTTCTAGCTCCGAGGCGGCGGCACATTGTATTTTCTAGCTAGTCTACTCGGGCACAGCCTACATCATCAATAAAAACTCAGTTTTGCTCTTGCCAAACCGCAGGGCGTCCTTGTCTGCGAGCGCGACCTGCGCGCCTGGTTCGACCCGTTTGTTGTTGACCCAGCACATATCAAACGCGACGAGGCCCAGCTGCAGCTCGCCATCGATCTTTTTGGACTGGAGGATGCAGTGGTGCACGGCGGCTCCAGGCACGACTACATCGGCGTCTTTGCTCGAGCCAACAACAAACATGGACTTTTGGTCGAGGATTTGCGTGCTTTTGATCTCGTCGTGGTCCTCAAATGTGTAGAGACGAAAGCTCCCAATGCATGCCGTCTTGGGCTCTGCGTACTTGTCAAAACTCAGGGTGAGCAAGCCGCTGGGCTTGTAATTTGCAAACTGTGAGCCCTGCTTGAGCGTCGAGGCGCGCTTGGTAGGGCCAGCGTACACCTCGAGTTGCCGTTTCATGGAGACTCTTTCACGTGAGGAAGGATGCAGGTCGAGCGCATGTAATGCAATGCTGCAGCATGTGCAGGCCAAAGGGCCTGGGCTAGGTCAAGGGTAGCATATGATAGCAACGAAAAAATCAGCCGACAATCCATTTCCGACAAACTATTTACTGATTTCGCGCTCGGCTAAAAAAGTTTATGCACGCTATGCTATATGATTATTATTACGCCGGTCTGAGACAGACCAGCTGAAACCGACACCCTCAGACTAGATTTTCCCTTCCTTCTACCTCGGCATATAGTAACAATTCTTGACGAGACGGCGCCGGCGCCACCCCAAGTCAATGTCGTAGGCCCAGGGCCCCTCCGAGGTCATCAGCCCCACTACGCGGCGATCCTCGACCCATGCAGCGCTGTCGGGGTCCTCGGTCCAAGCACTATCCTCCTTGAAAACCCAGTCCTTGGGCGGGCTAACCTCGACCAGCGAGGTAGCACCAGGGGGGTACTGTTGAGACAGCCGGTACGGCGATGAGGCCGAGTACACAAACGGGGTGAACAGCACTGTATCCCAGATGCGCGGTGTGAGCCCTTCCTTTTGCAACTCGAAAATCTCGACCTGGCGCATGAGCGGCGGCTCATCAAACTCAAAGCTGTTGCGCAATAGAGCCACGAGCGTGGGAACGAGCTTGAGCTTGATTTGCATCGGCTCGAGCTGGGCCAGCCATTGCTTGATGGGAGGGCACGAGAGGGTAACCACCAGCCAGCCGCTAGAAATAAATAGCCATGTAATGTCAACAAAGCTCGCTAGGTACGCCAGGACTAGGAGCAAACTGAGTAAAACAACAAAAAGCGCGCTCGAGGCCTCGGGCTCCTCAAAGTTGCCAGGACCAGCCCTAAACTGGTCAAACTTGTCCAATGCCAAACAAATGCGCTCGACTGAGGCCTGGCCCCCGCGCACAGCAGCCACAATATCGCGCTCGGCCACCTCGTGGGAGGCAACAACCGCGGGCACTTGCTCCTCCTCATACTCGTTTGGTGCGACGGGCTGAGGCAGATATTCTGCGCTCGAGGGGAACTTGTGGGCATAATTTGGAATAAAGACACCCACCAAAACACTGGCAAGCGGGACAATAGCAAGTATTTGCGGGTGCAGACACAGCCCGGTATAAACAATCAAAAAGGTCACGGTTTGCGCGGGGTTTTCCCAAGTGAGGATCTGGGATGGAATTGCCCTCAGGTCACCGAGCCCTCGCGACCGCTCGAGGAGCCCGCGCACCTGGGCAAACGTCTTGGTGAGCGACGGCCCGGGCATCTCGTCCAGGTGCTCTCTGGCCTCTTTTGACACCGACTGGCGCGCGGTATACGCCCATATGAGGTCCAGCACGTGTTTCCGCTCGCTGGTGTGCGTAGGGTCCATCACGAGCTGAGAGTCTTTGCGGGGGGATAATGCAGCTTCGGGACGACCCCCACTTCACATGTGCACCTCTTGTGGCGTAGCGAGTGGCGAATGCCGCGGGGTGCGACAAGGAGCTAGACAAGAAGCTAGGTCTAGGTGCCGTATTTTGATCAGTAACAAGGCTATTTAAAGAGTTTTTAGTATACAATTAGCAGAGCCGCCTTTGTAGGCACGTATTGGCTGACTCGAATGCCAAGCTTGACAGTGGCGGTGTGGCGATCATTATAGTGCTTTTATGAATGCAGGAGGAGACACCTCAGCGCGACACCTCAGCGCCCCTGTCAACTCCATCTAGCTCCATCGGCTCACCTGCATCTCCTGCCCTGCAAAAGTTCCGCAGCGAAATTGTCGCGTCGGCCGCCCGCGCAGCTCAGGCAAGACTAAATACAGAGCGTGCTGCCTACAAAGCGTACGAGGACGCAGACATCGACCAACTGAAAAAACGGCTCGAGCCTTCCCCTTTTGTCAAGCTCGAGCTCGTGGGTACAGAGGCAGGGTTCGCCCGGCCCGTATCGGCCGTCGCGGCGTCTGCAGAGCAAACGTATGCTGCAGACTGGTCTGGCCAGGTCTATGAGATTGATGTGGCGCAAATGGCACGCGCAAAGCAAGCCCAATTTGGTGCAGGCATGACCTGTCTCGCGCCATCACGGCATGGCGTCTACAGCGGCAACGACCATATCACGCTGAGCCACAACCTTGAAAGTAAGGCCAGCCTAGCGGTTGAGACGCGCGTGGCAGGGCTAGACGAGCACCCTGGCCTTGATGCCGTTGTTGCAGCGTGCTATGACCACTCGTTCAAAGTGTACGATACGCGCACATTCCAGCTTGTACAGGACCAACAAACCTCGCATCAGCCTGTTCACACTGCCAAGTTCCACCCTGATGGTGCTCTAGTCTGTGCTGCCGGCCTTGACGGCGTGGCGCGCATTTGGGATCTCCGCAGCGGCCGTCCAATTCTCGAGCTCACCAAGCACCACAAGGAAATTTACACAGCAGACTGGCACTCCAACGGGTATATGCTTGCCACTGCCGGCGCAGACTGCACTGTATACGAATGGGACGTGCGCAACAAGCGCGAGCACATGCTGCCAGCCCATACAAGCGTCGTCACCTCAGTGCGCTATGAGGGCGATATGCTCTTGACCAGCTCATACGACTCTACAATCAAGGTATGGCGCGACCAAAAGGTGCATGCGGTGCACCAGCTCACCGACAAGGTCTTGTCGTTTGCATGCGTTGATGCAGGACTTGTAGCAGGTAAAAAGGATTGTACAGTCGAGTTTTTGGCTTAGAGGCTAGTTGTATATAGTAGTATATTATCATAGTATTTAGTACAGTGTTACGGAGACGAGGCGGCCGAATTTGTTTTGCGGACCGCTCTCGATTTGCCGCTTCTTGAAGTAGGGGACTCTCTGTCCAACTCCTTTGCGCTTTTCTTTAAATTTTTGAGCTCTTCCTTCAGCTGCTTAATCTCTTCAGCCTTTTCCTTGAGATCATTTTTGTGCGAGAGCTCCTTGAACGCAACAAACTGGCCGGCAGCTTGCTCCTTGAGAACGGCGATTTCTTGTTGCTGCTCCTCAATTTGGGCGTTAAGGCCGCTAACTGAGCCCGAGGCATCCATAAATTGCTTCTTGAGCACCTCGACCATCGACTCCTGGGTCGAGAGCTTTGTCTTGAGCACATCATTCTCGGCCTTGAGCTCCTCGTTTTCCTTGGTGGTAGTGAGCAGCTTGGCCTGCGCAGACTCTGGATCAGCCTCAACAGCCTCCTTGGACAACTGCTCGAGCTTTGTAGTGAGCTGCTCCACGAGCTGCTTGGTGCTCTCGAGCTCGGCCTTGTAGCGGTTGAGCTTGCCCTCAGAGACGGTGTTGTTGTCTGCTCTTGACTTTGAGCTGATGGTCAAGCGCAAAATCTCTTCGCGCGCGTCGTCCAGAGCATTCTCGCGGCGCGTCGCGGTATTGCGGTAGTTTTCGAGCTCGCTCAGGATATCCGCCTGCTTGGCCCGCAGCTTGTCGTACTGCTCGACCAGCTTGATGGTAAAATCGTCCTCCTTTTCGACCTTGGTGCGCTTGTGCGGCGGCACGGGCGTGTTGGCCGCATCGACGTCGGGGGTCTGCATCAACGTCTCATAGACCTGGCGATGGTCACACGAGGGCAGCTGCGTAGTGCGCGGCAGGGGCCATGGGGCATCTGTGTTTGTAAACCATGGGGCAAGCGGAGTCAGGTCATTGTCGTAAAAAGGGGCCAATTCATGAGGGATCTCGCCCGCGCGCTGCGAAAACACAACAGTGGCGGCAAGGGCCTCAATGCCTATTTGGGGGCTCGAGAGCTGTGCGTGCATGAGCGAGTTGAGGGCCAACAGCGACACCACGGGGGCCATGGGCTTGCGGACCTGGGGGTCACGCAGCTGCGAGCGCACGCCGTGGGCATAGTCACTGCTCAAGTCAAAGGTATTGTCCACAACAATCATCAGGTCAAACGCCGCGTTGATGGCAGCGCTCAGGTACTGCAGGCTCGAGGGCACGAGGTAAACGGTGCTGCAGCTGTGGCGCTGGGTCCTAAAATCGCGCAGCGGCTGCCCCGAGAATCGATAACAGTTGACGTGCTTGTCAACCATAAATGCCTCAAGGAGATCGGTTGTTTTGCCCGCCTTGGCGACGATACCAATCTGCAGGTTCAACTCTGCCGTCAGGGTGAGCAGCTTGCCCAAAACTTGAAAAAGACCAGAGTGGCGCGCCAAAGCGGCGGGGCTATCGCGCGAAAACAGGTTGTTGGGCATGTACTGGTCAATCAAAAGTGCTGGGTGGATGCAAACGCTGGCGATGTTCTCGGCCATTTTCCCGAGACTTGTGAGCGCTCTTTCGGTTCTGGCCGCATCTGGAGCATCCTCATCGCTGAAATACGCCAGTAGCTCCGAGTAGTGCGACGAAATAATCGCCTTGAGCAGCAGGTGCTGGGTGGGCGAGAACGGCACCGGCAAAAGGTACTCGCCGCTATCGTCTGGCACTGGCCGAGGCGGAGGCATTGTCGCAGACGCGACTTGAGCCTGGCTACGTGTAACGCCGTTAGCCTCAGTTCCCAGGAGTGACCGCACGTCCATTACAAAGGGAAAGAGAGGTGGAATGGAGATGGTGGGGAAAATAACGGCCCTCAAGCGGCAGACCAACCCGGAACGGGCTCAAGAATTACTGGAGCAGGTTTATCGATACACTTTGCCAATAATGCGCAAGCACAACCTCAAGGTCAAGTTGCTAACCGAGTTTTTGCCGCGCGATCCGAATTTGCTTGGGATTAATGTAAATAGAGGGCAAAAGATCGCGATACGTCTAAGGCCGGCGCACAATCCCAGCTCTTTCCTCAATTTTGAAGATTTGCTCGGCACAATGCTGCATGAGCTGACCCACAATTTGCATGGTCCGCACAATGCGGTGTTTTTCGAGTACATGGATAAGCTAAAGTCTGAGCTACAAGGAATGCTAATGCGAGGCTTCAAGGGCGATAAATGGTTCAGCGGCCGCCGTTTGGGCGCGCCTGGTGGCCGCTCGACAATCTCTCCGGCGGCGTCTACTCCTGCATCAGCTGCATCGCGTGCTGCACTGTTACGTCACGGAAAGCGCCTAGGAGGTGACCCTGGAATTGCTCCCCCTCATTACAATATTTCAATGCGGGATCGCACTTTGGCGGCCGCTGAGCGCCGCCGCCAGCTCGATAAGGTCTGCCCCGCCGACAAACCCCTGCCAGAAATAGAGCTCGTGGACTTGACAGCAGAGGAGGATGACCAATCGGTTATTGACCTAACCTGAACAAGATGGCCTTTCAATACATGCTGCTGCTGTCGCGGCAGGGCAAAGTGCGCCTCTCCAAGTGGTTCGAGACCTACTCGATGAAGGACAAGAACAAGATTGTCAAGGAGGTCACCACGCTCGTGCTGGGCCGCCGGTCCAAGATGTGCAACTTTGTCGAGTACAAGGCGAGCAAAATCGTGTACCGCCGCTACGCGTCGCTGTTTTTTGTTGCTGGCATTGATCAAGACGACAATGAGCTGATTGCTCTCGAGACCATCCACCGCTACGTGGAACAAATGGACAAGTACTACGGCAACGTGTGCGAGCTTGACATTATCTTCAACTTCCAAAAGGCGTACTACATTCTCGATGAAATTTTGATTGCTGGCGAGATGCACGACTCGTCTAAACGCGACCCCATCCGGCGCGTCACACAGCAAGACGCGCTCGAGGTCGCCGAGAAGGAGGATGCCGGTATGGCCGCAATGGTGAATTCGTTGGCATAAAAGGGCTCTTTCTGGGCTTTTTAGAGTAGACCAGCCTCTCTTGGCGTAAAATTATTTATGATTTGATATCTCGATGTCGCTTGTGCGCGTGGGCCTCTGCAGGACTTGCAGACTGCTCAAAAGTATACCAAGAGCACACGGGGCAGGTCTATTACTCTAATTGAGCCCCGCTACCTGTACCCTTGTGCCCCTTTTCTTGTGTCTTGCACAGTTGTCTTGTACAGGGGCCATGCCTCGACCCCTGCCGACCCCCCTGACCCCTACCGAGTACATGCCCCTGTCGTACCTGTACTATATTACATCAAAGCCTTTTTCTAGCATAAATTCATACAAACTCATACATATCATAGATCGCTCACCAACTTACATTTGGTCAACATCTCAAATTGGTTGTGGAGAGCCTCGTCGAGCTCGCGTAAATGCTCGGCGTGCGAGTGAGCAAGCTCTTTTTTGAGTTGTGCGACTTTTTGCACCAGCGACTCATTGTGATGGTTGAGCCGAGCCCGGTTACTGGCGCGCTCCTCCTCGAGCTGCACAACCAGCCGCGCGATTTCGCCGCTCGCCCGCGCGAGCGCCGCGTTGTGCACCTCCTCCAAATCCGAGTACTGGTTCTGAAGCTGCTCAATAAGGCATTGGTAGTGCTCCTTCACTTGACGCATCTCCTCGTGCCGGGTGGGCCGCCGCGCTGTCGGGGGTTTTGAGCCCTTTGTTTTGTCGAGATTTTCACGCGATTGAGCGTCGCAGAGAATCTCATATGCACCAACAACCTCCTTAAACTCCACGCTTGTGCGGGCAGACCGATCTGGGTGGTACTTGAGGGCCAGCGTCTTGTAGGCCCGTTCAATCTCCTTGAGGGTCGAATTTGGGGTGACACCTAGCACCGTGTATGGTGATTTCATCGAGTGAGCGGGTAAGCCGGTTGCGTAAAGTGCGCGGGATTTTAGGCCCGTTGTAAGGGCAAAATGTGTCCCATCACATGCAGGTCCGGTTTCAGGTTGGCGGACCTGCATGTTATCGGCGCGATGCTCGGGGTAATGCACGCGAAATGCAGGCGCAATGCACGAATATTGCACGCGCTAATTAAATAGACATAAATACAACTACTCAAGAGCCTTGCGGGCCATCTCCAAAGCACCAGCCTGGGTCTTGTTGCCACCAATGAAGCCAGCAGCGTGCACAAACACACCGCCGTCAATCTTGGACTCGGCGCTCAGCGCATCGTCGCGCAGTCCACGCCAGCTCTCAGGCAAAGGCTTGCGGCTAGTAAACGACTCAGAGCTCACAGCGACAGCCTGGATACGCACAGAGTCCTTGGTAGGGTACAGCACGTAGGTGATCTCTTGGTACTCGGGCTCGAGGGTGTAGAGGTGGTCCTTCCAGGGAACGTAGGACTCGAGCACAAGAATCTTGCCGCTGGGGTCGTACTGCTTACGCTTCTCGAGCGCCTCAACAACTGCGTCGCGCGCAGGGTACCAGCCAAGACCCTGGCTGCGGACCTCGGCCTCAAAGGCCATGCCCATGAGCTGCGAAGCCTTGGCGAAGCAGGCGTCGTAGCTGGCATCAGACTCGTCCTCAGTCCACAGGGGGTTGAGGTTGGAGACAACCGCACGCAGGGTGTTGCCATAAGTCTTGAACTTGGGCTGCTCGGTGTAGGGAGCCACGCCGTTGTCATAGGCGTCAACAGCCTCGATGAAACGAGTGTAAATGCGAGGGAAAAGGATGTCCAGAACCTTGTCATCCTTGGTGTTGAGGATCTGGGCGATCACCTCGCGGCCAAAGTGCTTGTAAACAAGACCGGCAGAGCTGAGCTTGGTAGTGGTGTACTCGGGGCCAAAGGTGGTAGTGAACTCACGCTGGTGGTGGTCAAAGTACTTGGGGGCCTCGTAACGGCCGCTAACGTCCACAACGATGTCGCACTCCTCCAACTTTTCGAGGTCACGCGAACGCACCACCTCGGCCGAAGCCCACTTGGGGAGTAGCTTGAGCATGTAGACGGCGAGAGCCTCATCTGCGTGAAAAGTGCCGCTGTGTGTACCAATCTTCATTTTTATAGGTGGTAGAGGTGGAAATGAGTTTACAGGTATTTGGTGAAAAATATGTCACGTGACTGAAATTTGCCCTGCAAGGTCAAACCTCGTAAGTTGACACCCACTGTTTACATGAGCTTTAGCGTGCCCCAGGGAAAGAAATTCGACACTGCTGCCGATATTGAGGAGCACCTCAAGGGTTTGGACCCCAAGACCACTGTGGTTGAGTTTGGTGGCAGCTCGTACGGCGTCGAGGCCACCAAGGCCATTGCAGACAAGTTGGCCACTCTCGACAACATTGAGGTTGCCAAGTTTGACGATATGTTTACTGGCCGTGACGGTCCCGAGATTGCTATTTCGGTCAAGGACCTTCTTGGCGCTTTGCTGGGCAAGCCCAAGCTGCACACTGTGGACCTCAGCGACAATGCCTTTGGTATCGTTGCCCTTGAGCCCCTGCAGAACTTTTTGAGCAAGCACACTCCCCTTGAGCACCTTATTTTTGCAAACAACGGCTTTGGCCCCCACTCTGGTTCGGTGATTGGCGCTGCTTTGGTCGAGCTTGCTGCTGCCAAGAAGGCCGCTGGTGCCCCTCCCTTGCGCACCGTGATTTGCGGCCGCAACCGCCTCGAGGCCGGCTCCATGGAGAACTGGGCCAAGTTTTTGAAGGCTCACGGCACCATTGAGGTGCTGCGCATCTACCAAAACGGCATCCGCCCCGAGGGCATTGTGGAGCTCATGCAGAACGGTCTCAAGCACTCCCCCAAGCTGCGCCACCTCGACTTGACCGACAACACCTTTACTGCACGCGGTTCCGAGGCCATGGCCGAGGTTTTGCACGAGTGGGCCGACATTGAGGAGATTGCCATCAGCGACTGCCTCGTGAGCGCCAAGGGTACCAAGGCCATTTCCGCGGCCATTGCCAAGCTTGAGCTTGCCAAATTGCACACTCTGCGCCTGCAGTACGCCGAGATGGACTCCAAGGCGCTCGCGGCCCTCAAGGTGGCTGTGGTCAAGAGCATGCCCGCCATCAAGCTGCTCGAGCTCAACGGTAACTGCTTTAGCGAGGAGGACGCCACTGTGTTTGAGTTGCAGGAGCTGTTCGAGGAGCGCGGTCTCGGCGAGCTTGACGAGCTCGACGATATGGAGTTTGACTCGGACGCCAGCGAGAGCGAGGAGGAGGTCGAGGCCGAGCTCGAGGCGGGCGCTCGCGACGCTGCGTACAACGAGAGCGGTCCCGGTGCCGACGGCGAGAACGTGGACGACCTTGCCAAGGAGATCAAGGAGGTTCTCTAATACCATAAATAGCATCTATATCCGCGTGTCGCATGGCATAAATTCCGCATGGCCTCAATTTACCGCCATGTGCCGCACAACACGCCGGGCACCTGGGTCACCTGCGGCACCCAGGGCACTCTTTTCTACTAGACCATAGCCTACATGCAACTATATTTTTATTCCGCCTCGTCCTCGGTGTCGGTATCGATATCGCTGAGGTCCGACTCCTCGTCCTCATCCTTCTCCTCGGCCTCGCTCTCGTCGTCAGAGGCCTCGGCGTCAGCATCCACCGCTTCTTGCACAGGGTTCTTGGTCTCGACCTGGACCTTGATGCGCACGTCGCGGCCAAACTCGCCCACGTTGAGCAGCGCCAGCTTGAGGGGGATCTTGGCCAATTGTTGGGGCAGCGGCGCGCCCATGAGGACCTTGAATGTGGACACAACGACACCATCACCCTTGGCAAACTGCTCGGGGGTCAGCTTGAGGTTGCTGAGGTCGAGGTTCTCGAGCGCCACCGGCTGCGACAGAATGCGGTCAAGGTCGCCGTAAATATAGGCGTTCCACTTGGGCACAAACTGCTCGCACTCGGGGAACACGAGGCTCTGGGTGGGCGCGATCTTGGGTGCGATCTTGTTTGTGCTGAGGGGGTCTCTCAGAGTGCGCACGTTGCTGTCGAGCTCGTCGTCGCCAAGAAGCTCGGGGCTAATGTGGGGGATCGACTTGGCACCAGGGGGAACAACCAGGTAGTGAACAACCAAGTGGGGCACAGAGCCAGGAGGCACCACAGACATACCGGGGACCTTGAACTCGGCAGACAGCACCTTGATGGAGGGGCCCTGGCCCACAGCCTGCTTGGCGTGTTTTCCGCTCTGCTTGGGGTCCACGCCCTGCACGAGGCTGCGCTGCAGCTCGACGGTGCGGCGGCAAAACTCAAAATTCTTGCACTCGTACGCGATCGAGTGGAACCCTTGGAGCAAGCGCACAGCAACCGCCACGGTGTGAGGGTCGCCATCGCCGCCCTTGAATTGCTTGCGCAGCTCCTCCAAGCGCTCGGCGGGGGTCTTGGAGTCGGCATAGTCCTCCTGCTCAACAATGCTCTGAAGAATCTCGTCCTCGCTCAAAAACATGAGCTGGCCCTGCGAGCACAGCAGGAAAAAGTTGGTGGCGCTTGTTTGAAGGATACCGCGCGAGTTGCGCGACGCAAGCTGCGACCACCAGCGCGCAGCCAGCAGGGGCGCACCGATACCGATCAAGGCATACACAGTGAAAAGCACAGGAGTACCGCCCTCAATGAGGAATTTGGGCAGGGCAATACCCAAAACTTGAGTCTGGGGACCATCGGGGTGACCGTACTTGAGAAAATTCTCCCTGGTCTCCTCGTCAGTGAGCGCCTTGTAGGCCTTGGTCAAGGTGACATAGCGGTCCTCGACCTCCTCCAGCGTCATTTCGCCGAGATCGCGGATCTTGTCGGGATGGTACTTGACCGTGAGCTTGCGGTAGGCGCTCTTGATCTCCTTTTCAGTGGCTGAACGGCCCACATCGAGCAGCTGCCAAGGATCAAAGGCAGAGGAGTCGCCCTCGGCCTGCTCGATGTTGCGAATCACATTAATGAGCCAAGCCATGAGCAGCCACCCAAGCGCGAGCAGAATTGTGCGCTTGTACGACTTGCGGCGAGCGTCGTAGCTGGCGAGGCGCGCGCTGTACCCAGAGCGCGAGACGCTGGGTTTGCGGTTGAGCAGCCCGCTCAGACCGCTCAAACTGGCCGGAACAAGTACACAGCCGAGGATGGTCACCGCAAAGAACGGCCAAACCTGCTGGTCGTCGTCGTACGAGTACCGCGAGTCCATGTCAGCAGGCCACCGTGGTGGGTCCCAGGTGTAGGGGCGAGCGGGGACGGCGCTCGAGGTGCTCAGGTGTTTGATTTGAGTGAAATTTTCGAGATATTGACTTCTTGCTATAGCTAGTTATAGAGCCCCCTAGTTGTTATCTTGGTCAAACCGCCTAAATAGCTCATCTCCGGCAGACAAAGAGCTGGACGTGATCCGAAGCTTCGTTGGAGTTTCTTGGGCTCTCCTTTGAAATTTCGGAGGGTTGTTTTTAAATAATTGTAACTAGACATGCTGGTCTTGTTTTCCTCGCGCTTTGGGCACATGCCACCCGCCCATAGGGACTCTTGATCGAGAGACTGTTGATTTGACTATCTGATACTAGTTGTTTGCCAGATTCTAAGAGGCTTAAGAGGCACAATTCTAAAATTTCACCTCCAAAGCGCCTGAACATATTGCACCAAACCAGCTAGCATCTCGAAATTGCACATGTACAAGACAAACAGTGCATGTACGCATATTTCACCTTACATAGCATGTAGGTTTTGAATAATTCGAGCCAATAGACTGCCAATTGACCTGCTATTAACCTGCTATTCGATTGTACACACCAAGAAACCCTGCTTTAGGCTAGGTCTATGCGACGCGCGCATGTCAATCAAGTCTGGGGTATAAGCGATTAGTTAAGCGCCTGTCGCCTCTGTTCTCCTGCACAAAGTAAGACGCAGGGGGGCCGAGAAATTCTAAAGTTGGTCACGCTACACCTATCTAGTCTCAAATCTCACTTTAAAGCCCCTAAACCACTCTATAACATAAAATCATCTCGAACATTCCTGCGGTGAGAACCTAACCCACGGGTGCTTAGTCCACGAGCAAGCTTTGGCTGCGACACGACAGAAGTCACTGTGGCGAACCAGTGGCATTTTGGAGGGTATTTCAGCGGTCGGATCCCAGTTTGCGTGTTTAAAGCTCAAACAGGACGCGTGTTTTTGTGAATACTAGCTGCCCCGAGTATCAGAACTTGATCCGGCGCACCTTTTTTCAGACCCCCCAGCCACTGACCAATCACACGTCGGTACCGCGCTGAGTAAGGCTCGAGGCCCAAGCAGCGAGACCAAGCAGCCCAAGCAGCAAGCTCTAAAGGCCAAAAAAGCCCTAGAGCTCCCCCCAAAACACAAGTTTACGCCCCACAAAGATGAGTGGTGGTAGCGCCCGCATTCGCCAGCGCAAAGTTTCGCTCAAAAACTCCATCAAGGTCGTCTATGAAAAGGACCTTGAAGAGCTGGCCAACATCGACTATGTCAAGGACGGCGACAACATTGAGACTGGTGTCGAGAAGCACGAGGAGCAAGAAGTGCATTTGCAGCAAATCTTGGCCCAGTCGGCCGCGGCGCCCTCTAAAAAGGTGTACATCCCGACCCCCAACGCGAGCGTGCCGTGGAAGGATTACGACAAGTACTACCAGCCGCATCCGCTCGACAGCAAGAGCTACATTCGCCAAAGCGCCACGGTCGAGGACTGCAGCGGCTGCCCCTACAACATGGACGAGGAGGATGACGAGTTTTTGAAGAAGTTGAACAAGGGCAAGGACCAAAAATGCACTGAGGACGAGTTTGAGATGATTGCCTATTTGTTTGACTCGACCATTGCCCAAAAACAGCCGTTCCTCAGCACCGACCCGTCACAATTGCTCGAGTACAGCGACCTCGAGGCGGCGGTGCTCGACAGCCTCGGCAGCCGCGAGCACGATCCGCGCAGTTTGGACCGGCTGCTCAGCCAGCTTAGCCGCTCTGTGTTTACGCCCAAGTGGCGCGCCAATCCCGAGCGCACCGAGCAGCAGAGCCTCAAGCTTTTTGGTGCCGACATCTACAAACATTACCGGCCCCGCAAGATTGCCCGCTCCGGTGAGAGCCTGACCCCGCAGCTCAAGTTTGAGACCAACAGCGCCAAGGACGATTTTGACCCCTACGTCTGCTTTCGGCGCCGCGAGTCGCGGCAGTCGCGCAAGACCCGCCGCACTGACCAGCAGAGCAGCGAGCGGCTACGGCGCCTGCAAATGGAGATGCGCCAAGCCAAGCTGCTGTTTGAGATGGTTGCCAAGCGCGAGCAGCTCAAACTCGACGCGGCGCAACTGGATTGCGACGTTTTCGAGCAGCAGTGCATCGTCAAGGCGGCTAAGCGCAAGGCCAAGGTTGCTGGCGACGACGACGATTTGCTCACAGCGTTCCAAAAGCGCGCGGCGCGGCGCCTCCCAACACAGCCCAAGCGCCAGGCCGAGGTGCCCAAGCCCGAGCCCAAAGAAAAAGTCGAGCCCCCCAAGCCCGAGAAAAAGGTGCCACCCAAGGTGCCCACGAGCAAGATCCCCGATTTGGACCACCTCACCCTCGAGCAGATGCAGTTGGAGCGCGAAGAAGCGGCCAACAACGCCGTGCGCACCAAGCTCAGGGCCCGCGAGGAGGCCGACCATGGCTGGGTCAACAAGACCGAGGACCCGTTTGTGCCGTGGGTCTTGGGGCTCAACAACACCAGCAGCGACCGCGACGATCTTTATTTGAGCCTCAACTCGCTCTACCCGCCGCCTGCTAAGCGCATGTGCTTGCCGCTTGCCCACTCGCTTGGGCGCGAGCACCCGCTGCAAAATCAAGAGCCCAAGGTCATTTGGGGCTCGCGCTCCGAGAACTCGACAAAAGTGCAGAGCGTGGCTAGCGACCGCGACGTGGCGCCCTCCGACGAGGTCACCTTCCCGCGCGCGCCGGCCGTGGCGCTGTGCAAGCGTGTTGGCCGCAGCGGCATGACGTTTGTTGATCGCAGGATCTCTGTGCCGGACGCAGAGGTCCCTGATCGGTTCAAATTTGATTGCGACGACAGCGAGACTGCCGCGAGCGTGTTTGGCGACCCCGCGCGCCTTAATGGCGTCGAGCGCAACACGCAGCAAATCAGGTTCGGCTCAATGCTGTTGGCAAAGAGCTATGAGTACCTGCACGAGGCCCAGCAGCAGCGCCAGCTGCGGCTCAAGCGCAAGAGCGAGCAGGTCGACCGACCAGTTCTGGCGTGAGCGCCTCCCAAATCTATTTATGTACATATTTGATTGACTTTTAGTTGAGTGCGGTTTGCCTTTGTGCTGCTCATTTGTCGAGCGGCGGCGGTCAGAACTCCAATACCCTCGCTCACCCTGCCTCCATATCCACCTCCAAACACCGCTGTCTAAGCGATGCATCTCGGGGACAATTCATACATTGTGGGCATTGTGCTCACTGTGCTCACCCACAGTGGCCCTCACATTGTCTACAGCCACGAGCGAGCTACCCCTCTACGATATTTGTCGTCTGTGCAGAACAAGGTGTACGACGATTTTGAGCAGACCGAGAGCGATATTGACTGGGAGTTTTCCTCAGATGAGGAGGAGGCGGCCGAGCAATTGTCAAAGAGAACCATGCTTCACCCAACAGATGCGGCAGAAAACGATGAAGCGCCTCATGACCAGCAGGGTGAACAAACTGAGATGATTTTCGGGTTTGAAGCGGCGTACCTTGCCGAGATGCTGTCTCCGCCCCGCTCGATGTGTAACAAACGTTTTCAGCTCAGTATTGAAGACAAGCTCTTTTTCGGCGTGCCAATTCATGTTGATGATCAGGGCCGGTGGACCACGACCAAGCTGGGCGGCGAGGAGCTTGTAGAGGCCAAAGGCACCCCCGATTTGAATTCAGACGAGCAGGATAGCGCCCAAATGAGCATGTTCCACGTGTGCTTTGTGCTTGATCCGCCGATCACCGAGTACAACTATGTGTGCGACGAGCTGTACGAGCACGTCCTCAGCCAGTTTGTTTCGCTTCTGAGACACGAGCAAAAGAACAGAAACTACGTGTGGAGTCAAGTTTCGGACATGATCAAGCTACTGGACGAGTGCAACTCAGTCGGCGACGCGCGCCACAAGATTGAGGACCGCTCTGAGCTGGCCAAGGCCCTGAGGGCGCTGTACGAGTCGATCTCGCGCCTCGAGATTGCACAAATTACAATCAATGGAAAGCTGAGGCCGTTCCAGATCCCTGTGGACGTTGAGGTCCACCGCATCCCCATGTTTGTGGGCGAGGATTCGCTCTACTACGGCTGCCAGCCTACCACTGTCAAACAGCCGAGCAAGGAGACCCCTCTCAACTGTCCCGATTGCTATGGTCTCTTGTTGCTGGACGACCCCGAGAAGATCATCAAAAAGATCGAGGCTGACCCGAGCGGCGCGCTGGCGGCCCTCATCCATAAAATCAGCCCGCTGCAGAGCATGGAGCAAATGGCCAAGGACAACAACATTCCTCTCAAACAGCTCATTAATCTGGCTCACTCGTTGGTTTATTGGCGGTGTGCATCTATCATTATCCCGCTCAACCATCGGTTTATTTATGGGGTGAGCCCCTTGGCCCCGCTGGGCAGATTTGAGCAGCTCAATCAACAGTTTAGGTCGCAGTTCTCCATGATCACGCCGCTGGCTCGGCTCTTGTCTAGCTTGAGTACTGGTAAGCCCCAACCGTTTTCCAATTACATTCCCTCGCGAGACCACCAAGTCTTGTACATGGATGCCTTGGCCTGGGCGATGCGGCATCACCTGGTTGTGCACCTGCAGACTTTTGCCCTAATTTTTGTACCCCGCAAAATCAAGCTCGAGGTTGTGCGAGATGACCAGGACCATAATGATCAAGCCAGCTCCTCTTCCAGCGAGGACGAGGCCACAGCGTTACGCCAGGACCACGCGATCGATAATACGCGCAGGCGCAAGAACGGCAAGAGCCAAGATCACAAGTGGGAGGTGTTTGACACCTCAGACCAGTTCATTGATAGCTTTGTGCTCGAGCCGTCACGAGCATCGCTGGAAGAAAAAAAATGGATCTACAAAATTGCTAGCAAGCACTCGCCTGAGGCCCAGCAGCTTTTCTATCGCCTGAGCAAGTACCTCAACGGCAAGGACTGCCTAGAGCAGGCGTTCATGCACGAAAAGATTTCGCGCACAGACCAGCGCAAGTTGCTACAAGAGCTCTCAGAGTACCTGGTCACGTATCGTCATTTCTAGTTTGTTTAAATAGTGCTAAAACTCCATGTCTAGGCCATCATCATCATCATCATCGCTGTAGTCTCCAATGGAGCTCAGGTCGTCGTCGTTATCAGACTCGAGCTCCCTCTCGGTTGGGTATGTGTGGGCATATTTAGCCACCAGGTTCTTGATACGCTGCTCATATTCTTTGGGGCTTCGCCGCATGAGGCTAGCGGCCTCAGAATTGAGCGGATCGCTTGGATTGGGGTACAGTAGCAGCTGGGGCAGAAATACCTCGAAAATGTTGATCATATCAAACATGGGGCTCCAGGTCTGGTTGATCACGTCTAGACAAACAGATCCCGACGACTCGTCAATGTTTGGATGAAATATGCGGTTCATGAACCCTATTGAGGGCGACTTGTACGGGTACTGATCTGGAAGCTCCACATGGACTTTCCAGCATCCGTTTTCGTACGGAGTGTTTTTGGGGCCCTTGAAATTGACGTAAAATTCTTGCCTTGAGTTAGAATTGTGCCGTGCGTGAGCGGTGGTACTTACATGTTGTCGTTGATGAGGGAGACCTCATAGTCGCTCATGAGCCTTGTTAGTTTGATCAATTGCATCAGAAACTTACAATTTCATTACATCTGTCTCAATGCGTCGCTTTGGCGAACTCATTTGGGAGATTTGCTCAAAGTGGGTGCGAGGGCAGGAGGCTAGTTTGTCATGGAGCTACGGGAGCCCCAAGGAGTGGAGGGGGGCCTCACGCCGCCGCCTGAAGGGCCCGAAGTTAAGGCCAAAAAGTCCAAAAAACGATCGAGGGCAGATACGGGCGTAGTTGACCCGAAATCGACCATTGCCATCTACTCCAATATGCTGGTGGCGGAACAAGCGTTTCGCAAGCAGTATATGGACATGCAATGGATGCGCAAAAAATATGGTACCTTCTTTTGGATTGTTACACTACTCACTGTGTATTCAACGTGGTGCACCCTGACTGCCCCGAGCATATATGGCTGGATTCGGCTCCTACAGAGGTTGTTGACATTTACGGGATACACGGTTCTAGGGATGTTTGCCTTGACAGGGCTCTACACCCAAGTTTTCTTTGTAGCGCCGAGGTTTTTGAGCGACGCAAACAAGGGTTTACGGCCGCTAAACGTCAAGGTGGTGCGCCAGCGTCCTATCCTCAAGGAGCGCCTTTTCAGGCTGTTCAACCCCAGTTATATGGCCCAGCCAGGTGGCCTTGTCAAGATTGTGCCGTCACCCGCCACATTCTCTGCCCATTTCATCGAGACCTGGGAAATATACCGCCAAGAGTATTGGGAGCGCCATGAGCGTAAAAAGAAGGCCAAAACTACATAGCTATTTATTCGCATTGTGCTTTAACGATAAATATTAACCGCGAAAGATGCTGTTGCGCACCTTGAGCGCCACAAGAGACCCGACGTCGCCCTCGACGTGCGAGTGCAGATCCTCAATGAGGTCATTGAGAGAGACCTTGGAATAGCGGCGCTTCTGCGGCTGCATCAGCGCGATCTTTTCGACGGTTTCCTTGATTTTTGCGAGACTCAGCTCACGCTCAACCAGCAGCCTATTCTCAGCCAGCTGCGACGGCCAGTACCGGCTCCACGCGAGGTCAAATAGGGGCTCGTCCAGCGAGGTGCGGAAGTAAGATACCTCAAGAGGATAGTATTCCTTGGAATAGAGGCCAAACTCGCTGTCCACCTCCTTGGCGGTCACGGGCGCCGCGACTGCCGATTGCGTGTTGTTGTGGCCCTCAGGGTACGTTCTAAACGCCCCAATCTCGACCTCAGAGTTTGCCACAGTGCGATTGGGGTCCACAACAATCGCCAAGAAGGGGTCTTGGAACGTTTGGTTTTGGCGTTGAGTCTCGACATCAATACGGCTCAGCCAGCAGCCATAGGACGGGTGAGAGTGGTACCAGCCCAAAATCGAGTCCTTACGGCCAACGCTGTGCAAACTGTCGAGATACTGCACCATATACTCGTACGCCTCGCCCATAGCGTTGACGCGGGTCTCAGAGGCCTCGACGGGCAGCGGGTATACGTCGAGCACCACGAACGTGCGGTCGATAATTTTGCCAATTAGCATACCCATGACCTCGTTGACGCCTCCAGACCGGGCGTGCATGGCCATTCGCACGAGAGCCAGCGAGGAAATTTGAACATGCTTAAAGTAGTCGGGGTCATTGCGCCACGGGCCGGCCCGCAGCAGCTCATCACGGTTCTCTGCCTTGGTGTACAGCTTGTCGCTTTTGTCTTTGCGCTTGGGGTCGAGCTCGCTCAGCTTTTTGAGGAGCCCATTGTAGTCCATGATGGATGACGAGGTGAGCCAGCCCAAGGACACTAATCACGAAACAACTGCACTGCAAGCTGCGAGCTTTAAATTATGGCAGCTCTAAAGAGAATTTGACGACATAGTGCGAGTGGGGGCCCTTTCTAGCGGCAATAGTAGCGTCTTTGAAGAGTGATGTCGCCAAGCCACTGGCCAGAATGCGGTCCAGGCGGCGCCACGCGCCACCTCCTCTTGGTTCTGGGTGTACATGTGCTTTGCGGCGTGAGCCGGCATCGCTATGTGTACATCTTGCAACTGGAAGTCGTCCATCAAGGTTTTCAGAGTTCTAGCGGTGTCTGTGTGAGAGTCTGCCGTGTGCGCGTAGGCAAATGGGTCGCCTTCACGCAGGTCGAGACGGTTTTCCAAAATACAGTTCCAGTCACCGCCTACTGGCTCGAGCTCCCTCAGAGAGTGGCTCGTAGCTTTGTTCTAGCATGTCACGAGACAAACACAATCATGGATGGTAGTTTAATGTGGGCTTCCCATGATTTTGGTCGTACTGCGTCGACTTGCCCTAAGTTGATCAGTGCATATTCACTCATTGCTGTGCACTGATCAACCTAGGGCAAGGCGGCGTTTGTGGAGTCGTCGCTCTCCGGGTCCGGATTGTAGTACACGATCTGCGTCCTTGTACGCACTGAGCCCACAGGTGGCAGGGAGTCGTCGGCCGAAGTGAAGATGTCCTCTTCCTCCACCAGGTGGTTGGCATCGTGGTCAATGGTAGTAGAATTGGCGGCGGCCTCAGGGTCCTCAGACTCCAGTTCACGCTCAGGGTCGCTGTGGTTCTCAAGCTCGGCAGCCTTGGCCTCCTCGTCAGTCGAGGTTTGAGCAGCGGTCTTGGCCCGGCGCTCGGCTCTAACAACTTTGCGCCTCGCATTGTTCTTGGCGTTGCGCGCACGCCTGCGCGCCATTCGCTCTCCTGGGGCATCTACACACTGATCACCAGTAGCTCGTAGTCCTCAAAGACGACGCAGGCTGCCGAGAGCGACGTCTGGGCACCGGTGGCTACCGTGACCTCCTCCACGCGGGGGTGGTACTTAAGGTGGGCAAAATTGAAGAGGATGCCCGCCCTACTGCCTGGACTGATCAGGACCTCGCGGCCCGGGCCGCTCCAGCCGACCTGTACTGCTTGCGCTTGCTCCTCGTTGTCGATCCCTACTTCGCTCAGGAGGATGATGCTCGCGCTACTCTGCGCACACTTGTCCAAATACTGGGGTCTTGGGGGTGCGCTACCCAAGTTCATCAACATGACCTTGTTCATTCGATCATGTCGCCCTCGGCAGCCGGCTCGACGGGGCTGTTGATGATGATGGTGTCGGTGCCCAAGGAGGAGAGAGTACCCGCCACCTCTTCGTCAGGCTGGGTGTCCATCGACTCCTTGTCGTCCTCGTCGCTCGCCGGGTCGTACTGCGGCGTGTCGTCGTCCATGGCCTCGGGGCTGTCACCGGTGAGGTCCACCACTGAGACTTCCCGCGCAAGGTCACCCGTCGGCTCGGGGCCCACCGGGGTCTGGGCCGCCGCCGGTGTCGCCGGGGGGGCCGGCGCTTGCTCACCGGGCTGTGGGCCATTGGTCTCAGCCTGCTGCGGGGCTGCTGCCGGCTGCGAGGCTGCTGCCTGCTGCGGAGCGGCCGCCTTGGGACGCCCAACCGGGGTCGAGTTGGCCCTAAAGATCGGGCCCGTCTTGGGCAGGGTCGGCAAAGCCGACGCCGAGGGGCGGCGGCGCTTCGCGGGCGACTCGTTGGCGTCGCCTTCCGGGGCTACAATCGCCGCCTTTGAGGGTGCGGCGGCTTTGGCGGGGCTCTTGGCACCACCCACCGGCTTGTTTGCCGGCGCAGTCTTGGGGTGGGTCGTGGCCCTGGGCTTGGGGCTCTTGGCCTGGTTACCGCCCCTGCCCTTTCTCGGGCTGGCGACCGTTTGCCAGCCGTCGTCGCGAGCGCGCTGCTGCGCAGGCGGCGCCGCTTGTTGCTGGTTGGCCCGGCCCCCCCATACTTGGGCGAGCTTGGCAGTCGCCTCTGCTTGGCGCCTGCGAGCGGCATTGGGGTAGCGCTTCTCGATCCAACGAGCGCGAACCTCAGGGGCCCAGTGCTCTTTGCACTCGGCGGGTTTGTGGCCGCGTTTGCCACACAGGCAGGGGTCAACCGTGGGGCACTCCTTGCTGGGGTGGTGGCCCACCTTGCGGCAGACTGCGCAGACCTCTAGGGCTGCACTCGGCAGAAGCTCAACCGGCGTCTCTTTGGCATCGTCGAAGAACTCAGGGATGGTCTGGCCAGCGGCGATCAGGACTGTTACGTCGAGCACCTCGTTGAGGCGCATCAGGTCTTTTGCCGAGTCACGGGCACGTCGTTCCCAGCCCCGGAGCTCTGCCACAAAGGGCTTGGCTCTCATGGCGCCGGGCTCAAAGGGGCGCACATCCTGGTTGAGGCGGCGCAGCAGGGCTGCCGGGGGCGCGGTGGGCGCCACATTGCTGCCGGCGCTAGTGGCCGTCCACAAGAGCGCGGCCGGCAGGTTCTTCAGCCGCAGGTCAATCATATACACGTCCTTTCCCGGGACCTGGTGCAGAGCCTGGAACTCGGCATCGGTGCCAGGTCCATCAATATCTTTCAGAACAAAAAAATTTGAGATCTTGTCGCGCAGCGCGCCTACAACCGAAAGCTCAAGCTCGCCATTGAGCTGTTGGCTTTTCAGGTGGCAGGAGTCGCGCACGACCTCCGCGTCGAGCTCAGAGCACACCGTGAGGTGGTTCATGAGATTCTTGGCAAACTCGGTGAGGGTCACCGGCTGGTGGACAACCTGGCCCTTGGCGCGGAAAAATACACGGTACACCGTTTCTGGGACTACACCTAAATCAGAGACAAAAACATCGTCGCCTAGCAATACCGGCGAGATCGTTTTTGTTCTCCACCAGGTCGGGGCTGATCTTGCCCAGCCAGGTGGCGTTATCGGTCTCGGGCTTCTTGGCCAGAGCAATTCTGAAGCTCTTGCCAGAGCGCGTGCGGTTGACGATAAAGTCACCCTTCTTATCAAGGCCGTGGGCCTCGATGATCTTGTTCGCCAAGAGCTCGATCTCGTCTGCGGTGCGCTCCTCGGGCGCCGGCACGTAGATGAGCGTGCCAAAGGCCTTCTTGGCGGCGATGGTCGCCTCGCGCATGACCTCAATGCGCTTGGGCTGTTTGCTTTTCTGCCGGGGCGGAACGGTTTGCCAGGGATTCTTTTCCTGGGCCTGCGCAGTGGCAAAGGCCTTGTTCTGGGCCTTGTGCGCCTGGGTCTGCGCGGTCTTGGCCGTGTTGAGCGCGAGCTTAGCACTCGCCGAGGCCTTCTTGATCTCCTTTCCGATCGTGTCTCTGTTGATTGCGCGGACATCCAGCGCGATCTTGCCTGCTTCGACGTTGATGGTCTTCTGGACCCGTTCCTGCAGCTCGAGGTACTGCTTGGCAGCGAACTCCTCGACGCGTTTGGTCACTTGTTCTGTGACCGTCGCGATCATCTCGACGCGTTTCGGCTCGGTGCAATCGCACGGGGCCTCCACGAGGCCTCCGCATTCCGCTGGTTCTGGGCGAGATCGCGCAGGGCAGCGAGTAGCCGGCGGACGTCCCTTAATTCTTCGCACACGAGCTTTTGGAGCTCCCTGAACGAATTGGGGGTGCTATCAGCCACCAATGGCTCCGCACTGATCGGAATCAGGTCGATCAATTCGTTGTTTACGGCTCTTCTTCGATGAGTCATACTCGATTGATGAGTCATCCAATATAATTTGCCTCTGTTTTTTAAGGTTGTTGTGATTTTTCTACACTTGTTGCGATTTTTTTTTCAGGTGCGATGCGATTAAGTAGGGACTCTTTTGGTTCATAGCACCCCTAAGCTCATCGCGATTACGTTTGCGGTTCCATGGTCTAGTGGTTATGACGTCACGTTTACATATCAATGGACCGTGAAGATCCCGAGTTCAATCCTCGGTGGAATCAAAGCTCTTTTTTTTTTTTTCCATTCCTTTGCACCCAGACACTATATAACCTTCTAAAGTACCTAGCTATGTATGTGCATAAGCTTCGGAAAAAAAAACCAGACAGCTTCAAAAAGCTGGGACAACTGTTACACAGTTTGAAAAATGCAAAAAGGTACTCCGCGACGGGGAATTGAACCCCGGTCCCCCGCGTGCTATATTGACAGGCGGAAATTCTAGCCACTAAACTATCGCGGACTGATCACATGATATAACAGGCCGAACCCGTTAGTAGGTCACGAACGTAGGGTTCCGAGCCGCGAAGCCATAGCCAAAGGAATCAAGAGCCCGAAGAAGTGCTGCTGGCGCAGATGTGGGTTCGCCCTCGCGCCCCTCTCGAGGAAGGCGCGCTGCTGCCCTCACACGTTCAAGAACTGTTGCCGACTACCCCCGGTGGGCACTACTTTTACCCATGGGCCTCCTTGTTTCCTGTGCGTTAATGGCCGGGCAGCACAGGCGGCACTTGAGTTCCGTAAGTCGACTGTT
>JAKUBN010000018.1:0-200568 GCA_030563245.1 Wickerhamiella azymoides | reverse complement strand
GGCGCGAGCCCACCATCGGCTCGATCTTGAGGTCCATCTGCGGCATCTCCTTGAAACCGTACCAAAGGTGGCTGCTAACGGGAGCTGAAGGGAGTTAAAGGGAGTTTACGGTCAAGGTATGCGACGCTGAGGGCCGCCTATGTCAATTGTGTGAACTCCACCTGTTCAGCGAGGAACAGCACATTGAGGGTAACTCAAGCCTATCTACACCAAAATTTTCCTCAGTCCCCCTTTTTGCTCCCCCGCCGTCGCCCGCTGTGAAATTTCTTGACCCCACTGAAATTTCACCTGCCCTAACCCTGATCTCCATACCCAAAAAAAAATTAGACCTCGACCTTCAAGTTTTACAAATGAAGACAAACACAAAAAAGCCCAGCAAGGGCGGATACCTGACCCGTACCCAAGCTGTGCGCTATTTGCAGGTCTCGCTTGCTGATTTCCGTCGTCTTTGTATCCTCAAGGGAATCTACCCGAGAGAAATCACCTCGCGGAAAAAGAAGCAAAAGCTCACCAAGGGCTCCACCAAGCCCATTACTGCGTACTACCGCAAGGATATCATGTACCTGATGCACGAGCCTTTGCTGCGCAAGTTCAGAGACCACAAAATCTTTGCCAAGAAGCTCACCAAGGCCATCGGTCGCCGCGACTTGCACGCTGCCCAGCGCATTGACGATGCTCGCCCTCGCTACACCTTGGACCACATCATCAAGGAGCGCTACCCCACATTCATGGACGCCCTTGGAGACTTGGACGATGCCCTTTGCATGATCTACCTGTTTGCCCTGATGCCTGCCACCGACGCCGTCAGCTTCAGAATTTCTCAGGACGCCCAGCGCATGGCCGACCACTGGAGTGCGTTTATTGCCCGCGAGGGTCTGCTGCGCAAGGTCTTTGTTTCGATCAAGGGTGTGTACTACCAGGCCAACGTCAAGGGCCAGGACATTAGATGGCTCGTGCCGTTCAAGTTCCCCCAAAACACCCCCACCGACGTTGACTTTAAGATCATGTTGACCTTCCTCGAGTTTTACACAACCCTGATGCACTTTGTGCTCTACCGCCTCTACTCTGAGCAGGAGCTCGTGTACCCCCCTCAGATTAATGAAAAGAAGCTCAAGGGTGTTGGTGGTCTTGGCGCCTACATTCTCGAGTCGCGCACCGCCGGTAGCGCGCTTGCTCCCGTCGAGTTGTCCGAGACTGACGCCCCCGCTCGCACCATTGAGGTTGAGGAGAAACACGACTCTGAGGATGAGCAGGACGACGAGCAGGAAGACGAGACCAAGCTCGATACCTTTGAGGTTGAGGGCGAAGATGGCGACATGCTGTTGCAGCCCAACCAGGATAATGAGAGCCAGCTCTTTAGCAAGTTCACCTTCTTTATTGGCCGCGAGGTGCCGCTGGACATTTTGGAATTTATTATCCTGTCGTTTGGCGGTAAGGTCATTTCCGAGGCCCGCCTCGACGAGCTTGTGGACAACGAGGACGAGAACGCCAGCAACACGCTGCCCCACCTCGACCTCAAGGGCATCACTCACCACATTTGCGACCGCCCTGCCATCTCGGGTAAGGTCCCTGGCCGCACCTACGTGCAGCCCCAGTGGGTGTTTGACTCGGTGAACAAGAACGAGTTTGTGTCCGCCACTGCCTACGCTCCTGGCGAGACTTTGCCCGCCCACTTGAGCCCGTGGGGCGACCGTGGCGCGTACGACCCTGAGCAGCTCAGGGCCGTTGCCGAGAGCGAGGCCGAGTCCGACTCTGAGGCTGAGGCCGAGGCCGAGGAGGCCGAAGAGGAGGACGCCGAGATCGCCGAGGCGGACGCCGACCAAGCCGAGCTCGAGCAGGAGGCTGCCGGCGTCAAGTTCAGCGAGGCCCCCAAGTCCAAGAAGCGCAAGGCCGCTCCTGTGCGCACCGAGGACGAGGAGAAGGACCTGCGCAAGATTATGATGGGCAGCAAGCAGCGCAAGTTGTACGCCAAGATGCAGTACAGCAACGACAAAAAGGCTGCGCGCGAGGAGGCTCTCAAAAAGAAGCGCAGCAAGATCGACAAGCTCAAGGCCAAGCTCAATTAATTTATTTAGACTTTTATCCTACTTGCGCACACGCGTGTCAAACGGGGTCCTCGAGGGCATCTCGAGGGTGATGAGGCCCTTGAGGTCTGTCTGCAGTTTTTCGAGCAAAGCCGACATTTTATCGATCGAGGTGCGGTCGGCAAGCTGCTGAACGTCGGCAAAGGCCTGGACAGTGTATGTACCACTGGAATCGGCCAGCTGGTCTGGGCTGGTGTAGAGCCTAAACATGCGAATTACAATGTTGCCGGCAACAAATTGGTAGCCACGTGTCCAGCACTGGCTTTTGTAGAGGTACCCTAAATTGTCCACTGTCTTGAACAGGTCGCCCTGCTTGACTTTGGCCGCCAAGACCTCTTGGAGAATGGTCTTTTGGTTCTTGCCCGGTTCCGGCACTTCGCGCACTTCCAGGGTCCAATTTTTGAGTGCGGCGTCGTCCTCGCCATAAATAAATACGCCCGGGCACTCGGTGAACAGGCGGTACTGCTCGATTTGGTTGACCTGGCCTGCTTGGAGCACCGGCTTGTAGTCGAATTTCGGCTCCCACGTGAGCTGGGTCTGCTCGAAATTTTGCGGCGGGGCTCCACTGAGGGCTCTAAAAGTGTGGAGCGATATTTGCAAATCCGACTCGGGCACAAGCCCATACAGCGACAACCGCACAACCATCGATCCGGGATTACGTTTTTTCCGCAAATGTCCAAAATCAACCCCCGGACGAGATCGCTCGAGTTTGGAGGCGTGTTTGGAGCACTGACAATTGTATTTGGGCTCGCGGCCGTGATTGAATTTCTGTACTTTGGATGCAACGAGCAAGGTTGCGCGGCCCCAATTTCCCAGCAAGCTTGGCTCGACATTTGGGCTCGCGTCCGGAGTACCAAACTTGTTTCTTGGCAGGCCTTTTACGCCTACACTTATTGGATTGGATCCCTGGCCCTTGCCGAGCGCTACATCTCGGGCAAACGCGTCCAGGGTACTAGGCTCAGAGACGGTGCTACCCTCACCTACAATTTCAATGGCCGCAAAGTGATGGGGCTCATTGGTGCTGCGCTTGCTGTGCGGTGGTATATGAGCCGGGGAGCAATGCCCGAGCTTGTGTTTGTCTACGAGCACTACATTGAGCTGGCCAACATCTCGATGATTTACGCTGTGGTGATCTCGACCTGGCTCTATTTTAGGTCGTTTACCCAGGTCGACGGCAAGGACCGCCTGCTTGCCCTGGGCGGAAATAGCGGCAATCCCATCTATGATTGGTTTATCGGGCGCGAACTCAACCCGCGCGTCGGCCAATTCGATATCAAGACCTTCCTCGAGATGCGCCCCGGTTTGCTGCTTTGGGCCATCATCAACTTGGCAATGGCTCACCACCAGTACATCAAGCTTGGCAAAGTCACCGATGCAATGGCCCTGGTTTGCTGTTTCCAGATTTACTATGTTGTTGAAGGGATCTGGTGGGAGCACGGGATCGTCGCCATGATGGACATTACCCATGATGGCCTTGGCTACATGCTGGTATTTGGTGATATTTCGTTGGTTCCGTTCACCTACACTGTGCAAACCCACTTTTTGGCCGACCACCCTGTGACGCTGGGCCCCCTCAAGAGCCTAGGCGTCTTGGCGGTGTTTTTCTTTGGAATGTGGATCTTTAGGGCCGCCAACAACGAGAAGGCAAACTTCAAGGCCGGCGCCCCCGCTGCAAAGCACCTCAAGTACATCAGTACTCCTACCGGCAGCAAGCTGCTCACGTCGGGCTGGTGGGGTGCCGCGCGCCACATCAACTACACAGGCGACTGGGTCATGTCGATTGCCTACTCGCTGCCATGCGGCGCGGTCTTTTTGACCTACTACTATCTGTTTTTCTTTGCTGGGTTGCTGGTGCACCGCGAGGGCCGCGACGAGCACAAGTGCGCCGAGAAGTACGGCGAGACCTGGACCGAGTACAAGGCCAAGGTCCCTTACCGGTTCATTCCTGGTGTCTGGTAAAGTAGATAAGATGATATATGTATATGATGAATGAGTTTAAGGTGGGGAAGAGGGCGAGGGCTGAGGTCGGTTCTCGTGATCGCCGTTTGGCCATGCAGCTCGAGCTCAGGTCTGCCTGCAGGCCACAAGGCCAAGGTGCCTTATACGTTCATTCCTGGTGCCTGGTACTGGTGCCTGGTGGATAGTATATGAATGAGTTGAAGTGGGGGGAGGGCAGAGTGTAGTGACGAGTCGCTACACTGCAGGTGCTTGCGTGCAGGTGCAGGGCTGTGCATTGTAGCGAGCTAAAAATGGACGCCAAGTGCAGCGTGTGCAGGGAGAACTGGTGCCGAGGTTTGCCTTGCTGCATGGGACCGGTCCCGAGCTCAGACGGGCCTGTAGGCCTCACGGCCAAGGTCCCTTACCGTTCATTCCTGGTGTCTGGCAGATGATATGTATATGATGAATGAGTTAAAGTGGGGGAGATTGCGGGCAGAGTGCCGAGGTTCGTGATCGCCGTTTGGCCATGCAGCTTGTCACCGGTCCACGGTTCGACCGGCAGCTGGGGAAGAGCTCGGCTGGCCCTGTAGCCGGGCTGGTAAACTTGGTGTAAACAAACAAATTTGCAGCCAATGGCACCTAATAGCAGCGACTCTCTAGAAATTCTTAATTCGGCCAATGGCACCTAGTGGCAGCGACTCTAGAAATTCTAAATTCGGCTACATGACTCTACATAACCCTACGGGCCGTAACACCTCACGCGACAGCCGCACCACCATGCAACGAAGCCTGCAACAACAAAAGGCAGCGCAACCGATGCGTTAGCGAGCCCACTTTGGACGCATGTTACGCCGCATATCCCCATAGCTAGGCGTAACCATACCTAGGCACTCGTTGGATTTGTTGAGGGCAAGGTGCTGCGGCCGTGCGGGTCTGGCCCTAGCCCCAACGTTAGAAGGGAAAAAAGCACGTGTTGATTTTACGTGCGGCGCTATTCCTTCTATGATTTCACGCGCAATTGATGCACGATCGCATGCAGCGCGAAATGCAGTGCGAAAATATTCTGCCGCACTGCGTGCAGCTATTTGGCTCATGACTTGGCATTGGCGGGCAGCGGCATGTCAAGTCGGCATACTCGAGCATGTGATGCGCATGCGGGCTGCGGGCCCCGTTTTGGGGCACCTGAAACACGATGTTTTGACGCGGATGTGCTATACCCTAACCCCGTGCATACCACCCCTGTAGCACCCCCCGTAGCGGTCCCCTTCCGTGCCCAACCCCCCCCCCTTATATCCCCACCCCCTTCTCAGCAGGGAAGTACGCGTTTTGACCACAAGCACCTGCCAGCAAGGGCGGCCCATGATTCTACAAACACCTAGTAAACAGGGTGAAAAGCGCAAGTCGTTGCGCAGGTCTGCGGGTCTATTTAATTTGGACGCGGCGGCGGCCGGCCTTGATCCGGACGAAGAGTCGCCGCTGAACCGCACGCCGAGCCGCAAGCGGCACGCGCCGCTGAACGAGTCGATGATCAGGCACTGGCGGTCCAACGTGATGAGCGAGCTCGAGACCCACAGCGAGCTCGAGGGTACGATCGACGAGCAGGAGCCCACCAACCCGCGGGCGAGCACCGCCACCCTCACGCCTGCCAACGTCGCGGCGCTGGGCGCGACCTTTGAGGCCTCAAAGCCGCTGCAAACGGCGTTTGGCTCGTCGGGGCTCGTGTCAAAGCAGCAAAAACCGCCGGAAACAATGCAAATGCCCGAGACCCCCTGCAAGCGACGGCCCGACAGTTTTTTGTTGGATTACGACGACTCCGACACCTCGCGGCTGCTCTGGCAGTCTCCGTTCAGCGAAATGACGCGTCACGTGCAGCGGTTCTCGCTCGAGAGCCCCACGCGGCCCCTGACGTCGACGCCGGCCCCCGTCGCGGCGCACCGCCTCACGTCGGACGCGAGCACTGTTACGCCGCGGTACGGCCTTAGGCGGCCCGGCCTGAGCTTTCAAACGCCGCGCAGCGCCCACAGCTCCCCGAGCACGTTCCTGCGGGGCGTGCCGCACTCGCCGCTCGACGCCACCTCGTCGACGTGGGACATGTCGCGAGACCTGACCTGGGACGCGTCGCGGGACGCGTCGCACGCGTCTGCCGTGTCACGCGGGACCGCAGACACGAGTATCCAGAGTATGAAGCACAGCGAGAGCGACTCGACGCTGCAAACGCGGTTCGACGCCGTGACCCCCATCGGCACCGGCGAGTTCTCGTGCGTGTGGAGCGTCGTGGACGGCCCACAGCGCTACGCGGTCAAGCGCACCAAAAAGCCGATCAGCGGCGCCAAGCAGCGCGCGCGAAGGTACGAAGAGGTCGAGATTCTCCGCTCCCTCAATGCCCAGCCCGAGGACAACATTGTGAACCTTGTTGAGGCGTGGGAAACCCAGGGGTACCTGTACATTATGACCGAGTTTTGCGAGAACGGAAACTTGGACACGTTTTTGGACGAGCTGGGCACGCGGCTCGACGAGTGGCGCGTGTGGAAGATCATGGGCGATATCTCGCACGGGCTGCGGTTTGTGCACGACCGCGGCTACTGCCACCTCGATCTCAAGCCGGCGAACGTCTTTATCACATTTGAGGGCTCGCTCAAGATTGGCGACTTTGGCATGGCCACCAAGCTGCCCTTCTCCGGCGGCGACCGCGAGGGCGACCGCGAGTACATTGCGCCCGAAGTGCTGGAGCGCGGGTGCTACGATAAGCCCGCCGACGTGTTCAGTTTTGGAATAATGATGGTCGAGACGGCAGCCAACATCGTGCTGCCCGAGAATGGCGAGCACTGGCAGAAGCTGCGCTCTGGCGACCTGAGCGAGGCCGGGCGCCTCAGCTCGAGCGACCTGACCTCGATCGGCGAGGACGGGCCGCCCACGTGGGCGCCGTACTTTATGGTCGACAACTCGCACGCGCTCGACAGTATCGTCAAGGCGATGGTCTCGCCGCGGCCCGAGCAGCGGCCGACGGTGGCGGCGATTCTGCGGTACCCCGAGCTGCTGGAGGTCGAGGCGCGAAGGCAGGCGGGCGCGATAATTTACGAGGGCGACTTTGGGCCTGCTCCGGAGTTGGGGTGGTGAAAGCGGCGGGCTGAGTGCCAACCGGCACCCCCCTCTCTGACCCACCTGGCCAGCCTCAGCGGCACCGGCACTGGCGGCCCTCAGCGGCGGCCCAGCACATTGGCGATCACGAGGAGCATACCCGAGTGACAGCTGTTTGCAGCGCCCCCCCGTCGGGCGTGAAGGAGCCCCCTGCCCCTGCCTGCCTGCCTGGCCACCGCCCACCGCCCACCGCCCTCCGCCCACCACGGCCTCGCCCCTCGCACAACACTAATAACGCTCAATGCCATATTTATATATTTATATCAGCGATCTGACTGGAGCCCCCAGCTGGCACCACCCCCCGCTGCCCACTCCCCTCCCACCCCCAGCTGACCCATCCCAGAGCCCATCCCCATCGTAAGCATGTCCGACTACAGCAACGCTCTGAGCGGGCATGCGCAGCCATTGGAGACGCTGCGGGCGCGGGTCAGCAGCGTGCAGCGCAGCGACAAGAAAATGGTCGCGTGGGTGCGCGCGCTGGCCGAGGCCAACGAGCAGCACGCGCACCAGCTGCAGTCGATTTTTGCAAAGTACGCCGTCAGCGAGCGCGATCTGGGCACGCTGAGCGCCCCGTGGGACGCGGTCGCCTCGGTCGCCATTGCCGGCGCGACCGCCTCGGCCACCGCGGCCCGCCGCCTCCGGTCCGAGGTCGAGCAGCCGCTGGCCCACGCCTCGTCCGCTTACGACCGGGCCACGGGGGCGATTGTGGCGGACGCCTCGTTTTCCCCAGACGGCGCCGCCGAGGTGCAGGCCGCCGATTTGACGCGCGCCGCGGCCATTCGCGACGCGCTGGTGCGCCTCCAGACGCTGCTTGTGGACGGCGCCCAGGCGGTGCAGGCGTCGGCGGAGCGCGCCAGCGGCACCCTGCTCGACTTTAACCCCAGCGACGAGCCCGACAGTTTTGTTGCCCAGATCGTGTCGGGCGTGGCCCCCGCCGAGTCCGCAGCCCCCTCGCGCGCGCACGCCCGCGGCGCCTCGCAGCAGACGTTTGTCCAGCACAAGCCGAACCGCAAGGCGAGCCGCATGTCGCTGCCCGACAGCACGTACTCCAAGGAGCGCAAGAGCGGCCTGCGGGCCAAGGTAGGCTCGATCTTCCGCAAGCCAAAGGACAAGGCTGAGAGGGGAAGCCCCGCGCCGGAACGGACCCCCGACGTGCCCGAGGAGCAGGAGCTCGGCCGCAGCGCGAGCGTGCGCCGCCCCACAAAGCCCGTGGCCACCCAAGCGCCCGATTTTGGATTGAGGCACGAGCCGTATGAGAGCGACGAGGACCAGCCGCTGAGTGTTGCGCGGAGGGGCGGCGAGCGCAGCGAGCGTGCTGAGCCCAGCGCTGAGCGCGCTGGCCCCGCCGAAATTTTGCAGCCCACGAGGCGTGACAACTCTGTCAGTGCCCCCAGCCCCAACGGCGCCCCCAGCGGCCCCACCCCAGCACCCACGGCCCCCGAGCCGTTCAGCTCGAAGCCGACGGAGCCTACGGAGCCGTCGCCGTTCGCGCCCCCCAGCGCGCCCTTCGCTCAGCCCCCCTCGGCCGCCCCCATCACCCCCACAAGAGACACCTTCGACTCGTTCGCCGAGTCGCCGTTTGAGTCGCCGTTCGCCCACGCCACCGCCTCGCCCAGCACCCAGGCCCCTCCGGGCGCCCCGCCCTCGCTGCCGAGCGTGCCGCCGCCCCGCGGAGGCCGCAAGATCAACTCGATCTACTTTGCCGGCGCCCCCGCCGCCCGCGAGTCGGTGATTGAGACCGACGGCGTCGCGCCGCTCGCCGCCAACTCCACGGGCGCCAACGGCTCCACAGCCAGCCTGGCCCGCTCAGTCTCAACGCGGCGGTCTCTGCAGCGCGAGATCACGGGCCCCCAGACCCAGCAGCACCCGGCCCTGCCGGTGGTCGACGGCCCCGCCGCCTCGGTCGTCGAGAGCATCACCGCGACCAAACGTGGCTCGCATTTTGAAAGCGTGCACCTCGAGGGCGAAATCAAGTTTGCCGCAAACAAGGCGATGCAGCTGCAGGTCATCAATGCAAAGCACCTCGACAGCCTCGTGCCCTCGTCCAGCCTGACCGCCGACGCCACCGCCGCGGGAATTTTTGGCTACGACCCTGCTGGCCACGTCCCTGGCGCGCAAATTGCGTCGTACACGGGCAGCTTCCCCGCGCTGGTGCCCCTCGTGCTGACCCCGCAGTGGCAGGTCCAGGACAAGCAGACGCGGCTCATAATCACGTACCAGCTGGCGCCCGAGTACGTGCTGGAGAGCGCCGTGCTCCTCAACTTTGCCGTGGCGGTCAGCGTCACCGGCGGGCTCGCGTCGAGCGCCCACGCCAAGCCGCTGGCAACGTTCAGCCGCGAAAAGCAGCGCGTCACCTGGCGGTTCCACCAGCCGGTCGAGGTCACAAAGGCCACGCCGCAGCGCCTCGTGTGCCAGTTTTTGACTGAGGGGCCCGCCCACGAGTCCAGCGAGGGCGTCGAGGCCCGCTTTGAGATCCACAACGCCCCTACAGCCATTGGCCTCCAGACGTTTGGCGAGTCGGGCTGGGTCCCGGTGAAGACCAGCGCGACCGCCTACACGCAAAAGTACATTGTAAAGAGTCAGTAGACTGTTAGGACTGTAGTAATATTTATGAGGGCGTTCGAGCAGGGCAGGAGGCAGGGGGCGCGAGTGTGATGCCGCCAGCACCAGTTCTTCGAGGGCACATACACGGTGTTTGATAGCAGTGTCCGTTTGAGGACAGATTGAGTAGTTATTAGCTCTAAATATCCGCAGGGGTGCGCTGTATTCAATTTTTTTCGTTAAACTGGCGTACAAAGACTACAGGCCTCTAGCGCGCCGGGCCATATCAGAGCACCCTCGCCCTGACTCTCCCTCATTCTTACACACTACGAGTGGCTGGCGCCAATCTCGCCTACAGACTCAATTGAGCCACGACTGCGCGCAGCAGGTCCCAGATAGTGCCCCAGATCATTTCAACATGCCTCCCCTGCGCATGATGGCCAGGGCACTCCTAGGCACCGCCGCCACCCCAAACAGCAACTACGTAGCATCACGTGCCCAAAAAATGACAAAGACCCGATATGGTCCCACTTGCTTTCCCCTCCCTCACGCAGACCCACAACAAAGATTCAGCGTTCCCCCATCCAAAAAAAAAATCAAAAAGAAACCTGCAGTACCTCCCGTTCTCACATGGTCTCCCACTGTAATACTGAATGAGGCTCTAGCGTGCTTAACTCTGATTGATCGGACGGGAAATCGTGCTTTCACGCTGAGATGGCCGCAGGCGAAGGTCTAAACGGGCATTCTGGGTGGGGAAGTTGCCAATTTTAGGCAAACTCGCGTTCCACTTTTTTCAAACACTTTGTAGAGCCGCTTGGCTGCACTTTTGACAAACTTTTCAGGTGCTTTATGCATGAAATATGCACGTCAGAGATTTTCAATGCACCTCGAGGAGAAACCAAAAAGTTATGAGCGAAAAACTTTAAATATGCGTCAAACATAGATTTGTGTAGTGAGACAATTGTAAACCGTAAGAAAAAGCTATTATTTAGCGTTTAAATGCCCTGTGAAAAAAGGTCACTTTTTTTCCTCCTACAGAGAATATTGTCGTTGAGTATTTATGCAATTCGTGGAAAATGTGTATAATATACATAAATTTTATAATAGTAATTTCGTAGTCTCTCACAGAGCGATTTGGCGATTTTGCATTTTTGATCAAGGATTTGAGTCTAATTCCCGCCTCATTTGAATGAACTATCAAGTTGTTCTTGAAACTGGCACTCCAAAAAAGCTATATACTGACATAAAGAACGTCTTGCGTACCAATTGAACGTGCAAATCCAATGTCAAACTCGGCTGTGGAAGGCCTCAGAAAGCCTAAAAACACCGGCAAGAGACGTATCTAGACATGCCAAGCCTCAGAGGTGGGCTCGTAGAATTTAAAATAGGTAAGAACCCAATACTTGACTGCTCCTAGTCATGTTTTACTTCACGCTACCTCTACGGGATGATACGAGCACCGTGTGGATTTCTGGCCAGGAGATGCGTTTGCCCAAATCGATCCTTCACCAGTGCTCAGCGGAGTACCTCTCACGGTCCTCTTAATATATTGATATCTCTAGCTATCCCTACAAGCTCGTGGACCTCGCTGGCTCCGAGTCCTCCACGCAGCCGAGTCAAGTCGCCATCACACGGCCAGTCGCGCAAAGTCGACGGCAAGACAAGCAACGCCAGCACCGACATCTAGGCTATCTTGCTATCATGTGTACATATTGATTTATAGATAAGTTCTATACCCAACAGCCAACGCGCCAGACCCAAGGTCCGTGAGCCACGCGGCGCCGAGAAAACGTCGGCAAAACTGAGGAATTTCCAGCCAGCGCGTGGCATAAACATCTTCAAATTACAAGACTTCCAGAATTCATTGCATTGGTGACCCACGAGACCTGTAAAACGACAAAATATTCAACCCCCGCCTCGCCGGTTTTGTCGTCGTCGACGACCACGTCGCTCATTCTGAAAACGGTCTCCGTTTTACCTGTGCAAAAAATATGACAGCATTTGCAATGCGTCGCAAAGGTAAGACGTAGACCGTTTTCAGATTGAGAGAGGTGGAAGTCGACGGCGACCAACCCCGCGAGGCGGGGTTCCCATACGCGCAAAATTCGAGCTCAATGCAGACCAGACTGGATGAGGCAAGATATCTCCAGCTGCACCCTGGCCACGGCTGGTGTCGCGCGAGAGCTGCTGGGCCTGCGCGGCAGGGGTGGTGGGCACCATCATGCGAGCAAGGGTGCGGGCCATTTCTGGGAAGAGCCAATATCAGACAGCAGGAGTCGAGCAGCTTGAAAAGAGGCCAGCGTGGCACTCGTGCTCATGTGTACGTCGCAATTGTATCGCTCAACTGCATGGATCTTGTGGGGTGGTCGCTCTGGCCGCGCATGTGGCCGGCGTGTACCAGGCTCACCCAGGCGGGCCTGGAAATTTGCGTGAGATTTTCACAAGATCAGGCTCGCCGGCCACATGCGCGGCCAGAGCGGCCATCTCGTTGTCACAAGACCCATACAAGAAAGCGAAATGATTGGGAACGTCCACATGAGGACGGGTGCCACAATGACCTTCTTCCAGGCCATTCGAGTCCTGCGGCCTGATGTTGACCCCAAATGGCCCTAACCTCAAGCACTGCTCTAGCCCAATACCAGGCAATGAGGCTGTCGTGAGCGCCGCCTGTCTACAAAATTCCAAGGCGCACCAAGGCCAAGCCAACGAATTGAGCATCCACAGAGTTTTGTAAAAAGGCGGCACGTGCGACGGCCTCACTGCCTGGTATTGCGCCAGAGCAGTGCTCCAGGTTGAGGCCATCTACCCCAACACTTGCACATGGCGCGAGTACCTTCCGGACAATGTCAGGCAGTGTACCGCGAATACAGCAAGAGAATGTAGAGGGACCCCCCTACGGTGGTGGGCCACAGCTTGGCATCCTTTGGATATGGATTGTGGTCCACCACCGTGGGGGAGTCCTTCTACGTTCTCGCGCTGTATTCGCGATACACTGTCTCGAGACCTTTTCCCACTCGCTCAGCCACAGACTGTATGACAAGAAAACAGGTTGGGGGGCAGGTCCCTCCCTATTTAAGCACTTTATGCGCTTACCTATGATCTGCGACCCTGACCCACAATGTGCTGCAGCACATTCCTTAGCCCCGACTCTGGGCACATTTCGCATGTGTTTTGGCGATTCAAGCGTCCATTTAGCTCAAAGGAGCTTAATTACAGCCAAAGTAAATTTAATCAGGTTAAACAGATATATACAAATGTCCGGTCTACACGTGAGCTCGATCAAGTGTGGGCGGGAGGCAACTCGCCTCATGCGCGTGCAAGCGGGGCCACCACTGACCTAGTTAATGCTCAAAACTCAAGTGAAGTGGGCTCAAAAAATCAGAGAGGTAGAAGTCCACGACGACGAGTCTAGCGAGGGCGGCTGTTATCCGCGCCATGCTGGACGTTCAGCCAATCTAGGCGCAAGATTCTGATCAATTGGGGCTTGCCTAGATGAGTGGCAGAAGATCCATCTTACTGCATCTCAGCTTGTCAAGTTTGCCTGATACTGGGGACTGCGGTGCTATGCAGTCTGATCAACATGCACGTGGTGAAACTTGTCAATGGTTGAGACAAACTTGCCAGCGGCGGATTTATTTATAAACACACGGGCAGTATTGGGTAAAAAGCCATGTATGTGCCAGCACAACTTGCTGATTCGCCTGCCACTGGGCCGTCAGTGTTGTGAACACCGTCAGAGTACCAAGGCACCCTCGTAGGCACCTGATATGCACCCCCATAGGCCCCATAGGCCATCTCATTTTATCATAATTATATGCAATGCAATTAAATATACCATCAGACCTGCACGCCATTGTTTTCCTGCTCGTACTCGATTTCAACGTGGCCACGACGACGCTTAGGCTTGGGGTCACCGCCATCAGGCTTGCGACCGCTCTCGTTGTCGTTGTCGTCGTCGTCATCGCCCTCGCCGTCGCTGTCGCTGCCGCTGGCACCGCTGCCGTTGGGGCTCTCATCGAGCCAGCGCTCGAGGTCCTCCATATCAACGACATCGTCTTCCTCGCCGTCGTCCTCGACGTACTCGACCTCGCCCTCGGACTCTTCCTCCTCTTCCTCTTCCTGCTCGTCCTCCTGCTGCTGCTCGTCAACGCCCTGCAGCACCTTGGACCAAATTTTCTCGTCGACATTGAGGGGCTTGTCGCCGTAGGCGCCGCCCTTGAGACGGTCCAAGAGCTCCTTCTCAATAGCACGCTCGAGCTTGGCGGCAATCAGGGCCTTGCGTTCGCGGGTGGCCTCACGGCGCTTGACCTTGGACGACTTTGTGGCATAGTGGCGCTCATTCTCCTTGAGAGCCATACGACGCTCAGCAATAGCGACCTGGCTGAGGCGAGTCAGGCGCTGCTTGCACTTGTCAATGAGGTGCGACGGCCAGTACTGCAGCCGGTCATCGATCTGAGTGAGAGCCTCCTCATAGTTTTTCGAGAGTCTGATGCGCTCCCACCAGCGGTTGGGCATGTGCTGGCGCTCGGCAGTCTTCATGTAGAGGTAAATTTTGCCGTCGACGTTGCGCACTGTTGCGTACTTTGCATTGGCGAGCGGGCAGGTGGCTCGCGAGCAAACGCCGGTGAGGTTGTACTCGTTTTTGCAAAACTTTTCCTTCTGGGGCGTTTGGATCTTGAACGCGCAAAATTGATGGTTGATCACCTGCCAGATAATATCATCCGAACAGTTTGACATTTTGGCTTGTGTGATGATTTAATTTTTTTTCAGGATGGAGTTAGCCAAACCCTAGCCCTGAAATTTTGGAGCGGCGTGCAGGAGGAGAGGGAGGACGGGGGATGATTGGAAGTGATTTGATTGGGGGGCCACTGGGGCCACTTAAAAAAAATGCAATTAAATATGTTTAAGCTGCTCGCTGGTCAGAGACTGCAGGTAAAGGCACTTTGACAGGATCTCTGGCTTGGGCAGGATGCGATAATTGTGGCTCCACTCGATGCACTCGAGCAGCGAGCGCGTGATGGCCGAGGTGGTTTTAAATTTGGGGAAATTGATTTTCCCGTCCACAAGATTAGGCTTTTCATTGTTGAACAACAGGTCGGCGAGAAACAGGCCGGTAAACGGCACGCAGCCCGAGGTGTAGTCCATGGCGCGGTGGGCGGCCCTGAGGTTGCGGAAATTGCGCAGCGGCGAGACCAGCTCTTCCAGGGACTGCAATTGGCTTAGGTCGCGCTTATCCACGAGCGACCAGGCGGTGGCGACCCGTACCCGCAGCACGTCGCTCGTCAGGGCAAGCACGACCTGGAACAGGGTCGCATAGTTTTGCAGCCTGCGGCACTCGGCGGCGACGTGGATAAACCGCGTGATTGTGCGCGCCTGAAGGCTTGCCTGGCGGCACAGCACGATCTCGGACTTGATCCACCCCAAAACAAGGTTGAAGCGGTGGGTGACCACGTCGACGCCGCGGGGGTCGGACGAGGCCAGGAACTCGAGCCACGAGTGGATCTCGGCGTCTTGCGACCACTGGATCTCGGCGAGCTCTTTCCAGTCCACTTGGTCCAGCGCATCTTTCTCGAGAAGGGTCATTTGCTCGGCCAGCGTGTCGGCGCTGAGGGAGAGCACAAACGGCACGTGCTCGGCCTCAACGCTGCTCGTGGTGGGGCCCGTGCCCGCCTTCAAGGTTTCTGACGACGAGCGCGTCGAGATGCCGAGGCCCATGAGCCCCGAGCTGCCGGTGAAGGTGCCCTTCCAGCCGGCCGTCCCCCCGCCGCTCTTGGGCGTGCTGCACTGCGGGATGGCCAGCCCCGAGACGCCGCGCACAGAGGCAAACGCCTGGCTGTACAGCTTGGAGTCGCCCGACGTGAACGAGGGCACTGAGCGCAGCGCGTTCATCCAGATTTTGTTTGTTTCGTGTTTGGGTTTGTAGGTGCCCTCGAGCTTTTGGATGGCGATCAGCATGGCGTCCTCCTCGCCCGAGTCGTCGGGAATCGCCGCGAGCTCGGCGGCCACGCGGTTGTTGAAGCCCGCGCACGGCGCCATCTCGTAGCCGGTCGACAGCTCGCTCAGCAGCGAGATGCTGGAGGCGGAGGCGGCGGGGGCGCCATAGGGGGCGCCAGGGCCATATGGAGCGCCGTACACATTGCTGGCGCGGCTGGCGCGGCTCATATAGCTGGGATTGGAGCCCGAACGCTCCCTGGCGCTGGCCAAACTGGCCGTGCTGTCGCGGGCAAGGCTGACGGTGCTGAGGGACGAAAACGAGACGTACGAGGCGCGGTCAAACGAGATATCGTCGAGCAGACCGCCGTTAACGCCCGAGCGCCGCAGATCAACAAACTCCTCGCTGCCCCCGCTGCCCTCGCTGCGCAGCGAGGTGTCGTCCAAAACTTGGCCAATGTTGAGGGTATCGACGGTGGCGCGGGTGTCTTGGAACGAGCCCGAATCGCGGAACGAGCTTTGAGGGGTCGAGGCGAACGCCGGTTTCAGCGCTGGGGGGTCTGTGGGGGGCAAAGCAAGGGGCAGGGCAGGGGGCAGAGGCCCATCGTCTGACGGAGGGGCAGGCAGCGAGACGGGGCCCGAGCTGATCCCTAGGCCGGCCGCGCCGTTTGCGGGCTCCATGCTCTCTCTTGCGGCAATCAGAGCCTTGATCTCGTTCATGACGGCGAGCTGCAGCAGGTCAACTTTAGGGCCCTCGAGCTGCAGAGTGGTGGGCTCCGAGGCGCGGGCGCGGCCGAAAAAGCGGACCTTGTGCTTCTTGGGCGACGTGCGGATACAGCTGACCGCCGGGTTTGTGCTCACGAGGATCCCACCCCGGATGATTGAGCCCAGCTCGCGAGGGGAGTCGTGGGAGGTGCGGAGGAGCGCGGCCGCCGGCGCCTGGGGCTCGTAGAAGCTGAGGATTGTGCGGCGCCGGTCGGGCTGGTCAAGATCCGTCGTGCCGAATTGGCCGCCCGCGTGCAGTGGCCAGAGTTGGGGGGCGGAGGTGTGAGTGCCATAGGGAGTGCTGGGGGCGCTGGGGCCGTGGGTCTCTTTGGCCTCTTTGGGGGTCTCTGCATGCTGTGGAGGCTCAGGCACCTCGGGCTCAAGCCCCTGGGGGCTCTCCCAAAACATCGTCACGCGCTTGAGCCACGCCTTGGCCAGCTGCTGGCAGATATTCGCCGCTGTGGCATCACCCTCCGCGAACTCGCCCCTGAGCTCGGTCAGCCCCTCGACAAACTGCAGCCGCAGCTCATAGTTTGGCAAAAAGTCATCAGCAAAGAAATTATTGACCCAGTGCCGCAAAACAACAAACGTGCGCACCGCGGTGTCGCGCCCCGTTTCGGCGGTCGGCGCGCGCATCTCGCTGAACGCGCTCCAGATCCGCGCAAAAAGCATCTCGAGCACCTCGAACGGGCTCGCGTACACCCGAAACGTCAAGAAAAAGTCCGACATCGCCGTGTAGTCCATGACGCGGTGGCTCGTCAAATAAGCCACAATCTCGACGAGCGACACGGGCGCGTCCAAGTTGGGCGGTTCCTGAATGGCCACTATTGTAGAGGAACTCAGCCTTTGGGCCTCTAGCGGGGCGTCCAGCGCCGTTTGTGGGACCTGCTGTGGGACCTCGCCCATCATGGTCATGGATGATGTAACGGAATGTAGACTGGCGTTGTTTGTGTCGGGGCCGATCTCCAAATCGCATCGCGTCTCGTTGCTGTTGTTTGTTTTTGTTTTTGCTTGCTCAGTTGCTATCTGGCGCGTATTTCAAGATTTAGATAAATAGTATACATGCTGGAGTGAGGCGGGTTTTGATGCAGGTGCCTGCTTGACAGGTGCGGGCGGTGCATTGGCGGGTCAGACGCCAAGAAAAATAAACACCCGATTTTTTCGGGATGATGAAACAGAGCTTGACGCGCACGCCTCGAGCCACGCCTCAGCGCTCGCCCTGGCCGCGCTAGTCGGGCCCCCGCACCACGATGCTCGAGCTGACGCTGGTCCGGAGATCCTGGCTGAACAGCAGCGAGTACTTGACCACGCCGCGCACCGTCAGCTCAAACGGGTTCCCGGCGATCTGCTGCCACAGCTCAGTGGCGTTCTCGCACGGCGACACGAGCCGCAGCGTGCTCATGCTGAACGTGTGCTTTGGGTTGAAGAACGAGCCGGGGAAGGTGAGGGGGCTCTCGAGGTTCTGGACGTTGCCGAGCAACACGGTGCGTTTTGGTTTGAGCTGGAGAGGGGGTGCGAGGGCCTCGGTGCCCGCCTCGGTGCCCGCCTCTGCCTCTGCCCAGCCCTCGGGGGCCACCTCTTCGGGGGCCTCCCCCTGCGCCGCGTACTGGGTCGTGGCAAACAAATCAAAATCGACCTGCGACGCGCTCACCGTAAAACAGCCGGGGTTCTTGGCCTGCACAATCACGCCCAGCACCAGCTCGCGGTCGCTCGGGAACACGTCCACGAGCCGCACAATCTCCACGCCGACCAGCGGCCGTGAGGATGCCACCAAGACCCCGACAACAAACGTGCAAAACATGCAGCACATGGCCAGCCCCACAAACCACAGCGTCACGCGGATGTAGAATGGCGCTAGCTGCCGGTTGCTGGCATAGTCGTGCGGGGTTTGGGTGGTGCGGCTGAGCGGCGTTTGCTCGTCAATCAGGGGCACGCCCTCGTCCTCGTCCTCATCCTCGAGCTCGCCCCCGCGCCACCGGTTCAGGTAAACGTGCTTGGCGCGTATGGAATCGCTTTTTTGAATGGTCGAGGGCCGCCGCTGGACCTCGGCCAGAAACGCCGGCCGGCGCCTCCCCCGTGGCTCCTCGACCCGCCCCCGCACAGGACTCGGCTCGGCAGTATTATTTTGACTGAGCGAGCCCACCGTTTGCACGTACAAGCTCGGATTCGTGCGCTGGCTCTTGATGGCAGGGCTCACCGGCAATGAGAGGGTAGAGGACGTGCGCAGCGCATATGGCCGCCGCACCGTGTTGTTTGTGTCGTAAACAAACGTTTCGTCCGAGTCGCTTGAGGGGGCCTCGTCCATGGCCGAGGCAATTTTGGCGGCAAAAATGTCTGCTCGCGAAGCGGCCGCCAGACGCTTGCGCCGGGCCCGGCTGGGCGCGCGGCTGCCTGCCAGCGAGTTGCTGCCGCCCATCTGGTCGGTACTTTTTTTCACCTTGATGCTCCCTTGCCCTACGCCAAGCAATGGCACGCTCGCCACGGTCTCGGTCTCCACGACCGGTTGGCCCTGGTGGGCGCTGGGGATCCCGCCGTCGTCCTCTTCTTCGTCGGTCATAAAACTCAGGATCGAGTTTTTGTGGTCGAATTTCGGCCGCTCGGCCTCCTCAGAGACAAAGTGGGACCGCGGGCCCTCTTGCGATTGCGAGCGGCTGCGGACGCCCCTGGACGTCGAGACCGAGCGGCGGCTCGTATAACTGCTTCGCCGGCTCGGCGAGCGGAATAGTGACCCCCCAGAGCCCGCTCCAGGGACTATCGTCGATAGGCTCTCGTCGTCCTCCGACATGGATACTGTCAGCCAAAGGGTGCCGTGCCTTTTGGCTTTTTGGGGGGAGAGTGCAACGTGCAGCGCGTGTGTCGTAGGGTGCAGAAACGTTGGAGGGTGACTAGTATAGTTTAGTGGAGCTAATTGTGCTTTTTCACACCTCAATGCTGATTGCCTGCGCGCCACCGTCTATCGGTGCATTGCCAATTAATTGTACCCCGCGCATTTACGAGTATCGACTTGGATGACAAGTTCAATGGTAGCACTAGAGTTATCTGTGCCAAGTGTCCCACTTGCTCCCAACTGGCGGAGACTCGTAGGGACCTGGGCCTGCTTGTATGTGGGTCGAATTGAGTTCTCTCGTCTCTCGTAGATGCAGATTGTAGCAGGTCTATACACTCTAACAAAATTTCTGTCATGGCAACAGATCAAGAAATAATTGGGCGGAATTCACGCGAATTTCCAGGACAACTTGTGCTCATCCTTGAGAACCGGCCGGGACTCGACATGGGCAAGCAGCATAGCATTAAGTCGCGCAAATGTAAAAGCGCCACGAAGGCCGAACTCCCGCGCCAGAACTGGCCGCACCTCTCTCACGAATTGAGTTCGTGATTGAGTGCGCAGCTCATTCAGCTTCAGCTGGAAAATCCGGCGCTGTATCTCCGGCGTAAACATTCTTGGCCAGTCAGACCCGGGCGGAATTCTCGAGTTGTCGACCGGGAACTTCTGCCCTTCAAGTGCATTTTTTACAGGAGGCTGCACAAGAAGGTCACCAAGCTCGGCCCGTAGCTTGATGACCTTTTGCACCCGCGCACCGCCAACCTGCAAGAGTAGGGTGTCTGTAAACACATATTGCATTATGCCGACAAGCTCTTCAAAATCGCTTGCAAAGCAAGCGAGGCCCAAAATCTGTGCACAAACCTTTGAGGTCGAACGGGTTTTCATCGTGCGCCGAGCGGCAAAGGTCTCATTTAGCTGCACACGCAACCTTGTCACGTCTGTGCGCAGCGCTACTGCGGTCGCCTGCAAGCCAATCGACTTCTTTACTTTTTGATCGCCAGTGGCCAGTCGGCTCCTCAGCAGGGGGCCCATACCCCAGAGTTGCTCCTGGTAATGGGCACTTTCAAAGTACCCATCTATTTGATGAGCCAAATCAACGTACTTGCTCATCTTCTCGGCCACTGCGGATGGCCGCTGAGCTCCCTTGGCTAAGCTCACCAAAGAGACCATCCGCTCCAGGAATCCAGCCTCAAAGGCATCCTGGCCGTACATCACGGCAGTCATTCTGGCCAACGCAACCTGTAAAACAATCAGCGAATCTAGCAAATCCTCATCTGGGAGGTCGCTGCGCATCTCATGCCCTAAGGCAAATCTGGCGCCAGTCATAAATTCAAAGGAGGGGATCAATGGGTCAATTTATATACTACAAGAGTCCAGAGCAATGTCTCAACAGCCCCGGTATCTATGCACTATGGATTCAATTAATGCATGAACATGCGTGCAAATTGACTCGCTACCAAAAGCGCGGTAGTCGCACAACTGAACATTTTGATGTCTTGAGATCAAAGAGTTAGCCAGAGTATCTAAAATAGAACTTGCACGTGCCAAACCCAAGATGCATACTCACCCCACTTTTTAATAATTTCTAAACGGCACAATAGAGGGTTGCGTGGCAGCCATTGGAGCAAATCCAGAGAGGAAAAAAAAACCCAATTGAAGTCCGGACCTAGTGGCGGATATATCCCGCGTTAGGTCCGGTGCGATTCGGCAACACATCACCTGCCAAGCGATACCGAGTAGCGCTAAATGGAGACGACCTAGTTTCTACGTACGCCAGCGCAGCTATTTACTTTAAAGGATACGTTAGGTGAAGATCCTTTGTTAATTCAAGCATCTGGCACTGCTCACTTTCCTTAATCTCTAACGCTTGTTTCACGTTGTAGTAGCGGCAGCTACTGCTGGAGTGCAAATAGCACTTCACGTATAGTTCAGCCGTATTGAGGCAGGTAAAGCACTTTTTTCTCTTCAGCACTCGCTAGCAGAGGGAACGCGCGCGTGCGGGACAAAGCCGGGAAATATCTCAATCCAAAAGTAAAGCAATAGTCATGGTTTACAATATAAATGCAACTTTGACATTGTGTGTTATAGATATATGCCATTTTCACAGTTTTCAAGTCTTTTTTCAAAAAAACATGTAGCCGAAATTTTTTACTGAACAACATATTTTTGTGATGACAAAGTTGGCACGTTTTTGCTAGTCAAAAGTTCTGATAACCCCCTTCAAATTTTTTTTCAAAATTCAGCCGTAATAGTATAGTGGTTAGTACACGACGTTGTGGCCGTCGAGACCCAAGTTCGATTCTTGGTTACGGCACTTATCTTTTTTTGCTGCACATTTCAACTTTTTGCGCTACTTGGAGTGCAATTTAATAAATATCTAGCTGGGTTTGGGGTTGGGCGCAAGTTTCATTTGCCTCTGTCCTCCCTTTTTAAAAAAATTTGGCTGCTCGGGCCTTGGCTTTTGGCTGGGCGTGCGAACGGCGCGTGGGGCGGCTGCTGGCGTGCTTTGGCTGGTTGCGACAATTTCAATTGAGTTGACGTCAGGCAAGCTCTCGTCTGCACGAATTTTCTTGGTCGACCTGGCCAGCAAAGGCGCAGGTCTCTTGGCCCCGATGGACGGGGTCGCAGAGCTGGCGACAATAGGCACGGGTTTGGAGCGTGTAGCGATAGGTGTAGGCACAGGTTTGGGAGCCAGAGAGGGTGTACTCTTTTGTGCCAGTATTGGGGTTGCCTTTGGAGTTGGCTTTGGAGCTGCCTGAGCTGGCTTTGGAGCTGCCTGAGCTGGCTTTGGAGTTGGCTTGACCGGTGGGGTGCTAGCCTTCGGAGCACGTTTCACGGGTGCTTTGGGCGGGTTGGCCGCTGGTTGCAAGGGCTGGACTGGTTTGGGTATGCCCTGGGTCACATCAGCTTTACTTGCGGCCGGTTTGGAGGCAGCACGAAGCAGTTCGCTGAGAGCGACGGGAGCAGGTGAGGCAGCTGCAGGCTTGCTCAGGGAGGGGCTTGGACGCGTTTCAGCTGGCGTATCATGCGCCTTTGGTGGTAAACTCACGGGTTTCTCTTTTGTGGACGCCGTCTCTGGACGCTGCTGAGGCTTTGCAACCGGCGACGATATGGGAGGCTCAGGCTGGGCTGCGGGCTGGGCTGCGGGCTGGGCAGCAGGCCTGAGGATAACCACTGCAAAGATCTCGGTCAAGTCGTTTGGCTCAATAAACGAGGACTTTGCATCCTTGACCCCGCGAATGAGGCCGGGCTCACTGGCGAGATCCACATACATGGAGGTCGAGTAATCGCGACCTGCCAAAGCCAAATTGTAGAGCGCACGATTCAGTTTCAATTTTTTTCTGTAGTTTTATTCTGCTATATTCTGCTAATTTACGCGCGTTTCTTGCCACATATTGAGGCCTGTGCACGAGCACACCGTCTTGTCGAGCTCCCAGGACCCTGCGCTGCGAGCGACAATTCCCACCAGCGAGGAGGCGGTGGGGCCCGTGGGGGGCGCCAGCACAAGCGATCTACCGAGCAGCGACTTGACCGAGATGCTCTGCTTCTCGTAGGCACTCAGATTGGGCTGCTCGAGGGTGAGGATCTCTGCAACCGATTTGCCGGTGCTGAGGGCGCCATTGCTGATATCGCCAAACTCGCGCGAGCTCAGGACGAGCTTGGGAGCAATTTTGAAAGCTGCGGGATCGACGCTGAGGTCGAAAAGGGTGGCATCAGTCTGGACGATCCGCACGAGGCCGTGGGGCTTTCCGGCGGCGTCTTCAAGGATGCAGACGGCCGCAGAGTCGGGTTCGCCCGTGCCCCTGATGATTGCGTCCTTTCCGGTGGCGGTGATGGCGGCCAAAACGGCCGAGGGCGGCACGTCGCCGTTGACAAAAACCTGGTCCTTTTCGACGTTACACTCGACCGAATCGACCCCCAAGGGCTCCAATGCGGCCTTGACACTCGAGGCACACCCCTCGCAGTGCATTGGTACAGCCAGCTGAAGATGCATTTGGAGGGAGTAGAGCTGGTCAGCTGTCAGACGTCGCTGTTTACTTGAACCTGGGCAGATGTTTAACCGGCTAAACCAGTTCAAGGAGACCATTAGCCAGGAACTCAACGGGGCGAGGGATAAACCTGACTCGATAAAGCAGATTGAGGCCGGTGCGGCCGTGCTGCGCACCGAGACGCCCTCGGTGCAGCAGATGGACTTTTTCGCCGATGGAGAGCAAAAGAGCGACCAGGGAGAGCACACCCCCGAGTCCAGCGAGACCACAGAGTCGCCCGAGTCGGAGGATTTGCAGGCAAAGCTCCGCAAGTTTGCCAAATACGAGGAGAAGTACCCCCAGCTGCTCAAGGCTTATCGGCTCGAGAAAAAGAAGGCCGAGCTCGTCAAGGTATTTGAGCAGGTCTTGGCCGAGCACACGCCCGTTTCCTCGATCGCGGAGCCCCAGGAGCTCCTGAGCTATATGGAAAACCTGAACCAGCGCAGCACGCTGCTCAAACAGGAGCTCGAGCGCGTTAGCGACACTTATTCGCGGCTGCGCAAGAAAAACACCGCCACAGTTGAGGAGCTCGACGCCGCAAAGACCAAAATCAGGGAGCTCGAGGCCAAGATCGGCGAGCTTGAGGCGGCGCTCAAGGAGGTTGACGATCTGAGGGCCAAGGTGGCCGAGTTGGAGGCCAAAGTGGCCGCCGGCGCCGAGGCGACAGAGTCGCAAGCTGAGTCTCAAGCTGAGTCTAAAGATGAGCCCAAAGAGGCGCCCTCAGAGACTGCGGCCGAGACTGCTGAGCTCCTTGCGCAAAATGAAGAGCTCGAGGCCAGGGCAAAGGACCTCGAGGCCCAAATTGAGCAGCTCAAGCAAGCAGCTAAAGATGCAGAGGCCAAGATCGAGCGGGCCAAGGATGCCCAGGTGAAGGCAGAGGCCAAGGCTGCCGAGGCCAAGGCTGCTGCTCCGGCTGCTCCTGCGCCTGCCCCTGCGCCTGTGCCTGCTCCCGCTCCCGCGCCCGCGCCTGCGCCTAGTTCGTCCAAGAACAAAAAGAAAAAGAAGAAGGGTAAACAGTCACAGAGCGCTGCTCCTGAGGCCGCTGAACCGGCTCCTGAGGCTCCTGAGGCTGCTGCCCCTGAGGCTGCCCCTGAGGTTACTGAGACCCCGGACACACAAGAGCTTGTGCAAGCCCGAACCGACCTCGAAACAGCCAAGGTTGATCTCACCAAGGTCACTTCTGATCTCTCAACAGCCCAGACCGATCTCAAAACCGCCCAGGCCCAGCTGGCCGAGCGCACCGCCCTCCTCGAGACCACCGAGGCCAAGCTCAAAGCCACTGCTGGCCAGCTCGATTCCAGCACTGCACGAGTCAATGCGTTTGAAATCGAGCTCAAAGAGGCCCGTAAACAGCTGGCGACCCTCAGCCTCAAGACGGGCGAGCTGGATCGCGCGTCTGCTCAGCTCAAGACCGCAGAGGCCGCTGTGGCTGAGCTCAAGGTGAACTTGGCGGCCTCGGAGACCCAGCTCAAGCGCAAGGCCCAGCTCGAGGCCCAGCTCAAGGACAAGGAGGCCGAGGTCGCCCGGCTGAGGCCCCAGCTGCAGCGGATCGGCGAGCTCGAGGCCGAGCTCTCAAAGAAGGAGCAGGCTGGCAGCACCGCCGAGCGGTCGCTGGGGCTCGTGGAGGCTGAGCGCAACACGCTCCTCAACCAGGTCCAGCAGCTCAAGTCACGAGTCGAGACCGCCGAGAGCGAGTCTGCCAGCGCCAAGCTGAGCCAGGAATCGCTTGTGCGGCAGCTCGAGGAGGCCAGGTTGCGGCTCAGCGAGGCCACCCAAAAAATCGACGCCATGCAGGACGAGATCACCGAGGTGCACCGCCAGTCCCAGGAGCGTCTCCAGGAGACCATCACCATGCGCTCGCTGGTCAACTCTCGCCAGAGCGACCGCGACTCGAGTCTCCAAGAAACTCAGCGCGTGATCAACACCCTCAAGGCCGACAAGGAGAGCCTCGAATTCGATTTGGAGAGCATGAGCAAGCGCCTCATACGCGACACCGAGCCGCTCCGGCGTCAAGTTGCCGAGCTCAAGGAGGAGCTCAGGGTTGCTCGCGAGGCCGCCAAGGCTACTGCAGAGGCTCCTGCTGCTGCCGCGCCCGCCGCGCCTGCCCCTGCACCGGTCACTGCACCGGCCCAGGACACATCGCTCAAGCTCGAGCAGACCGAGAACGCGCTGCACGAGGTCGAGCGCGCAAACAAGCTGCTCAAGCAAGCAAGAATGGACGCCCAGGAACGCCTTGTGCGCCTCCAAAAACAAAATACGACCCTCAGCGACGACCTCGAGCACGCCCGGCGCGAGCTCGCACAGGCCAGCCGCCGCGGCAGTGTGGATCCTGACGAGGACCGCAAAAAGAATACATACCTCAAGAACGTGCTGCTCGGATTCATGGAGCACAAGGACGAGCGCCGCCAGCTGATGCCCGTCCTGGCGACGCTGCTGCAGTTTGAGGACGGCGACGAGCAGCGATTTTGGGCCAATCTGTAGAAAGTACATAAAGCTATTTGAGGCAGTCTGAGCGTACCAAGATCTTCACGTCGCTCAGACGCATTTGTCCCGTCTATCGACTTCTTTTCGAAGTCAAACTCAAAGTTTGCATTTAGTCTCTGGCAGCATCAAACTAACCCAGCATCATGGCTAGTGATCTTGGTCAGCTCTCCCCGGAGCTTTTGCATCTTATTGATAAAGCACTCTACTATAACACTAATGATTTACCTGTTCCCCAGCTTTATTTGCGGTTGGCCCTCGTAAACAAGCGCTTTTACCAGGGTTTCATGAGCGATACCATGTGGAAACAATTGGATGTACATGAAGTCAAGCGTGACATTTCTCGCCATTATCTCGACAAGAAGCAGCAAATGAGCGCAGACGAGATTGGAATCTGCGGCGGCTTTGACTTTGACAAGTGGGTGTACCCGACCTTTACGCTGGAGCAGTTCAATCGCTTGTCACTTTACACTCGAGCACATATCCTTGCGGATTCTCATCACCACTCAGTTGATCCCACATATAAATGTCTTTACAGCACGCAAACCGACACCGACCTGATTGCTTCTGCCTGTAAATCCCGCAGTGGGCTGGTGTACGCGCTCCCCGATCTTTGCAATGATCGCGAGTTCCTGATGAGGGTTGCTGGAAAAGGTGTCTCCACCATATTCTATGCCTCTGAAACTCTAAAGGCGGACAAGGATCTAGTACTCAAAGCTCTAAGTGGCAACATAAGTGCCCTGGAAAAATGCGCAGATACTCTGAAAAATGACCGCCAAGTTGTACTTGCAGCTATCAACAAATGGAGCAGAGGACTTAAATGGGCTTCAAAAACACTGAAGAACGATCTAGAAGTCACCACCGCTGCTGTCTCTAAAGACCCTTCTCAGCTAGAATACTGCTCCAAAGACCTGCAAAACAATTTCGACCTCGTGATGCTAGCAGTAAAGAGTGACGGAACTGCTGTACAGTATGCTAGCTCGGACTTGCAAGCTAATTGGGAAATTGCGTCTGCTGCAATAAATTCGAACCCACTGGCATTCAAGTATGTTGATGAGGAACACCAATTGGCATTTATCAAAGGCGGAATCCGTGAACTTTGCAAAAAGCCAAAGCTAGAATAAAAAACAGAGCCCGGCACCCCCTACAGGAGTAAGCCAAACCTTATTTTACGATACACACTCCTCGCAGCCTAAAGAATCCAGCATCATGGCTAGCAACCTTGGTCAGATCTGTCCAGAGTTGTTACATCTTATAGCTAAAGCGATGTTTTACAACATCAACGACTTGCCTGTTCCTCAGCTTTACTTGCGCTTGGCGCTCGTAAACAAGCGGTTTTATCTTTTTTTCATGAGCGACGCCCTCTGGGAGCACTTCAATGTGCATGGAGTTGAACGTAATATTTCTCACCATTATCTAGAGAGCAAAAAGCAAATGAGCGCCTACGAGGCTGAGCTTTGCGGTGGGTTTGATTTCGACCGGTGGGTTCACCCGGCCTTCTCCCTAGAGCAGTTCAACGGGTTATCACTATACACGCGTGCATCTATTCTCACGGATTCTAATGGTCAGCCAAAGCCTTATAGCTACTCTCATTTAATGGAGACACAAACTGATTTGCGTCTGCTCATTCACGCGTGTAAAGCGCGAAGCGGCGTGGTGTACGCAGTTAAAGAACTCAGACATAACCGCGACTTTTTGATGAAAGCTGCAGCCCAGGGTGCTTCTGTATTGAAATTTACCTCTCCAAACTTTAGAGGGGATCGAGAGCTTGTTCTCAAGTCAATACCCTGCAGCGCAAACGCCTTCAAGCACGCAGCAGATAAATTCGGTGACGACCGCGAAATTTTGCTTGCCGCGATCAGAATATGGCGAAAAGGGCTCAGCCATGCCTCGGAGAGACTACGGAATGATTTGGAGGTTGCTAGTTTTGCTGTGTCCAAAGACCCCTCACAGCTAGCACACTGCTCCAAGGAACTGCAAGGCGACTTTGACTTTGTGATGCAAGTAGTCAAAAGCGACGGGATGGCTATAAAGTACGCCAGCGCAGACCTGAGGAATAACTGGGAGATTGCGTCTGCTGCAATAAAGTCAAACCCGCGGGCGTTCAAGTATGTTGGCGAGGAGTACCAGCTGGGATTTATCAGGGACGGGATCAAGAACTTCGACAAGGGAGAGGAGGTAGCTTGCGTGTACGTTGAAGTGCGCAGCAGTTCTCTGCACAAGCAACGGCTCCCGCCTGCGCACAGCACAAGGAGCCACAACGGCTCCCACAACGGCCGCACAACGGCTCTCCCCACAGCCCCCACAACGGCCCCCACAACGGCTATCCCCAGCGCTCCCCACACATTCTATTAACACACTAGCAATAAATAACACTAATTTTTCTCCTTCTTCAACCTGTCGATCTCGAGGTCGCGCTCAGCGAGCTTGACGGTGAGGTCTGTGACCTTGCGGCGGAGCGTCTCGATCTCGCGGCGCAGGCCGCTGATGGCGTCGCTCTCGCTAAAAGAAGAGCGGGTGGGCCGCTGGCTCTGGCTCGACACGCTCGAGGAGCGGCTGCGGCTGCGGCTGCGGCTCGTGGAGCGTTGCTGGCCGCCCTCGCGCAACGTCGAGATTTCCCGGTGCAGCTTGTTGACAATGCCTTCCTGCTCGCGCTCCATCTGGTCAAACACGCCTGCAGGGCCGTTCCCTTGGTCCTTGGACGGGAATGCAGCCGGCATAGGGGAGAGACTCCGCCTCTCTCTGATCCGCCCGCGTTCCATTTGTCAGACCGCGCTTGACCCCTGCGCTGAAATAGTCTTGCACATAGCAAGCAACTTTGAGTCTGCAAAAAAAAAAATTTTGTGCGATCGAGGAATTGCTTGCGTCGCCCACATGGATCTCGATGCACCTTGGCTGCATTGGCTGCCTTGGCTCGGCAGGGGCTGCGCTCCAAGCTCGTGAAGTAGACTAAATGCTAATGTAGTAAGCAACCAGATCCACTAGGAGTAACAGATAAAGAGCCACCACGCCAGGCAGTCTACCGTTTAAGAAGGCTACGCAAGGCGACCGGTCACAACGGGTATGCCACTTAGTCTGGCCCGTTTGGGAGCATGGAAGCATAAGGTCCATAAGGAGCTTCGAGTAACTCAGTCCGAGTGGGTGTAGTGGCCTTGTCACCTCCTGTCGTGGCGGAAACTCCACGTTTGGCAATGCCGTCTAGGGACGTCGTTAGTTTTCTAATTTATGATGATGTCAGTGACTTGCTGATTGTCCCAGCAACTGTGTATATAGTGTCGTGTGTCTGTGACGTGTGTGTATATGGCTTAATTGGGTGCTTGAGCTCTAACTAGTCGTCAGTCTCAACATCTACTCTATATCATCTGTTGCCTGCGTGATCGAACAGAGCCGAACCTAGGCGAGCCAGAGGCCACATATGCGGCGCCTTTAGCGCTGCATAAACGAAATTCGCCCCAAACATTTGTGTTTGCGTTAGTGTCCTAATCCCGTTGGGCAGGGTGCATGCAGCTAATTATTGCACCCAACTAATACATCTGAGACACGGCACTATATAAGTGAGGGTCAAGCTGTCCTTGGTGATCACACACCTCACTGTGGTCATCAGCTGTCATCAGACATCTGTTCATGTTTTATCATTAGACACCTCGTGTGTCTGGATGAGTTTGTGTGTGCGTATTGTACGCTCACCGTTGTTATTTGCACAACTGTGCTATCTTGTTGAATGATACCTTTTCTCTTCATTCATCATCATTTCGTTCATCTTTCATTCCGCTCCATTGATGACTAGTGCCACGTGACCTGCAGGCTGTGCAGCTGCACGCTGTCTACATCTACTCAAGTTCCACTTTCGCCACCTGGTCGACCTCCTCGACAAGTACCGCAGCCCCGTCGAAGACCCGCTGGACGAGTTTACGTCGATCCACAAGGACGACCACCGCATCGAGGTGCCCCCCGCTCGTGCATCAACTATACTCATAGACCTAGTCCAACACTGCAAAAATTAGCAGTGCATTGAAAAATGTCTAGATCGGCATGCGGTCAATTCCCGAATTTATCTCATTATTTTGCTATAACCGCCTCAATGCCAAGACGGAGCATCCACTATGTGATGCGATGACTAATCCCGCCCCACTCCCAATATCTGCATTGATAGTGCCATTCAGGACCTCTGTATATTAACTAGATTTAGAAACTTGCAACCCAGGAAGCGATGCGCGTGTGGGGGAACACCGGGAGCTAAAAGATCGACCTGGTATGTGTGGGTTGCTTAGCGTACCCATTCCCGGCCGGCATCATCCATCCACGCCTGCGTGAAGGTGATGTGTCGGGGCTCGAGGGCGCCCGAAGACCGCTCGTGCCAGCGATGGTGCAGGCTCAGCTGCGCAGCAGCGTGAATCAAGCAGGCAAGGCGGTTGTGCCATGCTGTGAGGGTGGCGGGGAACCGTGGGCGTCATCAGCCTTGGCACCTGCTGCATGCAATATCCCCCGGATTACACAGACTGATAGTTTAAAATTCCGTATTTTAATTTTTTCTTGGTTAAGCTAGTCAAGCTACGTAGGTGTATAGATAATTTTCAAATATAGACTGGACAGAATTGGGTATTTACGCGTCCGCTGCATGCTCTCGACCCCGGGTGCATCGCATTGCATGTGCATATGGCATTTTGATGAATTTTTTTCGTATAAGATGTTACAGCCACGATCTTAGCCTTGATCCGATGAACCTCATTAACTTGGCGCTGGTGAGCTATGTGTGCGCAGACTTCGCCTCTGATGTCTCTGTGGCCAGTTCGCTGGCTAGCAAAATGCTCAGCCAGGTGTCTCGCTATGCGAGTGAAACCGCCGACTTTGAAACTATAGGCGACCGTATCTATGGCTCACAAGTCGCCTCTGTTGTGAGCGTGGTCAACGCCGACCTGCTCACAGTAGCGTCGACATCGGTCTTTTCCAGCGACATCTCCCGTATTGCAGATATGGATGCCTATATTGCAAGCATTGTCCCCCTGGAGCTCTCGTGGGCAAGAGCAGTGTGCTCTTACAACTCAGCGAACCCCAGCAGCCAAATCGGCCAATATTATCCGCGTAATTTCTATGACACTCTCGGTCCCCCGCTTAGTGCTCAGGCAACTGCTCTCAATTCGCGCGGATTCTTTTGCTCCTTGCTTCTGCCGGCATACACTGCAAACTATGCACGGGCAACGGCTTCTCTGAAATCCATGTCGGCTCTGCCGGCAAGTCCATCTTGCGGTGACACCTATACCGTCACAGGAACCTTCACGTTCCCTTCAACCTTTGCGACTTCGTGCCCTGCCACAATCACGTCGGCGGCCACTTCCTCCACCAGCTCCAGCTCCAGCTCCAGTCCTAGCTCGAGTTCCAGCTCCTCATCTAGCAAGGCTAGCAGCAGCTCTAGTTCCTTGACTAGCTCGAGCTCGACTTTGTCCAGCCCCTCAAGTTCCAGTACAAGCAAAGCAAGCTCCTCGAGCACCTCCTCGAGCCCCAGCTCCACGGCCAGCTCCTCCAGCTCCAGTTCCAGCTCTAGCGCCTCTCTCACAAGCTCGAGCCAGACCTCTTCGAGCAGCTCAAGCTCCAGCTCTTTAACTAGCTCCTCGAGCCTCTCGAGCTCCAGCACAAGCACCAAGGCAAGCTCGTTGAGCAGCTCGTCGAGCTCCTCGAGCTCTAGCCCCAGCCCTAGCTCCAGCTCCTTGACTAGCTCGATCACCTCCTCGAGCTCCAGCACAAGCACCAAGGCGAGCTCCTCCAGCTCCAGCTCCTCTTCCACAGGCTCGAGCTCGACCCCCTCGAGCAGTTCAAGCTCCAGTCTCAGCTCCGGCGCCGGCGCCTCCAGCGTGCGCAGCAGCTCCCGCTGTCTTGTGCACCCCACAGGCACTGAGCCACCTGCCACCTCGTACAATTATTACTAGACTATATATTTATGCATTTTTGTTGTGGCAGTATATAGCTGCGCATTGGCAGCCCCTGGTTGCGCCTGATTGACATGCGACTGCCAAGCCAACTCTCCACATCAAGTGCCGAGTCTCCCCAGCTAACTCATTAGCTAGTTGCTTCCGTTTGTCGGCACCAGGAAGAGGTTATTGTGAAAAGTATTTGTACAAAGGAGCCTTTTGCGTGGCCGGGAGTTCTTTGCGTCTGCTGAGCCCTTTTGGCAGGAGCTCCAGGCTCGAGCGCTTATGCAAGTAGTGTACCTAGTGCGGCATGGCGAGACCGACTGGAACCTCGAGCGCAGGATCCAGGGTCACACCGATATCCCCTTGAACGAGACTGGGAGAGCCCAGGCGCGCGATGCCTCGGCGTATTTCTCCCGCGTGCGGCTTGACGCTGTTATCTCGAGCGATCTGAGCCGGGCTGCAGAGACTGCCGAGATTTTGAGCGGCAAGAAGCCACAGCAAGTGCCCGGGCTGCGTGAAAAATACATGGCCGAGGCCGAAGGAGAGGTGGGCGAAGAGTTTAAAGAGCGCACCGGCCTTTGGCCGTTTGCATTTGGCGAGACCCCCGACGAGCTCGGGCTGCGCATGGAGAAAGCTTATTGGGCTGTTCTCGACGAGCACGCCAGCGCCGCCAACATTCTAATTGTGGCCCACGGGGCGTGCCTCAAGGCGCTGCTGCGGCGGCTCGTGCAGAGCGGCCGAGTCCAAGGCGAGGGCGAGCTCGCCCAGGCGGCGAATCTCGGCACCAAAAAGTTTGTAAATTTGGCAATGAGCAAGATCGTCGCAAACAAGCTTGTTGAGTACGGACACGGCCTTACTGGCGCGAGTGCTGTTGCTGGTAACGCTATCTAGCTATCGCTGTGCATGAGATTCCTGCGGGCTGCCGGGTGGGCTGCATGTGCAGCGCGCTGACAGGCGCGCTTACGTCGCGCTTACGAAGGAACAGCCAAGAGCGGTTAACTCAACTCAAAAATGGAGCTCAAGGTGGTAAAGCAGCTGCGGAAGAAGGCCGCAAAGTGCAGCGCGCAAGCAGCCGCGTACGGGCAGTGCGTCACTGTGCACGCCGAAACCATTACGCAGGGGACGTGCGCAAAGCAATTTACCGAGTTCGCCAGGTGTCTCAGCGGATGATCTTTTGCGAAAGAAGGGGGGACTAGATTTGGGAAAGAAACTCGCTCAGGCTGAGCGCCTTGCCACTGAAATTTTATATCCGGCAAGGTCTGCGCGGCGCGGCGCCCTTGCCTTGCCTTGCATGCAGGTCACGCGCCGCCGTCTTTATGTAACTCTTGGCATTTATTAGAGCATTCAATATATACAACGAAATTAACCCGGCTGCCTCCGGAGCAAGCACCCTTGCCTCCCCGGCGCCCAATGGTGCAATGCCAATTAGAGATTTTGACTCCTTAGTCAGCTGCATCCCGAGTGGCAAACAAGACCCCCATCTGACACAACACACCCTCGCCCTCACCCGCATCTTTTCCCCCTCCAACTCCCGACACTCAAAGGCACTGATGCGTGAAACCAACTTTTGGTCGTATTGCACAAACCGGGCGGCGGTATCAATCACCACGACCCTCTACGATCGGCGCGCGCTGGACTGCACCTCGGACCGGCCGCTCATCAACAGCCTCAACCACCTTGCGTACCTGGCGAGCACCTCGGCTCGGGTCCGGGAGACGCTGTGCATCGATGGCGGGCTGGAGCGGCTCGTGAGTATCCTGAAGGAGTGCCTGATGCCGCGTCAACCGTTTGGCCAGGACCAGAACTCGATTGTTGCTTGGAAGTGGTCGCTTGCTCTGCAGTGTCTGCTCTTCTTGGGCACGCGCGGCAGCGAGCGGATCCGGTGGCGCCTGGTCGAGGCCGGCGCGATCCCCGTGGTGTGCTCGATCCTCGACTCGTTCCTGCGCCGCGCGGCGTTCCCCGAGGACCAGAAGACGCAGCTGCCCGAGCTGTGGCTGTCGGAGCCGAACCTCAACGCGCCCGCGACCTCGAGCGAGGCGCAGCTGCCCAAGCCGATGATCGAGGGTGGCGCCCTTGTGCCGCGGGACGAGGACGTGGTCTGGGCGCTCGAGATTCTTGCGTTCGTGTCCAAGTACTCGTACCTCAAGCCGGCGCTCCAAAACACTCATTTGCTGCCGACCCAGGCGGAGGAGGCCCAGGAGGAGGAGCACGAGCACGACTATGACTCGTACGACTTCTCCTCCACCGACGACCTGGCCCCCGAGTACAAGATGGAAAAGATCAACATTTTCCCGCTGGTCGAGAAGTTTACCGCGCGCAAGGACGCGCGCGAGGTGCCGTACTGGGCCGGGATCATCATGCGCAACTCGTGCCGCAAGGACGAGACCAGAGGCGGGATCCGGCAGTGCGCGAATTTTGAGTGCGGCAAGTGGGAGGAGTACCCGCGGCACTTTGCCAAGTGCCGCCGCTGCAAGCGCACCAAGTACTGCTCCAAGGCGTGCCAGCTCACCGCGTGGTCGTTCCACCGCTACTGGTGCGCGCCGGCCACGAGCACCTCGAGCACCTCGAGCACCGGCGGTATCAGCGTCGAGCGCCCCCAGAGCGCCGGCAACGCCGCCGAGAGGGCCTAGGCCCCGCCCTGAGCTCGGAGACATCTCCATCGTGGAACCGTGGGGGCGCGATCCTGAGGCCCTGCCAGCGACAGGCGGCCCAAGGGAGCCTCCCCCGAGCGATTGCCATTTTTTCGGGCGCGCGAAAGCAGCGACCATTGGCGGCCAACTCGGGAGACCCCTTGCCCACGCGTTCCACACACAACAGGAATCGGCCCTAGACGCTAAAATAATTCGTCCCAGCCTGCTCCCCAGCACCGGCTGGGCTCCAGAGGATCTCTCCTCTTTGCATGCCTTCGGGCTCCACCCCCGCATGCTACTCGCAGTGTAGCACTATTTATATATAGCAATAACGTATTATGAGAGTGGGCGGGGGGCGTGGTGCCCGGTGTGGTGGGTCGTGCCTGGCGCGGACGAGCTTGGCCGGCAGACCGTTGCAAATGAGAAAAAAACGACGGCCACTGGAGGCAACTAATATCATTTCTGTATTATTTTTCCGCCAAATTGTGACTATCGCACCTTTTTTTCCCGCTTTCTCTTTTGAGCCACATGATGTGGGTGCCAGGGTGCCTCGGGCTTGAGGGCCCTTGGGGTCTCTTGGCCCTTGGGTGCCTGGCCTGGCCCTTGCTGCCTGAGTTGCACCTAATCACCGCTTTTTCGTTCAGACCTGGATATATTAAACTGGATTCCCTTGAACCCTTGTCCCACCCTCTCGACCCTCGCCCTCCACAAATCATCTTTTCAGCCTTGCGCGATTTGTGCGGAACTAGCTCACTAAAATCTGCTCCCCTGCCCTCACACCCTCATGACTCGCACACACAGAGCAATCTTTTCAATACAGGGCATGTCGTGCGCCTCGTGCGCAAACGCAGTGCGCCAGGCAGCGCCCCCGTCCACCATCGAGCTCAAGGTCGAGCCCCTGAGCGGCAGAGCTATAGCACTGGTGCCCGACGCCCAAGCCGCCGACGACTTGGCCAGGGCAATCACCGAAGCCGGGTTTGAGGCCGAGCTGCTCGAATTAATCCCCGTGCAGGCCGGCCCCGTCTATGAGGTGCACGCCTCCATCGAGGGCATGACCTGCAGTGCGTGCGCCACAACTATTCGCCAGGCAGTTGCCGACCTCGGATTCTGTCGACAGGCCTCTATTGACCCGCTCACCGGCCAGGCAACCTTCACATTGACCTCGGCCGACGACGAGCCCACCCTCAGGGAAACGATCGAAAATACCGGCTACGACTACACGCTTCTCAGCCTCAGCGAGTGCAAAGACACTCAGCCAGACACAAAAACCCGCACAGTTACGCTCGAGATCCAAGGAATGTTTTGTGAAGCGTGCCCTTCCAACGTGCTCGAGATCCTCGCCTCGTACGGTGATGCTGTCGAGGTCGAGAAAACTCCGACCCTTGTACGGCCTACAGTGCGGTTCACATACGTGCCTGCCCCTCCCAAATTTGGAATCCGCGCCATCCTAAGCGAAATCAGGGAGCAGGCCGGGCTCGAGTGCGTGGCCGTACACCCTGCCAGCCCTGAAGAGATCGCCCATGCGGCTCGCGAGCGTGAAAAGCGCGATATTCTGCGCCGCTTCAAGGTCACTGCCGTCCTGGCTGTGGTGCCTGCCGTGCTCATGGCCATGCCCATGGCTATGATGTCGTTGCCCGCTAAACTGGTGCTCGGAGTACTGGCCACGCCCGTGTACTGTTGGTCGGCGCTCATTTTTCACAAGCACGCCTTCAATGCTGCTCAGTTCCGCGGACCGCTCAATTTCGGGTCAATGAACCTGCTCATGTCCCTGGGTACCTCCATCTCGTACTGGGCTTCAATCGTGCTGCTTGTGGTGGACCCTGAGGCAGACTCGTACTTTGACAGCGTGATTTTCCTGACTTTGTTTTTGCTTGCCGGCCGTTACCTCGATGTCTACTCCAAGGCAAAGACCACAACCGCTGTGACCTCGCTCCAGAACCTCTGGCCAGACACAGCCCAAGTCAAGGAGGATGGCGACTTTGTCGTAGTTCCTACATGGCAAGTAGATGTGGGGGACTACTGCAAAGTTGCGGCCGGCTCGAAATCAGGGGTTGACGGCACAGTGGCCAGCGGCACCAGCGAGTTTGACGAGGCCACTCTGACCGGCGAGGCGCGCCCGTGCCCCAAAGCCAAAGGTGACGCTGTTTATGGCGGTACCTTAAATGTTGGAACAGAGGCAGTCACCCTTAAAGTGAGCGCAGTAGAGCAGGGCACTCTTTTGCACGGAATCGTCGAGGCAGTGCGCCAGGGCCAAATCACCCGCGCCAGCATCGAGGGCGCCGCCGACCAAGTCACGGCCATGTTTGTCCCGGTTGTCATCTACTTGGCCTTGTTGACGTGGGCTGTGTGGTACTGGCTGAGCCGTGACTTTATCGCCAGCATGGAGTTTGCCATTAGCGTGTTTGTTGTTGCGTGCCCGTGCGGCGTGGGTCTCGCAGCGCCCACAGCCCTGTATGTGGGTGGCGGTGTTGCTGCTCAAAACGGCATCATTGCCCGCGGCGGCGGCGAGGCGTTTGAGCAGGGAGCTGGCGTCGACGTGGTGTGCTTTGACAAGACCGGCACCTTGACTACGAGCAACGCCAAGGTCACCGATGTGTGGTTTGGCCAGCTTGTGGAGCTCGTGGACAAGCGTGAGCTAGTTCAGCTTGCGGCGCGCATCGAGAACGATTCGTCCCACCCGCTGGCAGAGGCAGTCAAAGCCCACGCCACGGGCGCCGTCATGTCGTCGCGCGTCGATGGAGTCAAGCTCGTGCCCGGCCGCGGCCTCCGTGCTTCTGTTGTTGCTGGGCCCTACGAGGGCAAAACAGCCTATTTGGGCAATGTGCGACTCGCCACGGAGCACAATGTTACTGTGCCCGCCGAGCTCGAGACCAAATTGGGCGAGTGGAAGCAAGCCGGAAACAGCGTTATGGTGTTATTTATTGAGGGTACTATCTTGATGGCAATGGCTGCGCGCGACGAGGTGCGCCTGGAAGCTCCCGCCACTGTGGCAGCGCTCAAACAGCTGGGCATCGAGTGCTGGCTCATCTCTGGCGATAACCTCGAGACTGCAAGCGTGGTCGCGCGCGATGTGGGGATCGAAAATGTGATTGCCGAGGTGCTCCCCCAAGAAAAGGCCGACCGTATCAAGCAGCTTCAGGAAAAGCCAAGGGGTGGTCGCCGCTCTGTGGTTGCTATGGTTGGCGACGGAGTTAATGATGCGCCGGCCATTGCCCTGAGCGATGTGGGTATCGCCATTGGCGGCGGAGCAGACATCACTCTCAACACTGCCAAATTCATTCTCGTCAACTCGGACTTGAAGGGGGTTGCAATCACGCTGGACCTGGCCAAGGCGGTCATGCACAAGGTGTGGCTCAACTTTGCGTGGGCAGCTCTCTACAATGTACTTGCAGTCCCGTTTGCCGCAGGTGTGTTTAGCCACTGGGGCCTGCGGCTCAACCCGGTTTTCGCATCGCTTGCAATGTGCTTGAGCTCATTGTCGGTCATGGCGAATTCGTTAATGCTAAAGCGCTATAAATATATCTAGGTTTGCTCAGTCCCGAAAGATGGTTGACTATTAGGCACAGGTACTTCGCCAAATAGAAATAAAGGAATCATCACCGCATGAAAAGCAGCTGAAAAAAAATTTCTTGATTTATGGAGCGAGGGTTAGGGCTGTTGCCAGAGCAGTGTCAGTGAGCTGTGCCTGTGGGAACCGTGGGAACAGCGTTGAGAAGCAGAGAAAAAAATATCAAGTCCCAGATCGATCACGCGACTGCAATGCAGTATGCACGAGTTTGCTACACGCCACACAATTTGCCTCTATCTTGCGCCCGAAGCCCGCACCCCTGAGTGCTACCAACCTCAACGGGGTTAGTAATTTTCTTGAAAGCCGTTACGACATGCCTCCCAAAAAAGCGGTAGGCCAGGCCAAAGGTCGGCCTGCGTTTGTTGGCAAACTGTGGCAGATGGTGAATGACCCCGAGAACGACCCGTACATTCGGTGGATGCCCGACGGCAAGTCAATTCAGGTGGTCAACCGCGAGCAGTTTGAAAAGACGTTGCTCCCGAAATATTTCAAGCACGCAAACTTCTCGAGCTTTGTGCGCCAGCTCAACATGTACGGCTGGCACAAGGTACAAGATCTGAGCAGCGGCAGCATGCACAATGGCGACGAGAACTGGCAATTCCAGAGCCCCAATTTCATCAAGGGCCACGAGGAGCTGTTGGACCGCATTGTGCGCAACAAGGGCAACCCGAAGCAAGAGAATGAGGACGAGGAGCAGGACTTGGGGCGCGTGCTGCGGGAACTCGAGGCAATCAAGTCCAAACAGATGGTCATTGGCGAGGACCTTTTCCGGATTCGCAAGGATAATGAGCTGCTGTGGAACGAGTTCAATCAGAGCCGCGATAAGTACGACCAGCACTCGCAGCTTCTCGACAAGATCCTGCACTTTTTGGCCTCGGTTTACGGCCAAAACGGCGGCAAGATCCTCGACAGTATGATGGGCGGTCCTACCCCTGGCACCAAGCGCCGGTTCATCACGCAGGCAGCCGATTCACCCCTGAGCGATGGGTCAGAAAGAATCCAGGAAATCAACGAAATGAAGGACCTCCAAGACAAGATTAAGGAGGGTTCGGCGGACACTCCCATTGACCTCGATTTGCTCAAGGGTGGTAGTGCGTTGGTGCCCTTTAGCCGGCCCATGGCTTCGTACCCGCATGGTGCCCACGGCCACGTGCCCGGTGCGAGCGGCATTGCCCCCGGGAGCTCCGCCCACGGCGCCCCCGGTGCCCATGCCCCCGGCTCTTCCAAGCAGATCCAAAGACAGCCCGAGCACGTTTTGGACCAAATCTCGTCCAACCAGGCCGACATCGATAACCTGGCCAACCAGATGGCCATGCAGGATCTGAGTCTCCAGCAGGTTCAGGACTGGATCCAAAAGATGAACCCCGAGGCCAGCGACCTGGACGGCGCGCCCGAGGTGCCTGTCGGCGGCCCTGTGCCCGGCAGCTCCGCCGCGGTAAACCCTCTCCCCGTGGGCTCGGGAGACGTGGACGCGTTCATGCATGATCCGCTCGACCTCGACACGCTGGAGCCCATGGCTGATACCCCCATCAACTTTGATGTCAACGACTTTCTGAACAGCGACCTGGAGGAGCCGGTTATCAAGGAGGAGATCTAGCTATATAGTATTTATTAGAGCATACAGTTACACAATGGTACATTTCTTGGAGCGGCCGGGCTCGGGCTGGCTGGGCCCGGCCCCCTGGCCCCTCCGGCTGGGCTGGCTGCCCCCCTGGCTCCCCTGCCTCAACCCTCTCCGATCCTCCTCAGCAAGCGCGCGCGCAATCGCTTCGTCCTGCGCGCAGTCTGCCCGCGGCTGGAAATTGGCCTCGTAGAACCCGCCCGCGAGGTCTTCCCACACCACATCGCCGTACTGCCTGAACCCGATATCGGTGACCAGCGTCAACAAGTTCCCGCCTTGTTTCACCAGTGTACCATAGTGGTTGTTGCGGAAAAGCACTACAACGTCCCCGTCTTGGATAGTGCTGCGCATGAGCTCCTCGCCCCATGGCGAGATTTGCGTGGGGTAGTCGCCCAAAAATTGCTCACCCACAGCCGCCGAACCTTCCATTGAGTCTGTAGTCAGTTCCGCAGTCAACTCCTCATAGCTCTGAGTGCGGTTGTAGAGGGGATCCTCGGGCATAACCCAGCCGTGCACGAGTTGCAGGCCAAACAGGGCAAACAAATCGGCTCCACAGCGGAAACTACCGTCAAAACACGGGTCTGCATCGTGTCCGTGTACGAGAGCATGCTCCTGTTCGGCACCCAGAGACGCCCTGCTGCGGAGGTTGTCCAATAGCCATTGGGCACTAACCTCGGCCGGCACTTGGAGGCCACCCATCAGCACGAGGCAATTGGCGATAGCAATGAGGGGGCATGGCCCATTTTCGTTTTGCAGCACAATGCGAAACTTTCCGACCTCCCTTGTTTTAAACCTTGGCTCGCTCATCAACGGCTAGAGTAATAACCGACAAAATGCTGTCATTCCTCAAGGGCTACACGTCGGGTATCAATGCAAAGTATTCGATTGGCCAAGAAGAGTTCCGGGTCGGGCCGTGGGCCGTGCACGACGGAAAACAGCGCAGCAACGGCGAACCTGTGAGCGTCTTTGTGTTTGACAAGAGCGCGCTTCTAAAGCAGCTTCCCCAAGGCGTACGCAAGTCGGTTGCAACCCAAACAGTCACAGAATATGCGCAGCGGGGCGTTTCGCAACTGTCCAAGCTCAGGCACCCCAGTTTTGTGCGGCTCGTGGAGCCCCTCGAGACGTCGTCAAAGTCAATGTTGTTTGTGACTGAACGCCTGACGTCCAGTCTCGAGGCCCTAATTGTGGCCAAACGCAACGAATCTATCGGCGCAGATGAGCTTAATGACTTGGCAATCGAGCGCGGTGCCCTGGTGCTCTGCGAGGGTCTCCGGTTCCTCCACGACCTTGGCCAGGCCCACACAAACTTGAGCCCGTCGAGCGTGCTTGTCTCAGCGTCAGGTGACTGGAAAATTTCAGGACTCGAGTTTGTCAATGAGTTTAGTACCGACTTTTTCTTGCCGAGCATTGACCCGCGTATGCCCAGCTATTTGCGGGTGGACCTCGACTTTTTAGCGCCCGAAGTGGTGCTGGACCACAACTTGGGGGGCGAGAATGATGTCTGGGCCCTCGGTTGCATCTTATACAGCGCCTACGCCCTACGGCCGCCCCTCGACTGCCGAGGCGACCCCAACTCGTGGAAGGACGAGTACGCCAAGTTTAGCCGCAAACTCAAGACTATGCCGCCGCTTGCGCCTCGCCTCAGCCAGCAGATTGCCCATGGTTTGTTTGAACGCACCCCCAGCGCGCGCCTCGGCCTCGCCGACTTTGAGCAGACCGACTACTTCAACCATTCCCTCGTCAAGGCGCTGCAGTTTCTCGACTCGTACGAGACTTGTAGTGATAGCGACAAGACCGAGTTCCTCAAATACCTCGAAGAAATCCTGCCGCAGTTCCCCAAACCGGTGCTTCGGCGCAAGATCCTCGCGTTTGTGGTCAAGGAGCTGGCGAGCCCCACGGGTGCTGGCGAGGCCGCAAGCACCTACCAGCTGTCAAAAATTCTCCTCAACGTGTCGTCCTCGCTCAGCCAGCTCACATTCGCCGACGAGATTATCCCCCTATTTAAAGCGCTCCAGAAAAACAGCCAGTTCCACCTCGCGCTCGTGGACAATATCCAGATTGTGGTGGACAACACGACCGAGAAAACGTTTGCCAAGGATGTTTTGCCCATTTTGCAAAATATTCTCAAGCGCGCCGAGCCCTCAGTGCCGAGTAAAGCCACGAGCGCAGACACGCCGGCCCCGGCGGCCACGACGCAGCGCAACCTGCTGCTCAACTCTGCGAGCTTTGTGCCGCACCTGAGTTTAAGTGTGCTTGAACAAAAGCTGTTCCCGCTTGTTTTGGCGCTGTTTGGGGCCACCCAGGCAAAGAGCGTCAAAGTGGCTTGTATTGGCTCGTTCCGCGTAATGATTGCAAACAAGCTGGGCTCGATGCTCATCAATGAACAGCTGCTGCCTGCTCTGCGCAACATGAAGACGCGGGACCCCGTGGTTGTGGTTGCAGTCAAGGATCTGTACAATGGAGTGAGCGACACCCTTAGCAGCGCCGTGGTGATGGAGAAGGTGCTGCCTCATTTGGCCGAGATTGCGTTGAGCAAGGAGCTGAGCGTGAGCCAGCTCAAGGGTATTCTTGACTCGATGCGAACCCAGATCAACCAGTTTGAGCAGGACCAGGTCAAGGTGCTGCAGACCAACAAGCACGAGATCAAGGACACATTTGACCGCGAGGAGATTGATAAAAGTGCTAAGGTGGTCACCAATGCTTGGAGTGCTGGTGGCGCGAGTCCCAGTTTCTCCAACCCCGAAAACAAGCCGTGGACGAGGCCAGCTGCTGCCGCGGCCAAGCCCGCCAAAGTCAGTGATGATCTGATGGACTTTGATGAGCCAGCCACGAGCTGGAAACCGGCTGCTCCCGTGCCTGTGCCTGCGCCTGCGCCTGCACCCGCGCCCGCGCCCGCGCCCATTTTGCCAATGGCACCCACCCCCAAGGCCTTGTCTCCGACGCCGTTGTCGCCCAGCCTCAACTCAAGCAACGAGAACTACAGCTCGCCGTTCCTGGTGAGTTCTCTGCCTGCGCGCCCCGCTCAGCCTGCTCAGCCCCAGGGCATGGCCCCCCTGGCCCCGACCCCAAAGGGCCAGCCCCAGCCCCAGGGAGGGTTCACACTGCTGCAGCCGACGAGAAAAAGCGACAGCCTGCTGTAAATAGCTAGGTCTTGAAAAAGCGGGAGCTTGCTGTAAACTATTTAAGCCTTGAAAGCGGCCAAGGTCAGTGATCTGGTGGACTCTGAGCCACGAGCTGGTCCAAACTGCTGCCCCCGCCTGCCCCCGCCTGCTGTAAACTATCTAAGAAAAAATCGACAGCCTGATCTATCTAAGCCTTGAACAATTTAGAAATAAACGCCTGCGTTGCGCGCAGGGCCTCGTAGCGCACCTCGGGGTCGCTGGCGTCCATGAGGGCCATGATGTGCTGCTTGACGCCCTGCTCGTCGGCCAGCACCTGCGTGGCCTCGGGGTCCTCGTTGACGATGAACGCAATGTCGTTGCACGCGACCGCCTGCACCAGCGGGGTCGAGGTCTCGAGCAGCAGCTTGACCAGCTTGCGCAGGACCTTGTAGTCGTTTGCGGCAAACTCGGCGATGTTGGCCTTCCAGAACGAGGTCGACCGGTGCGGCGGCGACCACTGCAGGTGCTTGGAGTTGAGCTCTGTGAGGTACACGTCAAAGGTGCTCATGGTTTCAAAGGCGTCGGTGAGGACAGACTTGAGCTGCTGGACGTCCTCGCGCAGCTCGTCGTCGCTCCATTTGCGCTCGCTCAGCGCGTTGACGATCGGCAGCCCGCGGTGCGCAATCAGCACGGCGCTGGCGCTCGGCGCAAACGTCACGAGGTTCAGCAGCGTCGCCACCGCCACGCGCGTGATCTTGTCCTTGACGGCGCTCTTTGCGGCGTTGAGGACCACCTCGACCGTCTCATAGTCGGTCACGAGCGGCGTGGCCACCGCCTTGTCAAAGCTCAGCAGCCAGAGCACCAGCAGCGAGTAGTACTGCGACTGGAGGCTCGAGCCCGAGCTCGCGTCGATCGTCTTGACCAGCACCGGCAAAAACTTGCCGCTGTGCTCCCAAAACACCCCGCGGTACTGCTTGCCCTGCAGCAGCAGCGCCGTCCACTGCACGGCCAGGTCCTGCACGCTGGGGTTCTCGCTCGTGAGGTCCGCGTAGAGGGCGTCAAACGCCTTGGGCGCAACGTCCACAGGCATCACCTCCTTTTGCGCAAGCTGTGTGAGGAGCGACGTGCTCAGCAACCGGATCCCCTGGTCCTGGTGCCCGGCCAGCCCGGCCAGCAGCTGCCAGGTTGCAGGGCTCTTTGCGAGCGCCGTGGAGAACGAACCGGCGTTGAGGGTGTCCGCAGCAAACAACAGGGCAAACTTGACCACCTCATCCTGGTGGCACTCGTTCAAAATCGAGGTGATCGCCGAGGCGTACTGCTCGGGGTCCGCCTTGACCGCATTCTGGCGAGCAGGCCCGGGCTTATCCACAGGCTTTAGGGCCGTGGCCTGGTCCTTGGTAATATTATTGCCCCTCAAGTACCCATCCCAGGGAATTGGCCGCGTTTGCACCCCATCAGTGATTTCGTCCAGGTAGCTCATGGATGAATAAGCGCTCGCGCCTCCCCCTCCTCCTCCTCGCTTTTTCCCTTATCATTGGTGATTATCAGTTCCCGAGGCGAGGAGGAGGGGGTCTTAACTTGGGAGCTCTTTTGACAGGGGGGCTTATGCGGAGGGCCCTGGGTTAGGAATGACTGCTTGTTTACCGACTATATCATGTGACCGCCAATCCTATGACGTCACTCCAAAATCAACTCAAAGATCGGCCTCAGAGGGTCGCTGCTGAGTCAAGGGGCGATCTCATTTCATTCCATCTCTAAAAGATCCCTTGGTCAAACCCCTTTGACTTTGGCAGGCAGGCTCTTGGCACACCCAACGGTACCTGCACGTAGTTCGCGCACTCGCACACATCAAGCCTGTAATCTATTTTTACCCCAAGCGTATGGATCTACATAGCCAAGTACTTTTGAAGGTTTCAGATAGTTTGGGGGGCGCACTCGTCATCTGTAAACTACTAAAGAAGAAAAAAAAGGGTACCTGGACTACATTTCCTGTCAGGGCTATAGGCACTAGCTCAGGCAAAAGGCTGGTTGTTTCTAATGAGCGGACATGCTAGATCTTTAAATATTCAAAGTAATCGTAGGGCCACCATAGATCTCCCGTGGTGGTGCTGCTGCTGCATTTGGGCGGCGAGCACAGTGTGCGCTCTGCATAAAGCGTAACGCTCGTTATGTTACGCTTATGTGCCTGCACATAGCGAGACAGGCAGCTGCAGGTGCAACCGACGCTGCGCGTCGGCCCGGCCCGGAAGACTGTCAGAGTTTCGGCGTACCGGCGCACCAGCCCAGATAGTCTAGATTCTGTGGCACGCACCGCGTGCGTTTGAGACAACTACTGCACCGCTATGCAATATGCACCCCAGCATGACGCAAATGACGCCGCGTAATCTCCATTGCATGCGTATGCAGCTCGGGACGCCGACCGCACCCAGTAACACTGGCCAGGCTGGTCTATCAATCAGGTTAATGCTAGTATGATACAAGACAAAGGCGGAAGCTACATCTATCTCGGGCACGCTGCTGAGCTGCCACTCAAACAATCATTGTGTGACGCGTCTCAGACTGTTTGAGGTTTGCTCTACTTTTTTTTTCAGCGCCATGTGAAGTGTATATGCGGTGCATACATCTGCCCTGGCCCTGCGCGGGCGCGCGTTTGATAACGTAATCACAGTTTATAGGTAGCTGGATATGCGCGCGGTGTAAAAGTCTCGAGTTACTAACTCTCTTAAAATGAGCGGGAGAAAGAAGCGGCCCGCGGCGTTGAATCTCGCCAACGCGAACCCGCTACCGGGAACGCTGCAAACGCCCAAAGATCTCGCGCAGGACATTGCAAAGCACTGCCTCAGCCCGACGGTGCCGCACGGCATTTCCAAGGAGATGCTCAAGCGCGCGCAAGAAATTGAGCACCAGCAACGGCAGCTTATTCTGCAGCGCGGTCTCACTGCCTACGATCGTGACCGGGGCAACGACGAGGAGCCCGAGCCAAAGTCCCAGAGCTCGACCCCGACCAGCAACAGCAATTTGAGCGTGGACTCGACCAGCAGCGCGCCTGTTGCTTCGAGCGCGCCGGATAGGGCCGCGAACCCGCCGCGCGGCGTGCCTCGCAGCGTCCCCGGGAGCGCCACGTCCCTGACTTATGGCCGGCGTCCCTGGGAGCTTTCGAGCAACCCTGTGCCCCACAGCGCGGTGCCTCTGAGCGACGGCAGCTCCGGGCGCGCCGCAAACACAAACGGCTCCACTAGCGCGGGCTCCAAGCCCGAGACGCCGTCAGGATCGACCCTGCAGGAGCGTCGCGGCGCGCGCCCGGTGCAGCTCGACGTCAAGGCGCTCAAGCGCGACGCGCAGCAAATGGAGGAGGACCCCGATAGGGACCCCGAGGCGCGCGCAATCAGCGACGAGGACAATACGCTGCCGAGCATCCACAAACTCGCGGGCTCGGTGCACCCGGCCAAGAAGCAGCGGTTCATGCAGCTGTGCGAGGAGATGTGGGACCTCCTGCACTCATAGAATGCGCGGAGTGCCGCACTCCGGAGCGCCCGCACTCCAATATTAATTTATTAGCATTAGCATCAACTGACTGTGATTTATAGCATTAACTACTGAGCGAGGGGTGGCGGCGGCGGTGGCGTCAGGGTAAGGGTCGACACACATGGCATGTGACGGGAGCGTTTGGCTGCTCCCAGCGCTGACCTCCCTGCGCTGACGTCCCAGCTGCCTCCCTCCCAGCTGCTCCCACCTCCCAACCACTTCCCCCCCTAACCATTCCCCCTTAGCATGGTGGTCGGGCTCAGCGACATTATTCCCGGCCAGCGCCAGCTCGGCGGCGTCGCCCTTCAAGCCTCCATGTCCATGTTCCAGCTCAGCTCGGACGTGTGTTCCCACTGGAGCACGCGCCTGCAGAGCTGGCTATTCACCAAGAGCGAGCAGGACACGCTCCTCGAGCAGCTCGGCAAGGCCAATTCGTACGAGGAGTGGCAGCAAATCGCCGACCGGCTCGACCAGCTCGCCGGCAACGATCTGTGGCGGCAGAACCCCGAGAGCAGCTCGTACGACTACAAGCTGATTGCGTCGCGGTTCCGGCACCTGGTCTCGGCGCGCAAGGCCGGCCAGCACGACAAGGTCGCCGACATTGTGCGCAGCGGCTCCTTGCGCAACATGGGCTCGATTGGCAACCCGTCCCTCTACAACCACTCGTTTGCCGGTACAAAATACTTGATTGAGGACTATGTGGTGGAGACGATCCAGAGTTTGGAGTATCTTGGGGCGAACGACGAGCTGACGGCCTCTGACCGCCAACGGCGCCTCGACTTTTTCCACGACACAAGGCAGTCGTTTGGCCGCACTGCCCTGATTCTGCATGGCGGGGCGCTCTTTGGAATGTGCCACATTGGGATAGTCAAGGCTTTGTTGGCGGAAAACTTGCTGCCGAGCGTCCTAAGTGGAGCAACGGTGGGGGCGGCCGTGGCGGCATTTGTGTGCTCCATTGAGCCCAGCCAACTTGCTGCGCGCCTCGACTCGGTTTCGGAGGATATGCCGCAAAACCTGAGTCTGTACAACAAGTGGTACCAGGGCGGCGTGGCCGAGGGGGTCATGCGCACTTTTTTCCCGCCGGAAATCGTGCTATTTCTGCTCTACGTGAACGACCACCTCGGCGACATGACCTTTGAGGAAGCGTACATGGTCTCCAAACGCATTCTCAACATCCCCGTGCTGCCCCAGCGCATGCCCGAGGGCCGCCCCGAGGGCCGTATCCTCAACTACCTGACCGCGCCAAAAGTGCTGGTTCGCACGGCCATTTTCGCGTCCATTGGCACTGGGCAGCTCCCAAACATCGAGGCGACCGAGATCGAGCTGCTGTGCAAGGGCATTGATGGCGAGATCCGGCCCATGTGGCCGTTCAGCGTGCGGTACGAGCCGAGCAACTCAAACACCTATATGCACTCGCGCAACTCGCCGTACCACCGGCTGAGCGAGCTCTTCAATGTCAACAACTTTTTGGTGTCGATCGCGCGGCCGTACCTTGCCCCAGTGCTGCTCAGCGACTTCAAGTACCGCGGCCACCAGCACCTGCTGCAAAACATGATCCGCGTGGCCCGCACCGCATGGCTGTACCGGCTTGCCCAGCTCAGCGACTGGGGGCTGCTGCCGCGCGTGCTGCAAAAGCTGTTTGTGGACGAAACAATCCCCGGCGGGTTCCAGGTGAATATCGTGCCCGAGCCAGAGAGCCTGATCCACGAGCTGGCCTCGCTGCTCGACTCGCACGATATCAAGAAAAAGGCAGACCACTGGATCAAGATCGGCGAGCGCAGCGTCTGGCCTATATCGACGATTATTTGGGTCCGCACAGCCATTGAGTGCTGCTTGGATTCGATACACGAGGAGCTGCTCTGCGCATAGCCCCGCTAGTAACTCAAGTGAGTTCGGGGAGCTCTGTGCTCAGCCCCGGCGGTAGTAACTTATTTATTTATTTCATTTGTGGTCATGCCTCTTGGGGTTGTCTTGCCTTTCGTCTTGGTCTCTCTCCTTTGGCCGTCCCTGGTCTCTCCCTTGGTCTCCCCTCAGCGATTGTGGAGTAGAAATTGATGCAGATAACGTAGTGGGGCAGAGACCAGGTAGTTCGGGAGATGTAGTAGAAGTAAAGCTATCTATATAAGGAGATAAAAGCCAAAATATACCCTTGGAAACAGGGTTAGGGAAGAGGGTTAGGAACTGAGAGTAGTGAATTTCACAGTGATACCCCACATGCTGGTCGCATCGAGCCGCGCGAATGCGCTCCGATCACACATATAATTATCGTTAACTACTCCATAAGAACTAGTCCTAGCAGATTCCTGGCCACCTTCGCTCTCGGCCACCCCATCTGCACGCCCTGCACACCAGCTCCCAGATGCAGCTCCCTGACAGCCCCAACTCCCAATGCGGACGCCCTCGCCCGAGTCTGCAGAGGAGCCCAAACCGTACCAGCCCGAAAACGACACCAGTTCAAGCGACGCCGAAGACGACCAGAGCCCCCTGACGCTCTCCGCGAGCCGCCAAATGAGCCGCGACCTCGACGAGGCCGACCGCGAGGATTCGGCCGGCTCAACGGTCCAGTCCGCGTCGAAAAAGGCCCTAAGCGCAGTGCTCAGCCTTTTGCGGCCGGCATGGCTGCTCGACCACCTCGATTGGCCCTCGTTCAAGGTCGCTAGCCGCACCTGGATCCATATTTGGGTGAGCGGATTATTCGTGTGTGTGCCTGCACTTTCAACGTGGACGGGCAGCGCATGCTACCTGGCAATGATCCTGGCCACCGTTGATCCCGCGGGCGGCCAGTCGGTGCTGCTGGGCGCCCTCAACAGCGTGCTCTTGCTGTGGGTTGCAACCATCGCGTTCACTGCTCAGGTGATTGCCAATGCCATCAACTGGCAGCTCAGGGGCCGCATCTCCTTGCAAGACGTATACCGCGAGGTTTTCGGCAGCGGAGAATGCCCCATAGGCGACGCGCAGTGCTTCCAGTCCGTGCTGCTCGACGGCCGCTACGTCACGACAAGGACTACCGTCGTGACCAGTTTTACGATTTTCTTGACCTTGCTCGTCACCTTGTGGATCAGCAACCGCCAAAAGCTCCAAACACACATGCGCATGCCGCTCATTTTGTGCATCATTTTTTGCACCATCGCCCTGCTCAACACCAACCACCTCCCCATCTTCAGCCCCTGGACAGCGGGCAAAGTGTACTTTTTGCCCACTTTTGTTGGTGTTGCCATGCGCGTGGTGCTTTCGCTCGTCTACTTTCCCACTTCCTCGAGCGCCAACGTCACAACCAACGTCTGGAGACTGCACGCCAAGATCGCCAAAACCAGCATGGACCTGCACGCCAAGGTGCGCAAAACACCCCTCAGCGACCCAAAGTTCCCCGAGGTCGCCGAATCGTTTGGTACGCAGTACAACCCCAGCCCGATGTTTTGGATGATGCTGGCTCCTGACTTGCCCATTATGCCCTGCGAGCTGCTTTACGCGCGTCTCGACAGCGAAGATATCCAGGAATTCATTGTGGCTTTGCGCCGGCTCGCCTCGTGCCAGTCGAGTTTCACCTTTTTGTTCAACGAGTTTCTAGACCTCCGCAACACGATTCTGGAGGGCCAGCAGGGTGTGCAGCGCCGCAACACGGGCGCCAGTGTGGCCACAGCAACTGGCTCGCAGCACCCGCTGCAGAAATTTGCCGGCCGGCGTGCCACATTTGGCGAAAAGGCCCAGCGCCGCCGCCACGGCCACTGGCTCAAAGATCAGCTGCGCCAGGAGTACCTCGAGACGGGCAACTTTGAGGCCGCGTTCCAAAAGCACATGAAGGACGCCCGCGTGAAATTCAACAGCCTGGACGAGCTGCAAACGGTGTTTGATGCCGTGCTCGAGCACCACGCCCCCCTCATTGATGCTGCCAACGCGGCGGCGCTTGTTGCTTCGCAATGGATTGACGATGCAAACAAGTTCAGGCTCACGGCCCTGCTGTGGCTGCCGTACCGCAAGAAGCGGGTGCAAAAGCAGCGCGAGTTTGCTGCCAAGCTCGACGAGGCCCTGACGCTACTTGACGATGAGTACCGCCGCGTGCGGGGCAACTGCGACTGGATGTTTACCAGCGGGGCCCTTGGCGCCGACTTTACTGACGCTCAAGTCACTTATGCTGTGGCCCAGGACGTGTTCTGCGAGTACCTGAGCGAGCAGCTCATGCGTATTGTGCGCCGGCTTTGCAGGTGGTGCGTGTTTGTCAATTATACCCGGCCGCATGCCACCCTTGTTTTACCGTTCCAGAAGCCGAGTTTGACCAAGCGTGAGCGCGTGATTGCCCATTTCAGAGCCCAGGACAAATCGGGCGGTCTCGAGGAATTGTCGCCGCCAGAGAACCCCAAGAGCTTTAGGCCGGTCCAAAGTGCCCAAAAGCGTAACCCCAACTCGTCACCGCCCCGTAATTGGTTCCACATTGTGGGCACCCACGTGAGCCACCTTCAAAAGGGGTTGCTCAGTGATGAGGCTATTTACTGCTACAAAAAGGCCAGCGTGGCGCTGATCCCGTCTATTCTCTATTTTGATAGAGATTATTTGCGATGGGCCTACATGAACCGCGTTCTTTGGGTCTCAATCATGGCCGCCATGGTGTGCTCGCCGCGCGCCGGCGACGGCATGTTCGCGCTCGTGGTGCGTGCTATCATGACCCTATTTGGCTGTGTATTTGGCCTCGTGTGCTGGTACATTAGCGCCGGCAGCGGTCGTGGCAACCCGTACGGCTTTGCCGGCTGCCTCGCGGTCGCCGGCGGGATCATTGCCTACATGCGCCACTACTCGACGGTCGGCGGAATTGCCGCGCGGATTGTGTTTTGCGTCACAATCGTGCTGGTGTATGCTGTGTCCTATGTTGACGAGAATACCGCGAGCTTGACCAGCCTCACCTCTGGCTGGGACGTCGCGTGGATCCGGTTTGTGACGGTTATTGTTGGCCTTGTGCTTGGCTTTTTGGTGTCTGTGCTGCCCCATGCCGAAACAACAAAGAAGGCAGTGCGCATCCAAATGGCCGGCCTGCTCAAATCGCTGGCCGAAACTCAGACGGAAATCGTCAACTTTGGTCTGCAGCGGTACGACGACGACTCGGTGCATCAAACCTATGTCAAGGACCTTATTTTGGAGCACTTGGCCATCAAGATGCGCGGCCTCTCGCTGCTCAAACTCAACATGGCCATGACGAGGTTTGAGCCGCCGCTCACCGGGTCCTGGCCCGCCGGCCATTATAATTTGTTGATGCGCCTGATTGGCGAGATGGGGTACCTGCAAAGCTCGTTTTACAACGTGCTAAATAGTATCGAGGACACCTCTGAGATCCTCGAGGTCCTGGGGATGATGGGTATGCTCGATAGCGACCTGCTGGCCGGGACTTTTTCGCTGGTGTACATGTGCTCCAACTCGCTGGTCACGGGAGCGGCCTTACCCACAATCACTCCCGGTCGCCTGGCGCCCGATCACCGGCTACTGCTTGAGCGCCACTTTGAGGGCATCGAGGGGTTGGCGGTATTTAAGGATCTGGCACGTACCCGCAAGGGCCGCTCGACGCTAACTGCCATCCGGGTAGCTGAACTTTATTATAAGCGGCTCGACGCAACAATGGCCGTGGTGAAGCGGCTTGTGGGCGAGGACTTTGGGTTTGATAGCCGCATGCAGGAGCTGTTCAATGAGCATCATCTAGCGAGCTAGGCATCAGCTGGGCATCAGCTAGACATTATATTTGAATAATTTGGATTTCGTGTAAGGTTGGCAGCGGCTGGACTGGGCAGGCGGCAGGCGGCAGGCGGCAGGCGGCAGGCGAGCACCCCGACCACCCCCAGCCGAGACCACCACACCATCATCTTACTAAATGAACTGGTTGGCCCTATTCTCCACAGCCCTTGCCCTCGACAAGCTCCAGATTGGGATCCTTAAAAAGGCAGAGACTTGCCCCCAAAAGGCCCAGCCCGGCGACCGCGTGGCCGTGCACTACTCGGGCAAGCTGCTCGATGGCACCGAGTTTGACAACTCGTACAACCGTCAGCGGCCCATTGAGTTTGTTTTGGGCGCCAAGCAGGTGATTTCCGGTTGGGATCAGGGTATTCAGGGCATGTGCGTTGGCGAGAAGCGCAAGCTCACCATCCCCTCGCACCTGGCCTATGGCAAGGCCGGTGCTGGTAAGGTGATTGGACCCGACGAGACTTTGGTTTTTGTTACCGAGCTGGTTTCCATTCAGAGCAGGGATGAGTTGTAGAGGGGGGTTGGGGGCCCTGGATGCCCCCGCCCTGGGCTCTCTCTGGGCTCTCTCAGGCATAGCGCCCTACTCTGGCTCTGAAAAATCAATGAAATAAAATGCAAATAAATAGCAACACGCTCTGAGCTTTGCTTGACGCGACGGTGATCAGGCGCGGGGGCCACGGCGGCGGCGGTCACGGCGGGCACGACGGTCACGTAGGTGATCACGGCGGCGGCGGGCACTCACCTTGCTCGCCTGCACCTTCGCGCCTACCTTGCTCGTCTCTAACTCGTCATAATCGGCGAGCAACTCGTGCGCAACCTCATAGGTGATGGCCCGCCTGTCGTAATTTTCCAAAAGGGAGACCAAGAAAGAGGGCTGCGACACGCGGCTCCTCGCCGACACAAAAAGTGGCCCAATGAACGCGGGATGGGCGCCCATCAACTCCATTTCGCAGAGACGGTCACCGAGCGGCCAGGCGCTCCAGGAGCCTACCCCGCGCACAATGCAAACGAGGCGCTGCTGTAGCCACTCGCGCACAGCGTCAAACGAGACGCGTCCTTCACGGAAATTAGGAAGGTCGTGCCTAAACTCTGTCAGGAGGAGGCCGCAACCAAAGAGCTTTTCGACATCGGCGGCCCCACCCCCCAAGTACTCGAGCTCGTTGAGGCAGTCGAGGAGTGAGGCCTCCGTCCAGCGGCCCCTGCGCTGGACGACTGCGCGCACCTGCGCGTCCACAGCCCTCTCGCCATAGTTGCTCCGCTCCAACTCCTCAAGGCGCTCGAGGAACTCGCGCAGCAGCTGCTCGTCGCGCACAGCGTCGATGAGGAGCCGCACAAACGCACCGACCGGCTGTTTGAGGCTGATACTGGGCGCTGTACCCCCGAAATCCCACTCAATTGCGGCCACCAGCGCCTCCAAATTCTCCCGCTTCTTCCACAAGAGCGGCATGGCCTCGAGGCGCGGGATAGCGCCGGCCCACCAGCGCCAAATTTCGTCGAGTTCGTGGGCGCCGGGGCGCTCTGCGGCCGCCAAAACAAGGCGCTCATCGATGAATTCATAAAATTGGTCCTGTTGCTCGTCGTATTTGTCGTCCTCGCCGATTCCAACCCCTAAAAACTGCCAAATTTTTTCCATGGCGGGGGGATGCATAGGGAGCGCAGGGAGGAGCTACTGCATGATCTCTGCATTTGTAAACTCGGGCAAAAAACTGCAGGTTGTGCGCGGCAGCGTGCCCCATGGAGCCGTCCTCGGGGTTATTGACGCCTCGTTTAACCCGCCCAACAACGCGCACGCGCAGCTCGGCCAAATTTTGCGCAACCACAACAACAGCTGCAGCCTCGTCCTGCTGCTGGCTACCGGCAACGCAGACAAGCCCGCGGCGCCTCTTGACCAGCTCGAGCAGCGGTTCGAGATGCTTGCCGCGTTCTCCCAAGAATTCCGCGGCAGCGTGTGCATTGCCCTCACGAGCGAGCCGCTATTTGTTGCCAAGAGCGAGGCCCTCCGGCAGCTGTACCCGGCCTCGCAGCAGCTGTTTGCCATGGGGTTGGACACTCTTGCGCGGCTTTTCGACCAACGGTACTACAACGAACCGGTATACCGCGTGATGCAGCGGTTTTTCAGCCATGCCGAAATCATCGCCCTGACCCGTCGCGCAGACCGCGTGAGCGGCACCCAGGAGATTGATCCAGACCAGTTTGTGCAGTACCCCGGCGTGCACATCTTGATGAGCGACAGCAGTACCAACCAGGTGTCGTCGTCGCGGGCGCGCCAGGCGGTGCTCGAGGGCGATGAAGCCGAGCTCGAGCGCCAGGTGCCTGCGAGCGTTGCGCAGTATATCAGGGAAAAGGGTTTGTACAGGAGCTAGTTATGTTTTATGAGCTCGAAGGGGCAGAGAAACGGAGACACTGAATATGCTGGGGCACATTTGTGCTGGAACACCTTCGGGACATATCAAAGACACATTAGGACACTTTTGTGCTGGGACATTCGAATCAGACATTAAATTACTACAATACATTAGAGGAGGGAGAACAATGCAACGGCAAGGCTGCTAGCCAAGCCAAACTGGCCAGCGGCAGGGGCGCCGTTCTTGGAGCTGCTCGAGCTAGAGCCGGAGCCAGAGGCAGAGGCAGAGGACGAGCCGGTCTTGGAGCCGCCGGTCTGTGTGGCAGTGTTGATGGTGGTCGAGACGGTGGTCGACTTACCCTCGCACACGTATTTATCGCCAAAGAAGTCGCCGTTGGAGTGGGCGTCGTTGAAGTCGCTGCAGTCGAGGGTGTCCGAGGACTCAATGTCGACATCACCCTCAACGCGGGTCAGGCTGGGCATCGAGGCCTTGGAGAAGTTACCAATGAACTGCAGGGCACCACGGATGGTCTGCACGTTGGGGAAACCGGTGATGCTGCCGAGGTTGGTGTTGTTGACAACCGAGAGGGCACCATCGAGCTCGGTGATGCCGCTGAAGCTGATGTTGCTCAGCTTGGAGTTGGAGGTGATCGAGAGGCCGCCAATGGTCTCGAGGTTGTCAAAGCTCAGGCTCGACACGGTGTTGTTGACAAAACCAAGCGAGTTGTTGATGGCCTGCAGCTTGGGGGCGCTGATCGAACCGCAAAACTGGAAGGTGGCGTTGTTTGCCCAGATGAGCGAGGGCAGCGAGACGTTGACGCTCTGCGAGTTGAACGAGATGTCGAGCGCGTTGCTGACTGTGGTGACGCTCACGTTGATGGACTTGATGTTGTTGTTGTTGTTGACGTTGAGCACCTCAATGTCCGACAAGTTGAGGCCGCTAAGGCTCGAAAGGTAGGTGTCAGAGATGATGACCGAGTTGGCCTTTTGGACACCAGCGTTGAACTGGAGCTCGCTCAAGTCGGGCAAGGTCTGGTAGCTGATGCTGCCAACCTCGTTGAGCACGGGCATGCTCAGGGTGCTCAACGAAGTGAGGTTCTGCAGAGTAAAGTCACCGTTGATGGTGGTGAGCACAGGGGCGCTCAGGCTAGACAGGGCACTGTTCTCGGCAGAGATCGAGCCAACGCTCTGCAAACCGTTGAGGGTAATCACACCATCGCTGGTGATGCTGAGGGCACCGCTGTAGTTACCGCACGAGGCGATTCCGTCGGCGTCGCTCTGGCTGGAAATGGTGACATCACTGGAGCAGTCAGTGTCGGCCAAACCGGTGCACAGCAAGTACGCGGCAACAAAAAGATCACGCGAAAACATCATCAAGTAAGCGGGCCGAGGGGGGGGCTCTGAGGTATTTATAACACACCGCGCTGGGAAGCCCGCATATGCACATGCGCCGCCAGGGCGCGTGCCGCACCCGCCATCCAGACAATTTATTAGTGGAAGAGTGGCGGGATAAAAGCTAGTGGTGTAGCTTTTGAAGAATCAAAAAAAAATTGGTTCCGGCTCGACATGAGACAGTCGCCTGCAGGAACCCTGCAGATTCCTCTGATCGAATCACTGTCTGCCAAAAGGGCGCACGGCCCAGAGAGCCTGAAATTGCGCAAATTTTGTAGATATGAATTTTCCCAGTTCAGGATCCCTGCCCTTTAGCCCGTTGTGCGAGCTCAGGTGCGCTTTTTTCCCGCTTGAAACCCGGCACGCACAGGCAAACACCCCCTACCCTGGTGGCTGCCTGGCAACCAGTCATGCAGACAAGCCACAATCAGCCTGGCAACCAACAATGCAGTGACAGCTCGGATTTTTGAGGCGAGGGGTAGCCCAAATTTCAGCAATCTTTTTGCATTTGCCTCACGCGACGCCGCGTAGACCCCACTCAGGTTACGGGCTAAGCCCCATGGCCCTATTGGCGTGTTTACCTAAGCGCGGACACGTTTGGCGTCTCAGTGCGACCGTCGCCGTGGCGGTGCAAAATTTTAGAGGCTACATTCCAGAGACTAGATAGTTTTAAGAGCGTGTTGCATGCGCGGGGCTATTTTTGATGCTTCTACCTTTTGCCGCAAGTATCTGTATGTCTGTGTTCCGGCCATCGAAATTCTGCAATGCAAGGATTTACCGAACGCGCTGCATGGGGTTAGGGCCCGCGAGCAAGTCCAAAAAAGAAAAATATCAAGCCCAGCGGAAGGCAACCCAGTAGAACAGAGGCTGGGGGCTGGTTTCGGCACAATTGCTGCCAGAGCTTGCGGCCACATGCCCCGCCCCCGCGCTGCGCGTTTCTCCAAAGGGGCAAAGGGCCGCCCAAGGGGCATCCCAAATAGGCAAAAGGTAAACATTAAGATAGCGAGTTAGTTTAGAGCGGGCGCCAGAGGGGCCAGATAAAGCGGCAAATATTAATTCTGAACCGCCCGCTGCTTTAAATAATTTTGGGCTGCCGTGCTGAGCCCGTCGGGGATGTGCGTGGGCACGGTTGCGCGGTTGAGCAGCAGCACCTCTGCGATGGAAAAAGTGGAGGCGTCCGCGGGCGCGGTGCGCAGCGCGTACACGAGCAGAGGCTCGCCCTCGTCGCTGGCCGAGTTGGGGTTGGCGCGCGCGGCCAGGGCCGTGCACACGTCGACCAGGTTTTGCTCTTGGATGGCTCGGCGCAGAAAGGCGTTTGGCTTGTCGATCTCGTTGATAAAGGCCTTTTCGACGTACTTTTCGGTGATGAACTGCAGGCGCGTGCGCTCGGTGACGGGCGGTTTGGCCCCCGCGATGCGCGCCTCCCACACGGCGTTCATGCGGCTGTTGTCGACCGAGCTGAGGGCCTCCACCAAATCGCGCGAGAAGCCGGTGTCGAGGGTGAGGCTGCGCACCTTGGAGATGTGGGACCCCAGCGAGCGGTGGCAGCCCGAGCAGTCGATGCAGATGAGCACGAGCAGGTTGATCGAGACCCACTCGACGCCGCGGGTCGACTCGCACTCGGCGCACTGGCGGTTCGAGGCGGCGCGCTGGAGTTGTTGGAGGAGCACGAGCACGCTCTTGGAGGGTACGGACGGGAGCGACGAGGCCAAAGGGCTCTGCAGCGCGCTAGGGGCGCCCGGTGACCCTGCCATGGCAGCGGAGGCCATGGAGGCCGCAGCGGGGATGTTGCGGCCTTTTGTCTTGAGACTCAGCTTGCGGCCGATATTCTCGCCGAGTTTCTCGATGGTATCGCGGGGTTTGGTCACGCTCAGGTCGCCGGGGTGCCCCTGCCCAGGGAGGCTCTGGCCAGGGGCGCCAGGGGCGTGCCCAGGGGCGCCCGGGTAGGCCGCGTACCCGGCGTTGGCGGCGCTCGTACCCCCATACCGCTCCAAACTCGACGAGATCCCTTTATTAATGTACGCCAGCCAGCTCTTGACCTCCTCGTCGCTCGTTGTTTGGTAGACCCGCTTGTAACTCGGAGTCACAATTTCAAAGCAGAACCGGCGGTCTGCGGGCGACGTTTCCCGAACCCGCGCCACCTTTAAATCGATGGGCTCGTTGTGCAGGTCCACCCCTTGCTTCCAGTTGGCGTACTCCCACAGCTTGCCGCCGTCCTGGACCACCCAGTACTTGTGCCACTTGATACCCTGTTTGCTGAGGTTCTGGGCTTCGGAGGTGCCGCCCGGCCGGCTCAGGGCCCACAGCAGGCCCTCTTTGTGCGGGAGGTCGGCCGGAGGTTCGGGGGGAGGGTCGCTGGAGGGCGCACCGGGGGGGCCAGGGGGGGCGCCAGGAGGGGCGGAGGTCACAATCGAGGTGTCCCCCTCCGCCTCGCCCCGCTCAAGCCCCCTGCGCTTGTCCTCGCGGTCCGCCGAGTGCCGCGCCCAGTCCTTGTTTGCCTGCCGCAGCTCCTCGACGAGCGAGTCGATCGACGTGCGGCCCGCCGCGCCCAGCTCGAGCGCGAGCCCCGACGTGAGCTCGGACCACCGCTGGCTGAACACCGCGATCTGCAGCACAAACTGCTCGAGCCGGCGCCCGCCGTGCACGTCCATCAGCGCGTTGTAGTAGTCGAACCGCGCGAGCTCAAACTGCGTCCGCTTGTCGACGTACTTTGCATCATTCTCCTTGTCCTTGCGCTCGCGTTTCGTGCCGAGGTACCGCGTGATCCACGAATAATACTGCGACGACACCTCCTCAAACTCCTTTTTGCGGAACTCGAGCGGCTTGATGTCGCGCTCGTAAAAGTCGCGCAGCGGCGCCACCACGAGCGCGGCAAACTCGGCCGAGATCGTGAGCAGCAGGTTGCGCACGGCCGCCAGCCCAAACGAGCGGTCACTCAAAATGGGCCCCAGCACGTCCAGCGAGGGCACGCCCGTCTTGCTGGCGTTGCTGATCCCGCTCATAAACCACCGCAGCGAGTCGGCGGTTTCCTTGAACTGCTCGTGCAGCACGATCGCCCGTTTGAGAATCACCTTGACTTGGGCCTTGATGTGCGTGTTGCGGCGCTCCATGGCCTGCACTTTGGACCGGAAGAGTGGGCCATCCTCGAGCTGGTCGGCGTGCTGGGTTTGGGGGCCCAGGCGTGAGGCTGTGGGGGTCGTGAGGGGGGGCCCTGAGGCAGCCGCACCGGGAGGGCTGTGGTGGGCCGTCTGGCCATTATTTGGGTGGTTTGGGTGGGGCTGGCTCAGCAGCGGCACCTCCCTGGGGTTGATGGGCACATCCCTCACCGGGCTCAGCGTGTTATCAGGACTCAAAATATCGATTTGCGAATTGACAAAGTCCCTCTCAGGCAGGTAGAAAAAGCCGCTCGCAAGCGGCTGCAGCGAGTGGTTGCTCTTGACATACTCGCAAAAGCAAAAGAAAATGGGCCTGCCCTGCTTGCGGAGGTCCGCCAGCGGATAAATAAACGTGTGGGAGATGATGTCGGGGGCGTCGTTTCGCGAGTAAAAGTCGCCCAAAAGGTCGACATTGTCCTCGTTCTGGATGTTTGGGTTCTCGAGAAGCTCAGTCGAGATAAACGAATCGAGCTCGCGCTGCGTCGAGCCGGTCAAAAACGTCACGTTGCGGAAGGGGGCATTGGGCGTCGTGAGCAAAACCATGCGGAACTTGACCGCCAAATTGCTGTGGCTGGGCAGCTTGGGCATGTACGAGTCCATGAGCTCCACATACTCGCACGGCCGGCCGTCTGGGCGGCTCAATGTGAACGATTCCGATTCGCGGTCAAACTCGGCTTTGAGCAGCATCTGGCCGCACGAGAGCTCGTTGGTGTTGTCCTCGTCCTCCATGACGTGCACGGTGACCTCCTTGAGGTAAAATCGTTTGCTATTGTGCACGAACGCGCCGGTGGCTTTGGATCCCGCCGCGCCCATACTAGCTGAGTCAAGGATAGGGTCGCTGTGGGTCGGCAGGTGTAGGCTGGGCTGAGCATGCTCCTCAGCATGGGCCATGGCATAGTTTACATTGAAATTTGGTGGGAACACGACAAGTTTAGGCTATAGATATGTTGACAAGGCACGCCGCGGCACCGTTTTCGGCTACCCTCAGCCGCAATGGACTGGGGATGGGGGTCTTGCCAGGCTTGCTACGGCACGGCACGCTACGGCACGTAGCACGATATGCACGCTACGGCACGCTACGGCACGCTACGGCACGCTACGGCACGCTACGGCACGCTACGGCAATGCACTTCAACTCTAAACAAAGGCAGGGGGCCGTGGCCCGCTGCAAGCCAAAGGTGGCTGCGAGCCATAGCTTCTCGAATTAAAATTGTAGTCTACAAAACTTAGATCTAGAGCAAAGCGGCAACGGCACCAATGACACCGGCAGCGGCGGCAATGGGGGCGTACTGGGTAGCGGCGCCAGCGGCATTGCTGGAGGCAGCGCTAGAGGAGTTCTGGGCGAGAGCGACGCTGGTGAGGGCAAGGAAAACAGTAGAGAATTGCATTTCGGTGAGGATCTCGTAGGGGCCAGGGGCTTTATATAGACACACATGCATGCACTATAGTGCGCAACTTCGCATAGCATGGGCAACCTGCGCCACATATTGCTTGCAGTTCTGATTGGCAGCTCGCACCAAGACGCGATCAAATAGCGTATATAAATTGATTTATGTTGTTCGTTTGTAACTGGAAACAGGCCACTGCTTTTTGTCTTGCATTTAACGTGAATTCAATGCTCGTTCATGTGGCCCCACGTCCAAGGCTTTGACCCGTTTGGGACATGTTGATGACTACGTGCATAAACTGGCACCCCCCCCCTGCAGACCCGGTCAAGGGGTACATTCCAGCCGGAACAAGTGGGCAGGCCGAAATCGAGGATTCTCGACGCAGATGCACTAGTTCCACCGCAGTTTGCTATTTTTAGCCTTACTCCCCCACTCCCGTGTGGCGCCGCGACCAGACGGCTCTCCGCAAGATACTGCACAATCCTGCACGTCGAGGGGAGCAATGCAGCACGCGATAAGGACTTTTTTTTGAATTGCAGTGCCCCCCGCAGCCGTGCTTTACGGGCTATAAGCAGTATATTAAACATTAAAACTATTAAAGCAACCTAAATCAAGAGCGCAAACAAGCCGCCGACAACAACGCCAAAGGCGCTGCCGCTGAGCGCAGCCGCGTTAGCACTAGCGTGCTCGCTAGATTTAGCAGTGGCGGTCTTGGGACCAGTGCTGGACTCGCTAGAGTTGCTCGACGAGTTGCTGGTGCCGGTGCTGTTGCTGGCCCAGGTGCCGTTCGAGGAGGTGCCGTTGACGAGGCTGCTGCCGTTAACGCTGGCCTGGTGCTGCATAAACGTGCCAGACTTGTGAGTGCCGGCGTGAGCAAGAGCAATCGATCCGAGAGTAACCAAACCAAACTTCATTTTTTGTGTGGCTACCAGTGCTGGCCCAATGCTTTAAATACAACGAGGTAGGAAACTTAAACTGTTATTAAACCTTGCTGCGGTCTGTTTGGCTGGATGGTAGCAGCCTGGTTTCTCGCCAGATATGGTTTGACTACAGATGCAGCTTAGGGTGTGCATGTGACGCGAGAGGCCTCCTTGGACACGTCCTGGCGGACTTGAGGCCTGTGGATGCTGAGACAAAAGATATCAAGAAAACATACTAAAACAAGCTACAAAGAACCTTGTCCTGCGGGTTGCACGGTGCTCCTCCAGCGGCATGTCACAAACATGTCACAGGTACCTCGCAGGCCTTGACGTTGCAGACGTTGCAGACTGTCGCACGTGTCAAACAACACCAAAACAAAAACACTTTAACCGACACACCACTACATGTTTGACCTTTCGACGACCGAGTCTACTGCGCAGGCATGCACGACCGCACAGAGCATGTACCAGCAGCTGGTGGAACTTGCCGAGAATCTCGAGGATATGCAGCATAATTCGCATCAATGCAAGCTGGCCACGGCCAATTTCGAGGCTGCAGCCACCCTGAGCAACGCCGCCTACTCAATTGGTTTTGAACGGCCGCAGCTGGCAAAGTTTAATTAGCCGGTCGCTCAAGTCTGAAAAATTAGCCAGGTCGCCCAGCTCTGCCCAACTCCGGCTGACATGAACTGGGTGTACCCTGCAGGAGCCGCGGTGCTTGCTCTCTACTTTGGAGTGCAAAAGCTACAATATATGTTAATTTATCCCAGCAACTTCCCCGAGGACTCGAGGACCGAGGTTGACAACCCCGGCAGCTACGACATGCCCTACAAGGAGCTGTGGCTGCGGACGAGCGATGGGGTCAAGTTGCACGCGTACTACATTCCGTGCGCCCATGCCACCAAAACGGTTGTGATGCTGGGCCCCAACGCCGGCAACATCGGCCACTCGCTGCCGCTCGCCGAGGTCTTTCACTCGGAGGTCAAGGTCAATGTGCTCACGGTGAGCTACCGCGGCTACGGTCGCAGCGAGGGCAGTCCGAGCGAGGCGGGCCTGAGGCTGGATGCTGAATGTGTTTTGGACTATTTGAGGACCGAGCTCAGCCACACGGCCATCATTTTGTACGGCCGGTCGTTGGGCGGAGCAGTGGCCATCTACCTTGCCTCGATCGCCGGCACGCTCATCAAGGGCCTAATTGTGGAAAACACGTTCCTGAGCATCCGCAAACTAATTCCAAGCGTGCTGCCCGTGGCCAAGTCGGTGCACTTTTTGCTCACCCAAAAGTGGGAATCCGAGCGCACGATTTTGAAGCTGTCCCCGCAAACTGCTGCGATGTTTGTTGGTGGCGAGCGCGACGAACTAGTGCCGCCGGCTCATTTCCGGGCCCTTTACGAGCTATGCCCCTCTGATAAAAAGGAGTTTCGCGGGTATCCCCTAGGCACCCACAATGACACTTGCCAGCAGCCGGGGTACTGGCGGGATCTGCACATGTTTATCCACGAAAAAATCCCTGCTTGAGCGTGAGTGCCGCAGCAGATAATTTTATTGGGCGCGCACCTGCACGCGCTCTTGCCCCTTGGACCGCTTGCCTTTTTGCTCTCGGCCCCCAGGCAACGCTGCCCTCTTCTCAACCAGCGTGCATGATGCGGACGCCCGCATGACTTAAGGTTACCATGCATGGCCATATGCAGGGGCGGCGCGCGTGGCGGGCGGTGCCAAGTTGTGGGCACCCCTGGCGCGCCGTTTCGAGCGGCCCCTTGCCGGCGACAAAATTGTACTTTGTAGTTTTTGTTGAGATTTTTTAGACTGACTGGCGCTTGGCATGCGCGCAACAAGATTGCATATGTATGCCTGTAGCTATGTATGTATGTTTGACATGATCGCCAAGGTCTATGCTATCAACTGGCCACTCCAAAGGGTCTGAGATGCTAGCCTCATCCGACAAGGGGCGTGGCTTGCATCGGGCCTTGGTGCCACGGGCACCGACTTTTGTTGGCGGGTGACTCTCCAAACTTTAAATCCTTACTCGGCTAATTTCGGATTTGAAGCCTCATGCCCCACCATGATATTATGAGACATACATCATGCGCCTACGTGCATAGCTATGAGTTTTTTATAACCACTAGCGAGAAACGTGCGAAGCATGTGTGCGAGTGTCTATTAAATACGCGTATGCTGTTGTCTAGTCTGAAGGGCTCGGACTCCCCCATTCAACCAATGTGGTTGTGCTCCTCAAATGGTGCCGCGGAACAGCGGTCGATTTGGCATGGATCGGCTGGTTGCACGATTATCTGAGACATTTAGGTAAATAAATATACTCCCAACGTTATAATAAATATCACAACCAATCTCAAGGTCAAAAATATATGGTTGACGATTTTGGTGATCCCGGCACAAATCAGGAGGAGAACCAAGAATGGCAACCAGCAGACACAGGTTTGGGACATGAAGAGTACATTGGCTCTTATCAACCTGCCGCCATGCAACCCTTGCATCCCTCGCCATTTGAACACCAGCATCAGCATCCGGCTCAGGCTCCTCCTCCGCCGCACTCCATATACGACAGCCCCAGCGACGAGTTCGAGCTGGGCGAGTACGTGTTTCCTCCGCACCAGTACTTTATGCACCACGACCACAATTTTCATGTTCCTTTACCCACAACGAATAATTTTAGAGTCGGCAAGCAGAGACCGCTTCGCCGGCGACAAAGTCGCCAACAACTTGGCTCTTACTCTCCTCAACTTCAAGACCACTCTAATCTACAAACATTTACGCAAGAAGACGAGGTAAAACCCGAGCAAGGTGGCCCAGTTCCTAGCAGCGGCGGCGGCAGCGTTGGTGGAGCTCCCCTGGCGGCCCCTGGTGGCCCAGGGGCGGCTACGCCAGTACCTAGCTCGGTCAAAGCGGCGGCCCGCAGGCCAAGCCGTAGTAGAAAGAAGGATGAATCCGGGATATCTATTACCCCAGTTGCGCGCAACAAGTTTTCTCTGGAAGAAGACACCCGCATCCTCCACTTGAGGTTTGACCACCAGCTGAGCTGGGCTCTTATGGCGGATCATTTCATGCCTCAACGCAGCGAAAAGTCGCTGCAGGTGCACTACTCTGTAAGTCTCAAGAGTCAAATGCCTGGTTGGACGCGTACGTGGACCGAGCAGGAGGACAACGAGCTGATGGGCCTCGTGTCTGAGCACCAGCGCGCGATGTGGTCTGTGATTCAGAAGCGGTTCAAGACCCCAAACATACCGGTGACATCATTTTACGCGCGGTACCACCATTTGTTGCGGCGGGAGTACGCCGACACCCAGGACTTGGTTGCCCAGCTCAAGCTCAATAACCAGTAGCATGGCAGGGCACGTACATATTTGCATATTATTTCACTATTAATGGATTTGTGGGGGGTGCATGTGTGAGATATAAATAAACCAAGGGGCACTCGAGCGTGGCCGAGGGTGACGGAGGCGTAGGGGGTGCCTTAGTGGCCCAGGTGGCCTGGGGCAATCTCGGGCGGCTAGGGCGACGCGCGATGGGGCGCAGCTCAGCAAACTCGCGTGAAAAATAGGTGCTGGCGCGTCCGCCCCTTAGAAAAAAAGGAAATTTCAGCCTTATCACGCCGCGAAAAAGATCCAGCCAATATCCATACATCAAACCCTAACCCCCGAGTACCTCCCACCACCCCAAAAAGCTGACGCGAAACTACGTGTTCATATGGACAATATCGAGTTTATCAAAACTCCAAAGGCCGCTGTGGCTCCTGAGCCCAGCACGGCCACTGGTGTGCGCACTACTGCGCTGCCCAGCATCAAAAACGGTACGCTTGTCGCCGAGGGAGCCGGTGCCAAGTCGTTCTCCAACGTCGTTCTCGTGTCTCTGCTCGTTGGAGGCCCGCTGTTTGTGACCCGCAAGGTCGGCGGCGGCCTCTATGTGTTTTTGTTCTTTGCGCTTGTGTTTGCGATCCCCATCCTGATGGCTTATTGGACGTTTGCCTCCAACCTGAGCCCGCGGATCAATGAAAAGTGCCAGCTGCCCAACCGCGGCATCGACCACTACCTGACGTTCAAGGACCCTGCTTTGAGGGCTAAGTACTCGGACAAGATCCCCATGGAGACCTTCCACGAGCTCTACTTTGAGGGCAAGGTCGACTTTAACGGCGACCCCCTCGAGGTCATGGAGGAGCGCCACGACTGGGCCAAGTTCAGCTTCACCCGCTCGCTGTTCAAGTTCTTTTTGTTTGGCATGATGCCCGAGGTCATTATGCACTCGCGCTCCCAGGACGAGGAGCAGGTGCGCGACCACTACGACCGCGGCGACGACTTTTACAGCTGGTTCCTCGGCCCGCGCATGATCTACACGTCGGGCGTGATGAGCGACCCCACCAAGGAGGAGACCCTCGAGGAGCTCCAGGACAACAAGCTGCGCATTGTTGCCGAGAAAACCGGCGTCAAGGCCGGCGACCGCTGCCTCGACCTCGGCTGCGGCTGGGGCACGCTTGCCCGCTACTTTAGCAAGGTCTACGGCGCCCACGTCACCGGCGTTACTCTCGGCCGCAACCAGACTGCTTGGGGTAACGGCAACCTGCGCAAGGACGGCATCCCCGAGTCGCAGTCCAAGATTGTGTGCTGCGACTACCGCGACACCCCCGTGACCTCGCAAAAGTACAACGTTATTACTGCGCTCGAGATGAGCGAGCACGTCGGCGTGCGCAACTTTGGCAGCTTCTTGCAGCAGTGCTACGACATGCTCGAGGACGATGGCGTCTTCTTCCTTCAGTACGCCGGCCTGCGTAAGAGCTGGCAGTACGAGGACCTCATTTGGGGCCTGTTTATGAACAAGTACATCTTCCCCGGCGCCGACGCCTCCACCCCCCTCGGCTGGACCATCGACAAGCTCGAGGGCACCGGCTTTGAGATCACCTCCATCGACACCATCGGCGTCCACTACAGCAGCACCCTGTGGCGCTGGTACCGCAACTGGATCGGCAACAAGGAGAAGGTCCAGGCCAAGTACGGCGACAAGTGGTACCGCATCTGGGCCTACTTTTTGTCGTACTCGACCATCATCTCGCGCCAGGGATCGGCCACCTGCTACCAGATCACCATGCGCAAGAACCTCAACTCGGTGCACCGCGCCGAGTACGTTACTCGCCAGGGCGGCCTCCAGTTTCCCTTGGAGAAGCAGAGCCAGGTGTGGTTGAAGGAGTAGATAGATTTAGATTCGTAGATATTTCTGATTTTTGATTCGAGCCCCCGAGCGACGGTGACCTCTGCACCTCGATCGCGCTCATTGAAGCGCATGTAAAATATGACTCTGTACTGCTAATACACTAATCCCCTTGCCCCTGGCCCCTTGCCCCTGGCCCCTTGCCCATGGCCCCTTGCCCATGGCCCCTTGCCCATGGCCCTGCGCGCGATGGTGCCACTGCCGATGGTGCCTCAGCGCGCCCCGAGCTACGGTGCGACCCACCTCGAGCGCTCGCTGAACCGCATGTAAAATATCATTCTGTACTGCTAATCTAATTTCTCCCGGCCCTTAAGAGCCTTCAAATCCCCATGGAGCCCTTCATACCCCCCTCATGCCCCTCGGGGGCGTCTTGGGCCGCAGCATGTCAATCTCGGGGTGCACCGGCACCAGCTGCTGCTGCTTGTACTCATCCACATTAAAATTGCTCAGCATCGTGTCGGGGCTCACAACCACCCACCCCTCGCGCGGCCGCACCGGCAGGTCCTCGTGGCTGTAAAAGGGCACAATGTGCACGCGCCGCGCCATGAGCGAAAACCGCTCCACGAGCTCGTAAATCTGCTCGGGAACAACGTTGGGCCGTGTCGCGTCGTTCTCAAGAATCACGTCGGTATCAACGTTGCAGTTGATCAGGTGGTTGTCGTCGCTGCGCCGCAGCGTCCCCTTGAGCGCCATGTAGCAGTGCCACGCCGTGGGCTTGAACAGCATGCGCGACGTCTCGTGGCGCGCCCTAATGGCGAACGGCGACTCGAGCGAGGTCGAGGCAAACACAATGTCCTCGCTGCGCCTGTACCCCCACTTTTCAATCAGGGCCTGGCCCTCGGTGAGTTTCCAGGGGGGCACCCACAGAAACAAAATGCTCGGCCGCGGGCCCAATTTGTCAATGGGCAGGTTGCGCAGCTTGTCCATGTTGAAATCGGGGCTGCACCCGCCCACCATGAGCACGTCAAACTGGGCGCCCTCGCTGGCCCACTCGGAGAGCATCGCGGTCATGGCCTCGGGCGCGCACTGCTGGCCGGCAATGGGCGCCGTAAACGCCTCGTGGTGCTCTTTCTTAAGCTGGCGCAGCTTCTGCAGCTTGGGGTACCCCTGGTACGGGTCGTCGCGGTTGGAAATGTGCTCCTGGGGCAGCACGCCCGTGTGGTGGTAGTAGGCGTTGTAGTCGTTGCCAAAGTTTGGCCGGTTGATGTAGCTCTTGATTTTGCTTGGCAGGACGGTTTTCTGTTCGAGTGGCATGAACGAGGGAGGGGGGCGTGGGAAAGCGGGCTTTTATAAGGTGGGCTGGTGGGCCGGTGAGCCAGTGGGTTACAGTGGAGAGCGCAGGGGGGACCGCCGTTGGAGGGCGAAAGGGGAGCAAAGGGGCAACTTAGAGACTAGTTTTGTGTATCTAGGCGTGAATATACGTTTTGTGAAAGCGCGCGCGGTACGGCGGGCTCGATTTGAGCGAACAGGTGTTTTACACCTTGTTTGCCGGGTGCATCACGATCGTGCGCAGCATCAAAGTGCCCCAGCAGATTTATGGTTGACCAGGAGGATAGCTGGAGCGAGACGGGCAGCGTGATTGTGCGCCGCAATTCGTCAATAGCCGGTGACGACCCTCTGCAGCAGTACATTGTCTCGCGGAGGGGCACGAGGACCGATGGCGAGGGCGAGTATTCCGCCGTGTAGGAGGAGGCCTCCATGAGCGTCCTGGGGAGTGCTCTGGAGGGTGCCCAGGGGTCCGAGGGGGGCTCCTTGGTGCGACTGGGGTCGGCGGAGGGGGGACGGCTGGGGCCGCCCCTCATTTTCCAGGAGGGCTTTGACACGCTCTCTCCCTCTGGGTCCCCCGCTCTCCACGCTAGGTCATTCTCGCTCCTGAGTCGCTGGAGTTCGAGCCTCAACTTGACCCACACCGTTTTGCATCGCCATTAATTACGAGGGGAATTGCCCCTCGAATGTCCTCGGCGATCTGACTGCGTAACGCACAAATAAGACTCTCCTACCCCCCCAAGACCCTATAGCAGTACTCTGGCGTTTGCTGCACCCCATGCATACGACCGCAGATGACTGCAGATTACTGACTCACCACGCCATATATAGACTTGACCACAGCCACACCCCAGCTAATTATGATGACGCTGCCGCCAGAACTCTGGCAAAAGATTAGCGATTACATTGTAAACCCCGAAATTGTAGAATTTGTGCGCTTGTCCCAAGTAAACCGCGAGTTCCGCCGAGCGTTCCTCAGCGACCTGGTCTGGGCGAAATTCGACGTTTATGGCGTGGGGCAACAGACCCCGGCACCGGTCTACCAGTTCAACGGCTACGTCTTGCACGGAGTTGCTGCTCATTTCTTCAATCATTGGTTCTCTTTCTCCAAGTCGCAACAAAGGCTGATCCTCGGCGAAATCTACCTTACCCGTCTCGGCACGCCCAATTCAACCAGAGACCTTTACATCCAGCTACACCAACTCTGCAAAATATGTTGCAAAGAAGACAGAGAATATCGGCCTCACTCCGAGCGAGTAATTAAAGAAATCGACGTTGCCGTTTGGAAATTGTGGAGCACGCATTTACTCGAGCATGCTGGGCCTATTAAGGATTTTAACTTCTACAATATGGTCCCTCAAGAGCTTCAGCATGATAAAAAGGTGTACTTGAACCTGGTAAAAACAAATTCAGTGGAGCGCGTGGACCCCACCTTCGCACAAGACCCCGAAATCAACCTGGCCTTTATCAGGTGCCGTAGGCTTTGGGATCTGACTCTTAGCAGTCATTTACTGAGAAGCAAAGAGTTTGTGCTCGAGGCGTTCAACAAATTAAAGCTCAGATCAGATCACATTCTTCATCGCGACTTAAAACAGCAGCTTTTTTCCGAGCTGAGAAACGACAGGGAAGTTGCACTCGCCGCAGTATCAGCGAGTGGGGATCTTCTGGCAAGTGTGGATACCCAGTTCACCGACGATCGCGAAATTGTACGGGCGGCTGCGCTGCAAGAAGGACGCTACCTCCAACACGCGTCCCGGGCGCTCAGAGCCGATCGCGAGCTCATTTTGGAGATTATCAAAAAGGATTGGGGCGCCATTGTCTGGGCATCTGAGAAACTTCGAGCTGACCGTGAAATTGTTTTGGCGGCTGTATGCCGTGAGGGTTGCAGTCTTGAGTGGGCATCTGAGGAGCTCCGAGCTGACCGTGAAATTGCATTGACAGCCGTGAAAAAATACGGCTTAGCACTAAAGCATACCTCTGAAGCACTTCGTGATGACCGTGAGTTTGTTTTACTAGCTCTGAGCCGTCATGGTGGAGCTCTCCAGTATGCATCTGAGGCTTTGCGCGGTGATCGTGATATTGTTTTGGCGGCTGTAGAGGAATGGGGCAGGTCTCTCGAGTATGCATCTGAGGCTTTGCGCGGTGATCGTGATATTGTTTTGGCGGCTGTGAGCAGCAGTTATGGTTCGGTTCTCGAGTTTGCATCTGAGGCTTTGCGCGGTGATCGCGATGTTGTTTTGGCGGCTGTAAAAAAGGACGGCATGTCTCTCGAGTATGCATCTCCAGCTCTTCAGGAGGACCCCGAGATTGTTATTGCGGCTACGCCTCACAACGAGAGTGTCCTCAAGGAAGCACCTGAGACTCTCAAAAATAACCGTGACTTTGTATTGGCGGCTGTAAAGCAAAAGCTCGTTATGCCTTGGTTCGTCAGGTCTGCACTTCAGTACGCCCGCGAGGACTTTCGCGCTGACCGCGAGATTGTCATGGCGGCTGTGAAGACTTGTGGCTATGGACTCAAGTTTGCTTCCACAAAGCTTCAAGATGACCGCGAGATTGTGTTGGCGGCCGTCAAGCAAGATGGTCGTGCCCTCAAGCATGCTTCAGAGGCGCTCCGAAGCGATATGGAGATCGTATTAGCTGCGGATCGTCTCACTACTCGCTCTTTATGTGTATCTGAGAAGAACTGTGGCGACCGTGGGTTCCTGTTAGAAGCTCTACAAAAGGACAACTTTTTTCTTGGGCGCGCACCCCAGGCAATTACCGCCGACCGCGAATTCATGTTGGCGGCTATAAAGGTCCGGGCTAGAGCTCTCCAATATGCATCTGAGTCGCTTCGTGAAGATCGCGGATTTGTTTTGGCCGCTGTAAAAAACTGCGGCGATGCCCTCCAATATGCATCTGAGCTGTTCCGTGACGACCGCGAAATTGTCTTGGCGGCTGTAAATAACTGCGGCGGTGCCCTCAGATATGCCTCTGAGGCGCTTCGTGCCGACCGAGAATTTATGTTGGCGGCTGTCAGGCTTAGGGGTGGTGCCCTCCAGTTTGTACCTGAGGCGCTCAAATGCGACCGTGAGATTTTACTGGCTGCTGTGGCTGCTGTGCGACGAGGATCTTCCGCGCTCCGGTTTGCACCCCGCAAGTATTGCCAGGGTGGCAGATTTTATCTGGATGCTGAAGGTCAGAACCGCGACTGGATTTTGACAACCGCAAAGCAGAGTCACCTTGTCCTAACGTTTGCCTCAGAGGCTCTCCGCAACGACCGCGAAATTGTACTAGCGTCTGTGCAGCAACGGGGCTGGACTATACAATATGCGTCTGAATCATTGCGCAGCGACCGCGACATTATGCTGGCCGCTATACAATGCCATGCGGCGCTCATGGCGAACAGTGGCAAGAGCCTGTGGAAGGACCAAAATACTATCCTAGATGTGCTGGTGCAGGACGAGAAATACACGCGCTACCCACAACCCAAACTATTACACGACCGGGAATTTATGCTGGCTGTGATTGCCCAAGACGCCAACGCGCTCAAGTTTGCGTCCAGTGAGCTGCAAGCCGACAGGACCGTGGTGCTGGCTGCTGTAAAGGTGGATGGGTCGTCTATCGCGTTTGCCGCAGAGGAGCTCAAAAGCGATCCCGAGATCTTGAGGGCCGCGCGCAGCTACGATAGATAAGCTAATTCATCAACTACAGAGCATATTGCGCTGCTACCTATCAAAAATCTGTACTTTGGTCTGATCGATTTGTCTGGCGCTACTCATTTCTTCGATACCAATGGCATGTGCCCCAGCATACAATCCTGCATATGAATATGATGTAGCATATGACCAGTTGCAAGGCTAGCCAAAGGGCCCAATTCTACATCAACAAGTTAAACGTCAAGCCGCCCGACGGGAGGCAGCTAGCTGAAGCTTTGTGATGTTTGTTACAGGGTTGAAATCTATCTAGAATTAGGCAATGGTGCAGTAGGCAACCACTGCACGCTGGAAGCTTGCGACATTCTTCCCAAGTTTAAAAGCAATTTAAAGAGATACAGAGGGTTATCCTGTAATGTTGGCGACGGTGGCCACGAAAAATCAAGCGAGGCTTTCGCGCCCAGAGGGGAGGGAAGGGACCTCAGGAAGGGAAAGGGGAAGCGACTCAGAGGGATCTCTATATGAGCTCCCCGAATATCCTCGGCGATCTGACTGCGTAACGCACAAACAAGACTCTTCTCCCCCCCCAAGACCCCATAGCAGTACTCTGGCTCTGCTGCACCCCATGCATACGACCGCAGATGACTGCAGATTACTGACTCACCTCGCCATATATAGACCTACCTACAGTCACACCCCAGCTAATTATGACTATGTTGCCGCCAGAACTCTGGCAAAAGATTAGCGATTACATTGTAAACCCCGAAATTGTAGAATTTGTGCGCTTGTCCCAAGTAAACCGCGAGTTCCGCCGAGCGTTCCTCAGCGACCTGGTCTGGGCCAAATTCGACGTTTATGGCGTGGGGCAACAGACCCCGGCACCGTTCTACCAGTTTAACGGCTACGTCTTGCACGGAATTGCTGCTCATTTCTTCAATCATTGGTTTTCTTTCTCTGAGCTGCAACAAACGCTGATCCTCGACGAATACTGCTTTACCAGATTTGGCAAGCCCAGTGCAACCAGAGACCCTTACATCCAGCTACACCAACTCTGCAAAATATGCTGGTCCGAGATATACAGAGATCATCGGTGTCTCTACGAGCGAATAATTGAAGGAATCGACGTTGCCGTTTGGAAATTGTGGAGCACGCATTTACTCGAGCCTGCTGGGCCTATTAAGCAGAAGAACATCTACAATATGGTCCCTTAAAAACTCCAGCAAAATAAAAGGGTGTATTTGAACCTGGTAAAAACAAATTCAGTGGAACGCCTGGACCCCATTTTCTCACAAGACTCCGAAATCAACCTGGCCTTTATCAGGTGCGGTGATCTTGAAAAGCTGACTCTGAGCAGTCATTTACTGAGAAGCAAAGAGTTTGTGCTCGAGGCGTTCCAGAAATTAAAGCTCAGACGAGATCGCGGCTATTTCGGAGACGTAGCACGGCAGCTTTGTTCCGAGCTGAGGAACGACAGGGACGTTGCACTCGCCGCAGTATCAAACAGTAACTATCTACTGTTCAGTGTGGATACCCGGTTTACCGACGATCGCGAAATTATACGGGCGGCTGCGCTGCAAGATGGAAATTACCTCCGGTACGCGTCCCTGGCGCTTCGAGCCGATCGCGAGCTCATTTTGGAGGCTGTCAAAAGGACTTGGTGCGCCCTTGAGTGGGCATCTGAGAAACTTCGAGCTGACCGTGAAATTGCATTGGCAGCGGTGAAACAAAGTGGGCAGGCTCTAAGGCATACCTCTGAAAGACTTCGTGATGACCGTGAGTTTGTTATACCAGTCGTGAGCCGTTTTGGTTTAGCTCTCGAGTATGCATCTGAGGCTTTGCGCGGTGATCGCGATGTTGTTTTGGCGGCTATAAGACAAACCGGCTGGTCTCTCGAGTATGCATCTGAGGCTTTGCGCGGTGATCGCGATGTTGTTTTGGCGGCTATAAGACAAACCGGCTGGTCTCTCGAGTATGCATCTGAGGCTTTGCGCGGTGATCGCGATGTTGTTTGGGCGGCTGTAAAACAATCCCGCTATTCTCTAGAGCATGCATCTGAGGCTTTGCGCGGTGATCGTGACTTTGTGCTGGCCGCTGTGCAGGGCGATAGAGGGGCCTTGAGGTTTGCATCTCCAGCTCTTCAGGATGACCCCGAAATTATTGTTGCAGCTACGCCTTACAACAAGTGTGCCCTCAAGACAGCACGTGAGACTCTCAAAAATAACCGTGATTTTGTATTGGCGGCTGTAAAAAGCAGTCCTCATAACACAATGTCTGCCCTTTGGTACGCCCGCGAGGACTTTCGCGCTGACCGCGAGATTGTGTTGGCGGCTGTCAAGCAAAATGGCTACGCACTCGGGTTTGCTTCCACGACGCTGCAAGATGACCGCGAGATTGTGTTGGCGGCTGTGAAGGTTCATGGCTACGCACTCAGGTCTGCTTCCACGACGCTTCGAGATGACCGCGAGATTGTGTTGGCAGCTGTGGAGGCTGGCCACGGACTCCGGTTTGCTTCCACGATGTTTCGAGATGACCGCGAGATTGTGTGTTCGGCCGTCAAGCGACATGGCTACAATCTCCAGTTTGCTTCCACGACGATTCGAGATGACCGCGAGATTGTGTTGGCGGCCGTCAATCAAGATGGCCGCGCACTCCGGTTTACTTCCACGACGCTTCGCAATGACCGCGAAATTGTGTTCGCGGCCGTCAAGCAATATGGCCCTGCCCTCAAGCATGCATCAGAGGCTCTCCGCAACGACCGCGAGATTGTTCTAGCGTCCGTGCAGCATCAGGGCTGGAATATACGTCATGCATCTATACAATATGCGTCTCAATCATTGCGCAGCGACCGCAGCATTATGCTGGCCGCTGTACAAAGCCAGGCGGCGCTCATGGCGAGCAGTGGCAAGAGCCTGTGGAAGGACCAAAATGCTGTCCTAGATGTGCTTGTGCAAGACGAGAAAAACACGCGCTACCCACAACTCAAACTATTACACGACCGGGAATTTATGCTGGCTGTAATTGCCGAGGACGCCAACGCGCTCAAGTTTGCGTCCAGTGAGCTGAAAGCCGACAAGACCGTGGTGCTGGCTGCTGTAAGGGTGGATGGGTCGTCTATCGCGTTTGCTGCAGAGGAGCTCAAGAGCGATCCCGAGATCTTGAGGGCCCGTAGCGCAATTGAGTCCAGCACGCAACTGCAATAGATAAACTAGTCCATCAACTACCGAGTATACCGTTTTGCATCACCATAAATTCATATACACTGCATTTTTCATGAGTTTACCACGACAGGACATTTGTCGCCGCAGCATGGCTCGAGGTGACAGCGCAGCATAGACATTGCATTAAAACTTGGCCACGATTATATGTTTACCAGTACACAGCCATACAAATCGAGTGCTAACCACGCTTTGAGCGCTCGGAGGCACATTCCTTGCAGGCTCTGCCACTCCCCATAACTCACCAAGCACAATGTATCCCACCATATTCCCCAGCACAGTTAGGCCCCCATTAGAGAATACAGTACTAGATAATCTATATACTCATTCCTCGTTAAACTAGTTGAACGACGAGTAGCTGTAGCTGGCGCGGGGTCGACGCGTCCCAGGTGGTGGTGCCGCTCGTGTCGTGGAAAAAGTGGGGCGGTAGAGGCCGGAGAGGCCGGTAGAGCCGCCCACCTGAAGAATAAACTCGAAGTGGGCTGTAAACTACGCTCTTGTCTAAATTTTAAAATGCTTCACAGCCCCGAGTCACATTGATATTGGCCACCCTAACCACACAAATACCCCTGCCTTGAGCGCTTGGAGCGCGCTATATATATCTTATCAAAGGGCACACCGCACACCCAGACCCAAAGATCATCGCTGGATGCCTGTATCGAGCACCAATAGACACCTCCAGCTCCCCTCGACAATGTTCCGCATGAGCGTGACCATTATCTACATTAGCTTAACATTATCTACATGTGCATATCCATGTCACTAATCTTCAACTAATGCCCCTAATCCCACTCCACTCGCTTAATCATGTGGACGCCAAAGGCCACATTGCCGGTTAGCGACCTCGACAACGCGCATTATAAACAAAAGAAATCCAGCATGTCCCGCTTGCTTGCCCCACGCGTTTTGCGCATCGTGCTAGGTGTTGTGACCGGTCTCGGATTGCTATGGCTACTTTTTCACTATGAGGGTTCGGGTTCGCCGCTCAAGACGACCGCGGTTCCTGCCTCTGCCAAGAGCGCCAAGGAGGATGTTGCGGCGTCGTACGAGTGTGCGCGGTCCTTCGACGGCAAAAAGCCCGTCACCCAGTATGTGGTGATGCTCGACGCCGGCTCCTCGGGCTCGCGCGTCCACGTTTATGAGTTCAACAACTGCCTCGAAATGCCGCGCCTCGTGCGCGAGGAGTTTGAGATGCTTGAGCCTGGGCTCTCTAGCTTTGCTACCGACCCCGCCGCGGCCGCCGCGAGCCTCGACCCGCTGCTCAAACTGGCGGTGGAGACGGTGCCCAAGGCGCTGCAGGGGTGCACGCCCATCGCGGTCAAGGCCACGGCCGGCCTGCGCAAGCTCGGGGAGACGGGCTCCAAGGCGATTCTAGACGCCGTGATCGAGCACATCACCACCAAATACCCGTTTGCGCTTGTGGAGGACGGCGTCGGGATCATGCCCGGCGAGGAGGAGGGCGTCTACGCGTGGGTCACCGCGAACTATTTGCTGGGCAACATCGGCTCCCCCAAGAAGACGCCGACTGTGGCTGTGTTTGATCTCGGCGGCGGCAGCACGCAGATCGTGTTTGAGCCGACGTTTGAGCAGGGCATCGAGCTGCGCCAGGGCGACCACCGCTTTGAGCTCAAGTTTGGCGGGCGCGATTTCGTGCTGTACCAGCACTCGTACCTCGGATATGGACTCAACGAGGCCACGCTCAAGATCAACAGCGCCATTGCCCAGGCCCAGCTGAAGGCGGGGGCCGACGCCGAGGGCGACCTCGTGAGCCCGTGCCTGCCGCCTGGCTCGCGCTGGCACGGCCCGACGCTCGTGAGCGACGGTACCTCGAGCCCCGACGGACCTGGAAAAAAGGAGGACGAGGTCACGTTTGTGGGGCCCAAGACCGCCTCGCCCGTGCAGTGCCGCGCCTTTGCCGACAAAATTCTCGACAAGGAGGCCGAGTGCGCGGTGGCGCCGTGCGCGTTCAACGGCGTGTACCAGCCCAAACTGCTCAACGCGTTCCCCCGCGAGAGCGAGCTGTACGTCTTTTCGTTCTTTTACGACCGGACGTTCCCGCTGGGCATGCCCAACACTTTTTCGCTCGACGACCTCAAGGACCTCGCCAACAAGGTGTGTGCCGGCGAGGACGCGTTCAGCTCGTTCCAGAGCACCGACGGCGCCGTCGACACGCTCGTGCGCAACCCGCAGTGGTGCCTGCACCTCAACTACATGCACTCGCTGCTGCACACCGGCTACGATATTCACCCGTCGCGCGAGGTCAAGATTGCAAAGAAGATCAATGGCAATGAGTTGGGTTGGTGTTTGGGTGCTTCGCTGCCTTTGCTCGATGGGGCTAATTGGAAGTGCCGTTCGTAGGGTGGGGGCGCCCAGGGTCAAGGGGCTCCCAAGGGGCTCCGTGAAAAATAACTCCATAAATATACACTCTATTCTAAGCTCTCAGCGCGTACAGGCCAGGGGGCCCCGAGGGGCACCCAGGGCTGATGGGGCCAGGCTGAGGGGGGCACCCACCCAGGGCATAGGCTGAGGGGGCCAGGGTGAGAAGGGCACTCAGGGCCAGGATCAAGAGCTGGGCTGAGGCAAATCTCCGTGAAAGAATATAAAATCTATTCTAGTAACTTCTTTGGAGTTGTCGTGTGCAAGCCCCACACCCAAGGGGCACCCAGGGCTGAGGCTGAGGGGCCATGCTGAGGGGGCCAGACTGACAAGGGCACCCAGGGGGCAAGGGTCAAAGGGCTGAGGCACATCTTCTGAAAAACAACTCTATTTTCTAACCTTTTAGAATTATCTTGTGCAGGCCATTGGGCCCCACACCCACGACCCCTGCCCATTTCACGAAAGTGTGGAACAAAAAAAATGGCACCTTGGTACCGTCCCCAGGGACTCTAGGACTCCATGTCTACGGGGAAACTATGGGGACACTGTCAAAAAAAAATGCAGTCTATACTTCCATATGCAGTCTAACCTTCCATATGCAGTCTATACTTCCGTGAGTTGCCCCGAAAAAAGTGGACCGCGGGATGCCATGGGGGCGCCACCCGCAGCGCCATTTGCTCACTCCTACACCTCCAAAAATATTTATCCCTATCTATACCGCAAAACGTCCACGTGGCAGTGAAAATTTGTGGGTCCATTTAGCCCACCATTTGTCAGCTGAAATCTCTTCATCATGACAGACCTATCCGGTGACGTCCAAAACTTGAGCTTGGAGGAGCAGCAGCCTGTGAAAAAGGCCTATGTTCCTCCCCACCGTATTTCCTCCAAGGCCGGCGGGCGCGCGCCCGTGCAGCAGAGCCAGGAGCGCTCCTACGGCAGCGGCTACGGCCAGCGCTCGGGCTACGGCCAGCGCAGTGGCTACGGCGGCAGCAGCGGCTACGGCCAGCGCAGCGGCTACGGCCAGCGCAGTGGCTTTAACTCGCGCCAGCCCCGCGGCGTCGGCTCGTGGGGCCGCGACGGCCACGTCCCCGCGCCCCGCGACGAGATGACCGAGCGCCGCCTGTTTGGCGACCCCACCGAGGAGCGCCAGAGCACCGGCATCAACTTTGACAACTACGACGAGATCCCCGTCGAGGCCGAGGGCGACGACGTGCCCGAGCCCGTCTCGAAATTCGAGTCGCCCCCCATCGCGCCGCTTTTGCTCGAGAACATCGAGCTGGCCCACTACACGCGCCCGACCCCCGTGCAAAAGTACTCGATTCCCATTGTTGCTGCGCAGCGCGACCTGATGGCCTGCGCGCAGACCGGCTCGGGTAAGACCGGCGGCTTCCTGTTCCCGATCCTCAGCGAGCTGTTCCAGCGCGGGCCCGACGCCAGCAACAAAGTTTTGATGAAGCCGAGCACCGCGTACCCCCACGCGCTCGTGCTTGCCCCCACGCGCGAGCTGGTTTCCCAGATCTACGACGAGGCCAGCAAGTTCGCCTACCGCGGCTGGGTGCGCCCCTGCGTCGTGTACGGCGGCGCCGACATCCGCCAGCAGCTGCGCGAGATCCGCTCGGGCTGCCACCTGCTGATCGCGACCCCCGGCCGCCTCGTGGACATGCTGGACCGCGGCTACATCTCGCTCGCCAAGATCCAGTACCTGGTGCTCGACGAGGCCGACCGCATGCTGGACATGGGCTTTGAGCCGCAAATCCGCCGCATCGTCGAGGGCGAGAGCATGCCCGACGTCAACAACCGCCAGACGCTCATGTTCAGCGCGACGTTCCCCAACGAGATCCAGGAGCTCGCTCAGGACTTTTTGAAGTCGTACGTCTTTTTGACCGTCGGCCGCGTTGGCTCCACCAGCGAGAACATCACCCAGGTCATTGCGCACGTCGAGGACGAGCACAAGCGCAGCGCCCTGCTCGATTTACTGCCCGAGACCCCCGAGGGTCTGGTGCTGGTTTTCGTCGAGACGAAGCGCATGGCCGACCACCTCTGCGACTTTTTGCTGAATCAGGGCATCGCGGCCACCTCGATCCACGGCGACCGCACCCAGCAGGAGCGCGAGTACGCGCTCAACACCTTCCGCTCGGGCCGCACCCCCATTATGGTGGCGACCGCGGTGGCGGCGCGTGGTCTCGACATCCCGAACGTGACTCACGTGATCAACTACGACCTGCCCAGCGACATTGACGACTACGTGCACCGCATTGGCCGTACCGGCCGCGCCGGTAACGTCGGTATTGCCACGGCGTTCTTCAACCGCGGCAACGCCGGCGTCGCGCGCGCGCTCGTCGATATCCTCAAGGAGGCCAACCAGGAGGTCCCTGCCTTTTTGGAGGAGGCCTCCAAGTTTGGCTCCGGCGGCCGCGGTCGCGGCGGGCGCGGCGGCGGTGGCCGCTACGGCTCGCGCGACTTTAGGCGCCAGGGCGGCGGCGGCGGCTACGGCGGCGGCTACGGCGGTGGCTACGGCGGTGGCTACGGCGGTGGCTACGGCGGTGGCAGCAGCGGCGGCTACGACGGCTGGTAATCCGTGCAAAAGCGCATTACTTGTCACTCAAAAAAAAATTGGGCGTTCCCAAACCTGTGCTTTGCGCAGTGGTTATTTATTTTCCCACGTGGGCGACGCTTTTTAGGCGAGTAATTTAATAGAAGTTTGGATATGAGGGAGGGGCTCTGGGAGCACCAAGGGGCTTGGGGCTAGGGCTCTGGGGCTCTGAGGCTCTGGGGCTCTGAGGGAGCTAAAGGGCTAAAGGGCTTTAGGGCTCTGGGGCTCTGCGGGGCCTGCGGGACCTACGGCTCTACAAAAGTTTCTCCCAAATTAGCTAGTTGAGGTTGTTGCTGCGTTTGGATTCCTGCCAGGGTGACCCCTGACCGCGAGAAAAAAGAGCCGCAGATTATCCGCAAAATCCCTCCCCAGTTCTAAATAATCAATCTATATACCTCGCCACTCTGGGCACCCCCCTTAAACCCACTGGGTGCTCTGGGGTGGGCAAATGCAGGGAGGTGCTCTTGGGTGCCATTAAGTGCTATGGGGTGCTGGGGGTACTGGGAGTGCGCTGGGACACATTGATATGCTGGGACACATTCCATCCACACCCAGAGACACCCCACCTTGGCCGCCCCTCCACGGGTACCCCCAGCACGCCCTGGCCGCTCCTCCACGGGCACCCCAGCACGCCCTAGGCACCCCTCCACGGGCACCCCAGCACGCCCTAGGCACCCCTCCACGGGCACCCCTCCACGGGCACCCCTCCACAAGCACACCTCCACGGGCACCCCTCCACCTTGGGCACCCATCGACCCACACCGCCGCCCCCCTCCACACTGACCCACAGCGACCCACACCGCCGCCCCCCCTCCGCACCGACCCACAGCGACCCACACACACATAAATAAATACTACTTCTTAACCTGGGCCTTCCAGTGATCCGCATCCTTCCACGCCTGCTGCAACTCGCTCTTGAGCTTGTCATTCGTAGCCTGCAGCTCCGAGATCACCTGCTCGGCAACAAGCTTCTCAAGCGTCAACTTCTCCATGTACTGGTTCTCATTGTCCTTGAGCTTCTTGATATAATCGAGCGTCCGCTGCAGAATCTGGCCCTTGTGCTTGTCGCAGTCGGGCACGACCTTGGCCAGCTCGTCGATGCCCTTATTGATTGTTTCGCGACGCCGGCGCTCAACCTCCTTGTGGTTCTCTTTGCGCACCTTGTACCATTCTTCAGACCCAACCAGGGGCTTTGCTGATCCATATTGGTCGCTAGCATGCGCGTACTCGGCCTCGTGCTGGGCTCCTTGGCGCAGACCTTCCTGCCTCAGACGCTGCTGCAGCTGGTACTCCTCACTGAGCAAAACCCCGTGCTCGTAGCGGGGCGCCGCACGCGACGCGTCCTGCGTAACATCCTGTTCAATGGCTTGCATTGCAGCCGCTCTCGAATTTGATGGGGGACCGGGGTTGACTTGCATCTTCTTCTGGTCTCGTCTCACGTGGTATCACGGGGGGTAGAGAAACGGCAGGTGCGTCAGCGAGAGGGGGACCCCGCGGCTGCCTGCGGTCACGCAATTGATGCAATGCACGTGCCTTGCATTTGAATTCTTAGCCGGGCCCAAATTTAGCGATTTTGGGGCGCCGGAATATAAAATTGTAGCGAGCACGTGATCCGGTTGCCTAGCCCCAGTCAACTAAATTAATATCTACCTTGAGCTAGGCTAGCTATATTGGGCACCGGAAATCTAGACATCACGTACCACCTGAGCCCCTAAATGGAACAGATTCTGGCATCAACACCCTCCGAAACCATCTAGCTGATGGTTGCGGGGGCAACCTGATCTGAACTCAATATCCCCCAACCTTGCTCCTACGCGTCACACAGATATCCCCTCAATGCAGCCCTGATCTATATATCACCTTTAAAAACCCCATCGCACCGCCCCATTGGCCTGCTCTACAAACCCTCCGCTCCAGTTGGCTATCGCAACCCTAGCCCCTAGAAGACTCACCTCAAGCTCAGGCCATAACCACACCTTTAGACATGGCCCAAGAAGTTACCATCGTTGGTGCTGGAATTGTCGGGCTCTACACTGCCCTTGTGCTTCTTCGTACTGGTGATTTCAAAATTACCGTCTACGCCAAACACCTCCCTGGCGATATCGCTCCCGAGTACTGCTCGCCTTATGCTGGGGGCAATTTCAGCCAAATCTCGGGCTCGGACCCTGCAGCGCTCGAATATGATCGCCTGAGCTTCGTCGAGCTTGGAAAGCTCGCAGACGACTATGGCGAGGAGGCTGGCCTCAAGCGGCTGCCTGCTCGCGATTACTCGGGCTCCGAGCTCAATGAAGCCAAGGTCAAGAGTTGCCAGAGCTACATCAAGGATTACAGGATCATTACTGACGCCGAACAGCTCAAGGCCGTGGGGGCAAAGTCTGGCGTCGAGTACACCACATTCAACTTCAACTCGCCCAAATTCCTCAAATGGCTCTACGGACACCTTGGCCAGCTTGGCGTTACCTTTATTAGGCGCGAGATCAAAGACCTCACTGAGGTGACCGGCCCTAACCCGGTGTTTAACTGCACTGGTCTCACCAACTACAAATTGACCGGCGACAAGACCACGTACCCTGTGCGCGGCCAGATTGTGATTGTTCGAGCCCCGCACATCCAGTGCAACTACAGCTTGTTTGAGGAGGGCCAGCCCCCGACCTACATTATCCCTCGGCCCGAGTCGGGCGGCAGAGTGATTCTCGGCGGCTACTACCAAGAGGGTAACTTTGATACCACCACCTACGGGCACCAGAGCAAATCTATTCTCGACCGCGCCACTCGTCTGTGCCCTGAGCTTCTCAAGAATGGTCCGCTCGAGATCATTGACGAGAGGGCTGGTCTTCGGCCAGGCCGCAAGGGTGGTGCTCGTATCGAGAAGGAGTACATTAATGGCAACCTTGTAATTCACAACTACGGTGCGGGCGGCACAGGCTACCAGAGCGGCATTGGCATGGCGCTCAAGGCGGTTGCTTTGCTGGTGCCCAAACCCAAGCTCTAGGGCCCATTAGATCTAGATAATGCACAGACGATCATAATGCTTGGCAGTATTTGCTAATAATTTTGGAACGCACGCTCGACCACGCGCGGGGCGCGCTCAGATAAGATTCAACTGGTTTTGTGCCCCATGTAGCTTGACCGCTCCAATCAAACAAACACCCTGAAACTACTGATTAGATGGCGACATGCACCCCATAATTGATACAATCTTATCAGGGTGCTTTGACGTTGGGAGGTGCCGTACTATATGCAGGTGCACCTTCCTTGCATGTTACGGCTCCCACCAGTGTACCCCAGAAACTCACTAGAATGGCCTACCAAAGCTCTGGATGACCTTGGATTTAGCTCCGCATTCCTCGCTAAAGAGTAAACCCGCTTGAGATCCAGCCAAGCCCCTGGCAGCCCGAGAGGTGCATATGCCCATGCATAACTTTTTGCGGCATGCCCAGGGTGTGCGGCTGTTTTAGATATGCAAGGTGCGGGGAAATGGGCAAACAGACACTTGAAAAATGCGGGAGAACGGGGCGTACATCGATTAAGCTTCTCGATCCACCCTGGCCGGACCGAAATTATCCTATCATGCAAAAAACCAGGCACTGCATGCAAGGGCTAGGTCTCGATGCAGCAGCGTTTTTCACTTCTTGGCGTTCTATTCTTGGGATGCAGCCCACCTGCAAAAATTTGACTATAACTTATTGGTTTTCGGCTTGGGTGGAGACCTTGTGGCCCAACAGATCGATAGTATCTGGCGCGACGATCCAAAGTGCCGGTTTACCTCCACGGTGCCCGCACCCCACCACGTATGCAGGGAATAGGGTTACCCGCATGAGCTCGCCTCGGCGGTTGAACATATATATATTTTCAGAGGCTACCAAGTCGTGTGACAAACTCGGATAATGGAGACCGAAAAGACCCAGACCTACGAGGTTACCGTGGGCTCCAACCCCGAGGTTGAGCGTGTGTATAACGAGTGGGGTGAAGAACCCACTAAAGAAGAGGAGCAGACTCTTCGCAAGGTCTCCGGCAGACTCCCGCTCGCGACATGGCTCGTGGCCCTGATTGAGCTCGCAGAGCGTTTTACCTACTATGGTCTGTCTGGTGTGTTTCAAAACTACATGACCATCGACCGTGCAAATACCTCCCAGAACGGCGGTCTTGGCTGGAGTCAATCGAAGGGAACCGCCTTGAGTAACTTTTTCCAGTTTTGGTGTTATATTACCCCCATCGGTATGGCCCTGGTGGCTGATATGAAGCTTGGTCGCTTCAACACTATTTTGATGTCTTCGATCATTTACGTCTGCGGAAACGTCATTTTGGTGTGTACATCGATCCCTTCGTGCCTTGAGGGTGACGCGACTGGCGGCAAGGTTGGTCTTATCTTGGCTATGATCATTATTGGTATTGGCACTGGTGGAATCAAGTCAAACGTTGCACCCCTTATTGCTGATCAGTATACCGCCAACAAGCCCTACATCAAGACTCTCAAGACGGGCGAGCGGGTTATTGTGGACCCTGCCACTACTGTGCAGCACATTTTTATGATGTTTTACTGGTGCATCAACGTTGGTTCGCTGAGCGCTATTGCCACTACCGAGCTCGAGGCACATGTCGACTTTTGGGCTGCGTACCTGCTCCCTGCTGCCTTTTTCTTTGTTGCCATTATTGTGCTCGTGCTTGGTCGGAAGCGCTACATCAGACACCCACCCATGGGCTCGCCTATCCCCAACACTGTTCTTGTTTTGTGGATGGTTGTCAAAAATGGCCTCTCCAGGGGTGGTATCAAGACTAAGAACAACCACTACATTAAGAGCTTTACCTTTGACGTTGCTCGCCCCGAGGTGCGCGCTGAGCACGGTTTGTCGCCTGTCAACTGGTCCGACCAGTTTGTGGACGAGGTTGTGCGTACCATGATTGCCTGTAAGGTGTTTTTGTTTTACCCTATTTACTGGGTTGTGTACAACCAGATGCTCAACAACTTCATCTCGCAAGCCGGCCAGATGCAGACGCACGGCATTCCCAACGATATCATGCAAAACATTGACCCTCTTGCCCTGATGGTGTTTATTCCCATCGTGGACAAGCTTTTGTACCCCGGCCTCAAGAAGATTGGCTTTCCCATGTTGCCCATGACCCGTATTGCCCTTGGCTTTTTCCTAGGTGCTGCCTCGATGGCCTATGCCGCCGGCGTGCAAAAGATGATTTATGATGCTGGGCCCTGCTACGACGCTCCTCTTGCCTGCCCTGCTGCCGGCCCTGATGGCAGTATCCCCAATGATGTGCACGTTGCGGTTCAGACCCCGGCCTATGTCCTGATTGCCTTCAGCGAGATCTTTGCGTCCATCACTGGTCTCGAGTATGCCTACACCAAGGCTTCTGCGTCGATGAAGTCGATTGTTATGGCCTTGTATTTGTTCCAGACTGCGTTTGGCGCCATCTTGGGCATTTGTATTTCGAGCACTGCGGTCGACCCCAAGCTGCTGCCCATGTACTGGTGCCTGGCGATTGCTGCGGCTGTGGCTGGAGCCCTGTTCTGGATCATTTACCGCAAGTACAACGCTATGGAGCAGCAGCTCAACGCTATCAGTGAGGACACGCCGGCTGAGCGCCAGGAGATGCAGCTCGAGGCCGAGGCGGCTGCTGGGCACGCGGTTGCCGATAACCTGGAGCCTGTTTTGAGTGCTCCTCAGGTGATCAAGGATCGCAAGGATGGGCTCTAAGGGATCGCAAGGACGGACTTTAGATTTAGTTTAGAAAGGGGAAGGGAGTGTGGTGGAGCTGGGTGCTCAGCGGTGCTCAGTGGTTCCCAGCTAGTCGCACCACTCGCCCAGCACACAGCCCCTTCAGCACTAATCAGTACAATTGCAAATTTATTCTGTATATCTAGCCCTCCCAGGGACTCCACTGCACAGTGGCCAACCTCTGCTCCACGCTCCTAACCCGCTCCTAGCCCGCTCCTAGCCCGCTCCTAGCCCACTCCCAACCCGCTCCTAACCCTACCACTCTCGCTCTAGAACGGCTTACCTCCCACCCCCTCCCACCCCCTTGGCCCTCCCCCACGCCACCTTACTCATGTCGTTCAACCCATACGGAAGCAGCTCTGGCGGCAGCACGCTGGCGATTGCGGGCAAGGACTTTGTGATTCTGGCCGGCGACACGCGCCACAGCACAGACTACAACATCGATTCACGATGCGAGACGCAGATCTTCCCCGTAGGCGACGGGATGTACATGGCCGCCAACGGGTTCAGCGCCGACGCGCGCGCGCTCGTGGATGACGTGCGCACCCGCGTCAAGTGGTACCACCATCGCCACGGGCGCAAATTGGCCGTGGGCTCGTGCGCCCGCAGCATCATGCACAGCCTCTACGGGCGGCGGTTTTTCCCGTACTACGTGAATCCGATTCTTATCGGCATGGAGGCCGACGGCACCGGGGCCGTCTACTCGTTCGACCCCATCGGCTCCTACGAGCGCGAGGCCTCGCGGGCCGGTGGCCACGCCTCGAGCCTGCTGGTGCCGTTCCTCGACTCGCAGGTGCGCGCCGCCAACCAGTACGACCCGGCGACCGGAGCGCCGCTCAAGCCGCACAATTTGGATCTTGAGAAGGCCTTGAAGCTTGTGAAGGATGCGTTCTCCGGGGCCGCCGAGCGCCAGATCCAGGTCGGCGACACGCTCGAGATTGCGATCCTTACTGGTGGGGGGTTGCGCCGCGAGGAGTTTGCCTTGCGCAGGGATTAAGAGCGACCCGACTAGCGGCCCGACTAGCGGCCCGACCAGCGACCCTCCATATTTTTTAGAGGTAGATATATGCATGTTATGTACTGCTCGTTGGTGCCCCCAGGGACCCAGGGAGGGGGGGACCCTTCCCAGGCCAATGGACGACCCTCCAAATTTTTTTATGCACAAGCCATGAACGACACTCCATTTTTCTATATGCATAAATTATGTCCTGCTCTCTAGCTCAACCCGCGCAGCCACAGCTCGAGCTCGCTAAAGTCGTAGAACGCGCACTTTTGGCCGCCGCTCTCGGCCTCAAACACAGGCAAATCGATCCGCAGCCTCACCTCGGGGTCGTGCACTTGGAGAACCAGGGGCGGGCACGTGAGCAGCATATCAATGGCAGAGGCCGGGCTGGTGCCAGAGGGGCCCTCGCTGGGGCTGGGCTCCCGCTCGACTTGGCACCCGGGAAACATCATCTCGACAAGCTTCTTCAAACGCGTCTCAGCCGTAGCCTGCTGAATTTGCGCTAAAACAGGCGCAAGTAGCGGCGTTTGCTTCGTGGCAGGCCGGGGTGCGCTCGAGACCGGCTCGGGGTGCTGCGACTGCTCGAGGTTTTGCTTGTGGCGCTCGGCCAGCAGCAGGTGCAGAGCGTTGCAGATGGTGGCGGCGAGACCATGGGCCTCCGGGGCCTCTGCGCCCACCACCTCCTGGGCGATCTCGATCGTGTAGTCGTACATTTGGCACACAATCGCCCCGTCGTTGAGGGTCACGCGCCCGCTGATTTCGCGCGCCTCGGCAAGCAGGTAGTAGAAGAGCTCGTCTTCAAAGAGGTAGTGCCGGGCAGTGGCGATGGGGGCAGAGGGCGAGGGGGCAGAGGGAGAGCCAGAGCTCGGGGTGCCAGCTTCACCCGAGCTCGGCCCCTCCACAGGCATCCACGCACGACTATGAACCTGATCATTCTTATGAATCGTCACCACAACCGCCTTGTGCGAGACCGGCTCGCTCGGCTCAAAATTTAGCGAGCCGTCGTCGCCCCTCTCCACCTTGCCGAGGCCGCTGCCAAAGTACCGCGAGCCCGAGTCGCGGTAGCCGTAGTTGGCCCATAGACGCTTTTTTTGCTTTGAGATCCGCTCGCCGCTGGCCAGCGTGGCCTCGACCTGGTGCCAGAACGTGGCCTCGCGCTGCGTTTCCCTCTCCAAACGGCTCGCAGCGGCGTCGAGGGCCGAGGCCGCCTCGTCAAGGGCAATAAGCTTCCATCCGGGGCCCGGGTCGCCCTTTTGCTCGACCAGCGAGGGGGCAACGTTCGATTGAGCAATTGTGTCACCCCCCAACATGCCTGCCTGGACCTGATTTTGCAGCATGGGGCTCATGCTCGATGTTCCGGCTTGGGGCCGCACGGCAGACACGAGAAGTGAGACAAAGTCGAGGGACAGGGCACTCTCGTTGAGGGCCGACCGGATCTTCGCCGAGAGCTCGAGCCGCCGCTCATCAAATTCCTGCTGAGCGTCCCTGGACGGCTCTTCGGAGGAGGTCGACGCCACGCCGTCCTGGATCTCGCTCTTGAGCGCGTCCTCGGTCAGATCCTGGAACGAGCCCCGCTGGGTGGCAATGAGCGCAATCTGCTCGCTCAGCGAGCTCTGGGTGGCCGCCAACGGCGTCTCGATGGGGTCCAGCGACAGTTCAGTCATCTCGGGCCCAGGTGGTCGGGGAGGGGTTTTTTGGGATATTGAATGGGAGTTTGTAGCGTGTTATGTAGATTAGACAAATGAGAATTTTACGGTTTGGCTACGTGAAAGCACGACCTTTTCTGGACTCGGACCGTAGTCATGTGTTGACCCAGCAGTTTGGGGACCCAGCGCTTTGGGGACCCAGCAGTTTGGGGGTTTTCTTTAGGATCTTGATCGTGTTTATGTAGATTAGAGTAAAAACTGAGAAATTGAATGGTTGGCTACTGAAAACACGACGCGTGCCTGGGCGTGCCTGGGATGGGTAGTCATGTGTTGACCCAACGCCTGGGGCCAGCTTGGCAGGCGCTGATCCGGAGTAAAATTTGAGCCCATGAAATTGTGAAGATAAAGAATGCTCAGCACATGCAGCCCACAGCCCCCATTCTAATCCCCTGACTGCCCTCAACAATCTGTGGCGCACTCCATGCATACCCTAACCCCGTTGACCACTTTCAACAGATTCAACCTGCAATAAAACCCACCCAAGTCATCGCCTAGTTTCTCACCCTTTGGATGTCTACAGGAGTGGCTACACCAGTGACTGCTGCATCATTGCGTCCCATAACCATTGATGCAGGCACCATCGAGCACACGCTGCTAATCCCCAATGGCCTCTTTTCAAACGCCCTGCAGCTCAAGGAGAGTTTCAAGGCCAGCACGGCCGAGCAGGAGGAGCCCGCCTCGAGCGGAGAGCTCATGGCCCGCTTCCTCGAGTTTATCGTGGGGGTAATTGACGAGGAGCCCGGCCCGTTTGACGAGATTTTGCCCTGCGTTTTGAACGAGTTTGAAAACAACTTTTTGTGCGGAAACGACGTGCACAGCGTCGCCGCCACCATGCCGAGCGACGACCCCGACGCGATTGTGCGCTCCTATTTTTTGGCCCGGATCGCCACCAACCGGCCCATTCGCCAGCACGCCTCTGCTCTTTTGCGCGCCTCTGAGGACGGCGAGGCCAAGCTCGCGGCCATCTTTGGCGGCCAGGGCACCAGCGAGACCTACTTTGAGGAGCTCGAGAAGCTGTACCACACTTATCCGCTGATTTTGGAGCCCTTTTTGCGCTTTTGCGACAAGGCTTTGCGCTCGCTCGTCGGCGCCCACCCCGAGGCCTCCAAGGTCTACTCTGAGGGTTTGGAGGTGCTTGGCTGGCTCAAGAAGCCCGAGAGCAAGCCCAGCAACGAGTACCTGGTGTTTGCGCCTGTCTCCGTTCCCACTATTGGCCTGATCCAGCTCTCGCACTACTTTATCACGTGCAAAGTGCTCGGCATCACCCCCGGCCAGTTTGGCCGCTACTTGCAGGGCACCACCGGCCACTCGCAGGGAATCATTGTTGCTGCTGCGGTGGCCTCGGCCGACGACTGGGAGTCTTTTTACGAGGTCGCCGCCAAGACCCTCAGCCTGCTGTTCAGCGTCGGGTTCCGCGCCCACCTCGCCTACCCCGACACGTCGCTTTTGCCCAGCGTCGTCAAGGACTCGGTCGACAACAACGAGGGCAGCCCGTCGCCGATGCTCGCGGTGCGCGATATCAACCGCGCGCACGTCGAGAAGTTCATGACCCAGGCCAACAAGTTCCTTCCCGAGACGAAGCAGATCAGCATCTCGCTGATGAACGGCCCCCGCAGCTTTGTGCTGAGCGGCCCGCCCATGTCGCTGTACGGTCTCAACAAGCTGCTGCGCGCCGAGAAGCAAAAGAGCGACGCCGAGCAGGGCCGCGTGCCCTTCAGCAAGCGCCCGGCGCGCATCACCAACCGCTTCCTGCCCATCACCTCGCCGTTCCACTGTGGCCTGCTGGCGAGCGCCACTGAGGCGATTGTGGCCGATGCCGAGCGCGCGGGGCTCAAGTTCGATGCCTCTGATTTGCTGGTGCCCGTTTTCGACACCTTCAGCGGCGACGACCTGGCCTCCGCCAGCGGCTCGATTCTTCGCCGCCTCGTCGAGCTCATCACCGTGCACCCCGTGCACTGGGAGGCCGCGACCAAATTTGCATTCGAGCCCACCCACGTGCTCGACTTTGGCCCCGGCGGCACCAGCGGCCTGGCCCTCCTGACCCACCGCAACAAGGAGGGCACCGGCGTGCGCGTCATTGTTGCCGGCGTGCTCAACGGCCACCCGCCCATCGACGAGCTCGGCTACAAGCAGGAGCTGTTCAACCGCAGCTCGGGCAGCGTCTCGTACGCGCCCAACTGGGTCAAGGAGCACAGCCCCAGCCTTGTCAAGACCGCCTCGGGCAAGGTCTACGTCGACACCAAGTTCTCGCGCCTTTTGGGCCGCGCCCCGCTCATGGTCCCCGGTATGGTGCCCAGCACCGTGCAGCCAGACGTTGTGGCTGCTGTCTTGAACGCCGGCTACCACGTCGAGCTCGGCGGCGGCGGCTACTTCCGCGAGGAAAAGTTGACTGCAGCCCTCGAGAAGGTCAAGGCCAGCACCGACCCCACGGTGGGCATCTCGCTCAACGTGCTGTACGTGAACCCGTACCTGCTCCAGATGTCGATCCCGCTCGTGCGCCGCCTGCGCGAGCAAGGGTTCCCCATCGAGGGCCTCACGATCGGCGCCGGCGTGCCGAGCCTCGAGGTCGCCAACGAGTACATTCGCACCCTGGGCCTCAAGCACATCTCGTTCAAGCCCGGCACGGTCGAGAGTTTGAGGGCTGCCATCCAGATCGCCGCCGCGAACCCCACCTTCCCCGTGATCATCCAGTGGACCGGCGGCCGCGGCGGTGGCCACCACTCGTTTGAGGACTTCCACCAGCCCATCCTTGCCACCTACTCGCAGATCCGCAAGCACCAAAACATCATTCTGGTTGCGGGCTCGGGCTTTGGCGACGCCGAGGGCACCTACCCCTACCTCACCGGCGAGTGGTCTGCGCGCTTCGACTACCCGCCCATGCCGTTTGACGGCTTTTTGTTTGGCTCGCGCTGTTTGGTTGCCAAGGAGTTCAAGACCAGCCCCGCCGCCAAGGAGGCCATTGTGGCCGCCGCGGGTGTGCCCGACGACAAGTGGGAGGGCACCTACGACAAGCCGACCGGCGGCATCTTGACTGTGCTGAGCGAGATGGGCGAGCCGATCCACAAGATCGCCACGCGCGGCGTGCTGCTGTGGAAGGAGCTCGACAAGACCATCTTTGCCCTGCCCCGCAACAAGCGCGTTGCTGCGCTGCAGGCCCAGAAGGACTCGCTGATCGCCAAGCTCAACGCCGACTCGCAAAAGCCGTGGTTCGGCCGCAAGAGCGACGGCGCCGTCGCCGACCTCGAGGACATGACCTACGGCGAGGTCATTGAGCGCATGGTCGAGCTCACCTACGTCGAGGCCGAGGACCGCTGGATCGACGTGTCTCTGCGCAACATGACCGGCAAGTTCATGCAGCGCTGCGAGGAGCGTCTGGGCGAGGGCGAGGCGGTTTTGCAGAGCTTTTCCCAGCTCGACACCCCCGAGAGCACGCTCGCGCACTTCTTTGCGGCCTACCCCAGCGCCCGCACCCAGGTCATCAACGCCCAGGACAAGGACTTCTTTTTGGCGCTGTGCATGGAGCGCGGCAAGAAGCCGGTGCCGTTCATGCCCGCGCTCGACGAGAACTTTGAGTTTTACTTCAAGAAGGACTCGCTGTGGCAGTGCGAGGACCTGGCCGCAGTGCCCGGCGGCGACGTGCAGCGCACCTGTATTCTGCAGGGCCCCGTGGCCACGCAGTACTCGAAGATCAAGGACGAGAGCATCAAGGACATGTTTGACAACATCCACAACGCCCACATTGAGCGCCTGACCGCCAAGCTGTTTGGCGGCGACAGCTCCAAGATCCCCGTCGTGGAGAGCTTTGGCGGCGTGCCTCCCCCCGGCCACGGCGATATTGAGTACCACAACGACAATGTGGGCATTTACTCCAAGGACGGCGCCACCATCTTTGAGATTGATGCCGACGGCGAGCTGCCCTCCAAGACCGAGTGGCTCGACGCCTTGGCGGGCGGCTCCTACGGCTGGCGCTACTCGCTGCTGAGCAGCGTGCGCATTGTGCAGGGCGACAAGCACATCCTCAACCCGCTGCGCGACGTGCTCAAGCCGCAGGCTGGCCTCCGGGTCGAGGTCCGCGGCAGCACCCCCGAGACCACCGCGATTGACGTGTACGAGCGCAGCCAAAAGGTCATGTCCATCAACTACGAGCAAGGGCAGATTGTGGTGCGCATGATCGAGCACCGCACCGCCAGCGGCAAGCCGGTCGCGCTCGTGCTCAAGTACGTGTACAAGCCGGACATTGGCTACGCGCCGATCAGCGAGATCGTCGAGGACCGCAACGACCGCATCAAGGACTTTTACTGGGACCTGTGGTTCGGCGAGAGCAGCGTGCCCGCGTCCATCAACGGCTCGCTGTCGAGCTGGAGCGAGGACGCCGTGACCATCGCGCGCGAGGACATCAAGAACTTTGTGCATGCTGTGGGTAACCGCGGCGAGGCGTACGCCGATGTGCCCGGCAAGGTGCTCTACGCGCCCATGGACTTTGCCATCGTGCTCGGCTGGAAGGCCATCATCAAGGCCATCTTCCCCAAGATCGTCGACGGCGACATCCTCAAGCTCGTGCACCTCAGCAACGGCTTCAAGATGCTGCCCGGCGCGGCGCCGCTCAAGGAGGGCGACCGCGTCTCGACCCACGCCCGTTTTTCGTCTGTGCACATCACCGCCGCCGGCAAGATCGTCGAGGTTGTGGGCACCTTGGTGAGGGAGAGTGAGGGCCAGAGCGAGCCCGTCATGGAGGTCAAGTCGCAGTTCCTCTACCGCGGCAACTTCACCGACTACGAGACCACCTTCACCCTGCAGGACGAGACCCCCATGGAGATCGCCCTCGAGACCCCCAAGGACGTGGCCATTTTGTTGTCCAAGGAGTGGCTGCAGCTCGCCGCCGGCATCGACGCCAGCTACCTGCTGGGCAAGACCCTCACGTTCCGCTGCAGCACCGAGCTCAAGCACAAGAGCGAGCAGGTCTACCAGAGCGTGACCACCAAGGGTAAGGTCGTGCACGTGCTGCCCACTCGCGAGGTCGTCGAGATCGGCCATGTGGACTACAGCGCTGGGCAGAGCTACGGCAACCCCGTCGTCGACTACCTTCAGCGCGTTGGCCGCCCCATTGAGCAGCCCGTGATGTTTGAGAACCCGCTCAACTTTACGCGCACGGCCCTGCCCAGCCGCGCGCCCGCCAGCAACGTCTTGTACGCCCAGGTCAGCGGCGACTACAACCCGATCCACGTGTCGAGCGTCTTCAGCAACTACGTCAACCTGCCGGGCACCATCACGCACGGCATGTTCAGCTCGGCGTCCATCCGCGCCCAGGTCGAGGTGTGGGCCGCTGAGAACCACATTGAGCGGTTCCGCGCGTTCAGCTGCACGTTTGCCGGCATGGTCCTGCCCAACGACGCTTTGGAGACCACGCTCGAGCACATTGGCATGATCAACGGCCGCAAGATCGTGCGCGTAAAGACCGTCAAGGCCGAGACCGGCGACACGGTGCTTGTTGGCGAGGCCGAGGTGGACCAGCCCGCCACCGCCTACATGTTTACTGGCCAGGGCTCCCAGGAGCAGGGCATGGGCATGGCGCTGTACGAAAGCTCTGCGGTTGCTCGCGAGGTCTGGGACCGCGCCGACCGCCACTTTGTGTCGACCTATGGCATCTCGATCCTCGAGATTGTGCGCCACAACCCCAAGGAGCTCACGGTGCACTTTGGCGGCGAGCAGGGCAAGCGCATCCGCCAAAACTACATCTCGATGATGTTTGAGACCGTGGACCCCGCCACCAACGAGCTGCGCCAAGAACGCATCTTCAAGACCATGGACGAGACCACCGAGAAGTACACGTTCCGCTCGCCCGAGGGTGTCCTGAGTATGACCCAGTTCACCCAGCCGGCGCTCACGCTCATGGAGAAGGCCGCGTTCGAGGACATGAAGGCCAAGGGCCTCATCGATATGGAGGGCACCTTTGCCGGCCACTCGCTCGGCGAGTACTCCGCTTTGGCGTCCATGGCCGAGGTCATGCCCGTCGAGTCGCTCGTCGACGTTGTGTTCTACCGCGGTATGACCATGCAGGTCGCCGTGCCCCGCGACGAGCTCGGCCGCTCAAACTACGGTATGGTCGCCGTCAACCCGACGCGCGTGAGCCCGACCTTTGACGACCAGGCCCTGCGCCTCGTGATCAAGGAGGTCTCGACCCACACCGGCTGGCTGCTCGAGATTGTCAATTTCAATGTTGCCAACCTGCAGTACGTGGCCGCCGGTGACCTCAGGGCTCTCGACACCGTGACCAACGTCCTCAACGTGATCAAGCTGCAAAAGATCGACATCAAAAAGTTGCAGGAGCAGCTCTCGCTCGAGGAGGTGCTGGGCCACCTCAAGGACATCATCGACGAGGTCGCCAAGAAGTCGCTGGCCAAGCCCCAGCCCATCGAGCTCGAGCGCGGCTTTGCCGTCATCCCCCTGCCCGGTATCTCGGTGCCGTTCCACTCGTCGTACCTGCGCTCGGGTGTCAACCCGTTCAAGAACTTCCTCAGCAAGCGCGTGTCCAAGAACGCTGTCAAGCCCGCTAGCCTTGTTGGCAAGTACATCCCCAACTTGACCGCTAAGCCGTTCGAGGTCTCCAAGGAGTACTTCCAGGAGGTTTACGATCTGACCGGTTCGGCCGAGATCAAGGCTGTGCTGGATAAGTGGGACGAGATTACCGCCGAGTAATTATATAGAGCTATTTATGTTTGTTTGTGCTAGAGGGTGCTGGGTGCTGGGTGGGTGCCCGCTAGAGGCTGGGGCTTCAACTCTGCTGAGCGTTTGCAGAATGTGCTGCAGCACAATATGCTGTAGCACAGTGCTGTAGCACAATGCTGGGGCACAATATGCCGTGGCACAATATACCGTAGCACTATATACCGTAGCACTATATACCGTAGAACTATATGCTGCTGCACATTGTGGCGAGAGGTCCTAGCTAGCCCTGGCGGGTGGCCCTGGTGCCGCTCGCCAAGCGCTTCAAATATGAGCTCGAAAACGCTCGCCTCATTGCCCTTTCTCTACAGAGGTGCATCACGCGTATACCGCGTTAAACGTCTCTCCAACTACCTTGTTTGTGTGAGTGTGCTGGGGAGTGTGCTAGGTGGGTGCCCGCCCCGGTGCTCGGGGTCGCGCTCCATATTTAGCTCTGCTCCAAGTCGCCCTGTACTTACTCAAGTTGATAATTAACCAGGGAAAATTCTGGCAGTGACGACTCTGGTATCCCACACTGCTGTACGATCTCTGTTGTCCCCAGAGCTCCTCCCCATCCATAGCACAAAACTCTTTGTGAATGCAAATTTGTCCCCGCATCAAGAGCCACCATACTATCTTTGTAGCTTGCAAAACTGGATAATGCCGTTGGTTTGTCTCCACGGCGCCAGTGTTCAGCTCTAAAGGGCCTAGCACATCGACACGATTCGAGGTCAAGTATGAGCATAGTTGAGGCACACTTACGGCACTAAACATTGCAGTTAAACTCATTATTTTGATTACAGCTGTTTTGAGCAATTTATTGGTCTTTACGACCCTATTGTCTGGCTCTAAACCGCCCCACTCGTCAACACGCTTCGGCGTCAGGTATGAACACAACGGAGGCACAACTACGACCAAGAACATTTTCTTCAACTAATTTAGGCTATTTCAAACTATTTTTCATTTAAAAGTTACGCAAAAACGCACTATTGACACAGAAAAACCCGAAAAAACAACACCAGCTTCTAAAATCTTATATGCTCAGAGATACAAATGGCGAACAATATACTTAGTTTTAAACTTACTGACTGCAATTAAATATGTATTTGAAATGCCAAAAACTCTCAAAATGCAATAACCTTATCTCGTCTTGTTTAATACAAAAATAGCAAAACCAGGTCGATTACAACTTTGCCAAACCGCAAAACGGCGCGATTTTGTTTCTCTCGCCTCGCATTGCGTACGATATCCCGATTAAGCTCTCGCCTGCGGTCACATCAGTCGCGAATAGACGATTTCCCGTCCGATCAATCATAGTCAAACGCGCTAGAGCCACATTCAGTATTACGGTGGGAGACCACGTGAGAACGGGTGGTACTGCAGGTTCCTTTTTGTTTTTTCAACTACCATCCTCCAAAAAATTCTTTTTTGCATTGTGAACAGCCAATTGCTGCTAATTATTAATAAATATTATCTCAATTACGCCCTACTTGGTTCAATCTGCTGTGGCCTTGGCGCTCTCGAGGCACCCTTAGGGGCACCCTGTGCACACGGCCCCAGGAACCACTCCAAAACTACTCATAGCCCAGCTTTATCAAAGCCAAGTCACTCATGGCAGCAAACCACCGATCATGCCTGTCCACAGCGATACGTGCAACCTCGTGGCTCGCCATGTGATCAACCACGGCCTGTTCCTCGGGACTCACCTTGGCCATAAACCCTTTGAACGTATTTCCGAGGTAGAGAAGCTTGCTACTCTTGCCCAGCTGTATATTGAGGCTGCGAGGGCCATGTGGAACGTATAAAAGTGTGTCGTCGGCCACCACACCGTCAAACTCGTTAATTTGTGCCCCAAAGTGTGCAAAGACCGCCTCATCAACCGCCTCGAATTTTGGGTCCCAAACAGTAACATCCGCAACTTCAAAATGCTCGGCTAGCAGCTGCAGAAAGGCCAACTGGTACTGTGAATTGGGCCACTCGCTGGGGCTGCCGATCGCAAGACAGTGTATGGCTTTTACGGGTGGAAGATGTGATTTGAGAGCCCTTAGAGTAGACCGCAGCCATGTGCTTTGCTCCAACTCTTGTTTTCTGCGGTTTACAGTGCCAATAAACTCTTCAGCTGAGGCACGCATAATCCACGAGGGTCAAGTCGCTAGAACCACATAGAGAAAATAATATACATCGTCTACACCAGCATAAACTAGACTAGTTTTCATTAGATTTCGAGCTACTCTCGACGTCAGCCTCGTGCGCAGGTAGTTCTTCCTTGGCCTCCATCTTGGTGAGCTTACGGTCAGGCAGAACCGTTTCAAAGCTGCGTTTCCAGTCTCTAAACTCTAGCCACTTGACGAGCAACTCAAAAACATGGTTGGTGGTGAGCACGCGGCGCCCGCTCAGCTTGATAAACTCGTCAATCGGCAACCGTGCAGTACGCAGCCCGAGTCGCTCGGCCTTATCCTTGCACAGATTCTTGTAGCGACCCTTGTCAACAATACCACCAACCACATAGGTTGTATTTTCCAGAAGGCCCTCGAGTACCTCGTCACTGTCTGAGGAGAGGTAAACGACGTTGGGGCCAGGCTCGAAGTCCTCGTTTTGGAACTTGATATTCTTCCAATTGAGGTGTGTGTTTTGCATGTTTTCGACAAACCGCTTCTCCAGTAGCTTGTTGAAGCTGGTAACCCGTAAATCAACCTGAAACAGCGCTTTGCGGTTCTCGCTGTAGCACGACATGATCTGCCGAGCAAGCGAAGTTCTCTCGCCTTCCTTCATGTGGTCGTCAAAATCGCAGTCGATAATAACGCCCGTGCTGGTCATTACCTGGTTAGGGGGAATACGGTGCCGGTGTGGCCGCTCGATTCCTTGAGCTTTGCGGTTATCCTTGAGCTCTTTGCGCTTGGCTTTACGATCAGCGAGCCATTTAGGCCTCTCTTTCTCCATACGCTCTAGTTTTAGCTGTCGCTTGTAGGCACTTTTCGACATGCCCTCGGGAGGAACAATCTTTTCGCTCCTCGGGTGCTGGGGATTTTGCTCTGGACTAGTGGACATTTGACGTGTATTTAAGCGGGAACTTGTGCTTGCAGGGCTAAAACGTGATGCAACAAACTTGAATCTGGTAAACCGAAGCAAGATTATCAATTTGATGCGGCCTCTGATTGAGAACAGGGGGCACTCGCTTTGTACAGCTTGACGGAAATCTAAAATAAATACACAATCGTTTAATTATTGGCGAGCTTCTTTGTAGCAGCCGAAGCTCTTTTACTCTTGAACTGATTGTTGACCTTGGCGAAATCGTCCAAAGTGGTTTGGTTACCTTTACCCTTTTGAAGCAGCTCACGCCGCCTAGACTCTTCGGCAACTGGCACAATCAGCTTATTTGTAACGTCGTGATCCCAGCCGGCCACCAGATGCATAAAGTTGCGTACTTCGGCAGCATCAATCGAGCCCCATGTGAACGCCGTGGGGTCGCTATCGACGTTGGGCTTTTCGTACGCCTCGATCACAGCGCTATTGGGGAAATCCTCGGGGAGAAACAGCTTTGAGCCGAACTTTTTGAGGAACTTGCGCTTAAAACTGGTGTCTACGCCCTCACCGGGGTTGCGCTGCACATTCTCCCACCATGCCCTGAATGCCTCAAGAGTACCAAAATCAGCCAGCAGCTCGACGCCAGTGACGGGGCCTACCCCGACAATGCCATCCACATAGTCTGAACCGAGCAAAAACGCCATTGAAATGAGTTTCGACCGGCTCAGGCCGAGCTCAGACTCAATTGTAGCACTCTCATAGACCTCGACGTACTTGGACTGGTTGAACATGTTGCGGTATACCTTGACGCTGCCAAATAGAAAGCAATCACCATCGTCGGTCACAACACCGTCCACGAGCCCCAAATCAAACAGCTCGGCGCACTGAGCCTCGGCTTCGCCGGGTGCCGTCACGTACGGGATACCAAACAGTTGGAGCAGCTCCATGCACTCGTTGACCATTTCCTGAGTAACATTGTCTGCGTCGCGCTGTTGCTGCGCGTGCAAGTTTTTGAGCCGGTCGATCTCGGCGGTGATGCTACCGCTTTGGGCGTTTTTGTTGATTGTTTTGAGGAACCGCTCGTTCTCTTCGAGCTCTTCAATCATTGTGTGCGCGATATCTTCCTCCTGCTGCTCCTCAAATTGGGCGTCGTGCTCGGCTAGCGCCTTCTCGGCCTCGCTGATTTCCGCGTCAAGGTCAATGTCGATAGCTTCGGGCTCAGGTGAGCGAGCTGGGGGCGGAGGCGAGTCGGGGGTAGGCGCACTGGCTTTGGGTGTTTGATCCAGGGGAGTAGGCTCGACCACAGGCTCTGCCTCGTGCCCTACCTCAGGCCCCACCTCAGGCTCGACTGGCTCCACCTCGGGCACATCCTCCGCCACAGCCTCAGGCGCAGGGGCGGGCTCAGGCACAGCAGGCGCAGCAGGCTCTACCGTCTCCGACTCGGCATCAGACCCGGCCTCAGACCCAACCAGATCGATCACCTGCTCGGGGCTTCCGGTCAAGTCCACCGGCCCATCCCCATCGGCCTCGAGGGGGATCTTGAACGCTGATGGAGTTGGCGCTTCGCTGGACTCGCTAGCGCTAGGCTCAGTCGTCTCGGCGGTCGGCCCAGCGCTCGGCTCAGCGGACTCACGCGCGCTCGCACGCAGCGCCCCGAGTTGGCCAAACAGCGCGTCTCTGGACGCCGTGCTGCCAAACTCTAGATCTGGGCGAGGCGCTGCTAAAGTGCTGGCTGCAATGGACTGCTCCTTTGGTTGCGAACTGGCGGGCCTGGCTGCCGCGAGTTCGGCAAACAGGGCATTGCGAGAGGCGACACTACCAAACATAATACTGTCTTCTTCGCTCTGTTTGGGCGCCTGCACCGTTGGTAGCTCCTTGGCAGAGCCCTCAAACCACGAGGGCAGCCGTGGCTCGGTCTGGGCCTCCGGCTCGGACTCGAACTCGGACTCGCTCTTGGCCTCGACTTTGGGGTCAAGATCCACATCCTCAAACTCATCGTTGGACTCCTCCAGTTGCTCTTGCTCCTGTTCTTGTTTGACCGACTCTTGAGGGGTAGCAGGCGAGCCGTGGGTACCAAGCGACAGGGTCCAGCCGCCGTCCTTGCGTTGAATCATGTACTCCTTGCCCTTTTCGCTGCTCACGCGGCGGGTCGTGAGGTCGTCTTCAAAACCTACCAGGTTCATGAGCCGCTGCGTGAAAAAGTTTCGCTGCGACACGCGCTCAATTTGGAACTTTGAAAAGTTGTCCGGGTCGGGGAACATTTGGCCCAGCTGCGAGGGCGTGTAGCCCATTCTGAGGCGTGATTTGAGCCGCGCAGTGTTGAGCAGCTGGTACTGCGATTGGATCGACAACGCCTTAAATTCGGGCGAGTCGAAATCAACCGAGTCTGTATCAACAAACCCAGTGGTTCGAGCAGACTCGGAAAACTCCTTGGCATAGTCGTCGAGCTCCTGTTCGCTCAGCAGACGCTGATCATTGAGACGCACCGGCTTGATCTCGGCCAGCGGGTGCAGGTCAAACTGGTCCTGGGGCACGAATTTTGGTGCCTCGTTCGTGGCAGTGATGGTACCCTTGACGAGTTTGCGCTTCTTGGAAGGTTGCTTGGGCTCGTTGCCATGAATCCTTTGTAGTTGGAGCGTCAACAATTTGTTTGCCGTGGCTTTGGCGCTATGTGCTCGACGCACAGCTCTGTGTTTACGCCGTTCAGTGGTGAGCTTCTTGATCAGAGGCGCGGCGCCATCAAATACAAAAACCGGCTTGATCTCGTAAAAAAGTAGCTTGCAAATGCGCCGAAAAAAGCCAATAACATGGCCTGCTCGGAGCGCCTGGCCCGAGGCGTCGCGCATTGCTTTTAAAAACTGGTAGATCCAAATTGAGGCATCAATGGCGAGCGTTTTGCCCCGGAGGCTGTCCAGCAGCACAGGCCGGGCCGTCGGCTCCAGCACTTTCCAAAGATCGTGGACTCCCATGAGTCTCGGTTGCTAAACTGCTACTGACTGGTGACTGAGGTCGTGACTCGAGAGGCTGCACTTTGCTCCCGGGAGTTTGCTCTGGTACAGGTGTAGCTGATACTATTCGTAGGTCTATTTGGTATTTTAACGGCTTCAAAGAAAATTGCCACACTGAGCAACTGGCCCCACACTCGTTGCCAGGCCAACTTTGGAGCTCCCTTCACAGATTACATCAGCAGTGATTACCTCACCGGCTAGGGCTTGTCCCTGAAATTGCCACTCAACCCAAAGCCTCATAGCGGCGAGAGAGCTCTACTATCTCAGATGCAAATCTTTGTCAAAACCCTGACAGGAAAGACCATCACCCTTGAGGTGGAGTCGTCTGACACCATTGACAACGTCAAGGCCAAGATCCAGGACAAGGAGGGCATCCCCCCTGACCAGCAGCGTCTTATCTTCGCCGGTAAGCAGCTCGATGACGGTCGCACTTTGAGCGACTACAACATCCAGAAGGAGTCCACTCTCCACCTTGTGCTCCGCCTCCGTGGTGGTGCCTCGGTTATTGAGCCCTCCCTCCGCGCTCTCGCTTCCAAGTACAAGTGCGAGAAGAGCATCTGCCGCAAGTGCTACGCTCGTCTCCCTCCTCGTGCTACCAACTGCCGTAAGCGCAAGTGCGGTCACAGCAACCAGCTGCGCCCCAAGAAGAAGCTTAAGGATTAAGTGTATCTTAGCATTATCTATGGAGTTTTTTATAATAAAAGCCTTATAATACCGTGGCGAGAGTTTAGAAATAGACACAGTTATAGCTTTGCCTCTTGCACGAGTGCTGCCCGAGTGCTGTTAGCGTTTTTCAGCCGGCTCTGAGCGACACCCACAATGTGGGTCAAGCGACCGAAGCGACCGGAGCAGCTGCCCGGCTCTAAATCCGCTTCATGAGCAATCATGCCCGCATCCATCGAAATTTTATCATCATCATATAGCTATCTAAAAATTTAGAACCGAACAACCAGCTTCTCACCCTGCACCTTACCGGCGGCAGCGTACTCAATGGCCTCAGGGACCTTGTCAAAGCCGTCCAAAACGCGGATAGGAAGAGCGTGGAGCGAATCTTCAGCCAAATAGGTGTTGATAGCCTCGAAAACTTCAGGGCGAGACTTGATGATCTCCTCAGAACCAGCAGGGAAACCGGGGAACGACCAGGTCAAGTTCCAAAAGTAGTACCAAAGAGGAATATCAAAGGTGATAGGCTTGGTGCTAGGCACCTCATCAATAGGCAAACTAAGGTGCACGTGGGCGCCAGAGCACACTGCCTCGGCAACCTTGGCAGTAGTGTCGCCCTCACAGATGGTGTCGTAGGCGTAATTAAAACTGTCGTCAGAAATCAGCTTGGCCTTGGTAACCCAGTCATTGTCGTGGTAGTCCACAAGGTGCTCAATACCGGCGGCCTTGAGGTTGGCGCGGTGCTTCTCGGAGGCAACGGCAACCACGTTGTAGCCGAGCCACTTGAAAATTTGAGCAGCAACAAAGCCAAGCGAGCCACCAGCACCGTAGACAAGGGCCCAGCCCCTTGCAGAGTCCTTCTTGAACTCTTTCTTGGCGTAGTTGGTGACAGCAATGGCAACAGTGCCCACGGCAATACCGAGCGAGGCAGCCTGCTCAAACGAGCGGATCTTGCCGCTCTTGATCTCGGCATCTTTGTCGGTCTTAAGCTCAGCCGGCAAACGGTAGAGGGAGTCGGCCTGGATGTCGACAAGCTCACCGTAAACACCGTCGTCCTTGATGTGGTTACTGGCGCCGGCTTGGCCGCCTGCAACCTGATCGCCGACCTTGTAGTCCTTGACGGCCGAGCCGACCTCGGTAATAACACCAGCAAAGTCGCATCCAGCGCCAGAACCCACCGCAAGCTTGAATTTCACGTGCTTCCAGTCGGTGGGGTTAACGGCGACAGCCTTGGGAGCCACACGAACAAATTCGGGCTTAAGCTCACGCACAGGAGCAGTGGAGAGCCCCACTGTCTCGTCTTGGGTTGTACGGTAGAGTTTACGCGACATGATTTTGAGGCCTGATCCAACGGCTTTTATAGCTTCCATGCCGGTCGTGCATGGATCTGCATTTGTCAAGTTGCGGTCGGGTTCCCGAGAAAGGCTAAATACATTTTAATGGTGGCGATTAACCACGCCGATCGATAGAATTATTCTAGACTAGAATTGCTTCAATCACGCACTGGCTGGTGGCTGACGCGCGAGATCTGAAATCACGCGCATCAGATATCAGGCGTCATGCCCCTACCGCAACCCGGTGGCAAATATTACTATTTATTATTTTTGTAGCTAGCAATTGATCCAATTAAGCGCATGGAATTCAGGGTTGCTGCCTGAGCTTGCGGCCCAAGTGGTACTTGGTATGGAACATTCGATCAGGATTCATATGCCAATTTTAGTATGCACACCAAGGCACTGCTCGAGTGATGGGGTTAATATAGAAAAATAAATAGGCCTATGGCAAATAAATATCAAGGCAGCCCATAAATTACCGGCGCGAGCTGCGTGGTGTAGATTTTACACTGTTGTCGGGCCAGTCTCAGAGCTACAAAAACAGAGTGATGCTTCTCGAGGCAGAGCCGCAAAAACTCTTGAGTGAACCGATTACAGTCCATGTTCGGCACATCCCACATAAATCCAACAAATAGCGGCGCTGCGGCAATGGTGTAGTCGATTAGGGGCCCGGTAGCTGCTGCACTCTTGCCGCGCTTGAGCTTTGCCGAGGAGCAGCCGAATAGCATGATTGCAGGGCAATTGGCCATGTTGCGCACCGAGCTTCCACGCAGAAACTTGTGGCCCGAGCCGTGGCCAATATAAATGTAGCAGCTGCTCGACTCCATGGCTCGCAAAAGGTCCTGCTCTGCGGGTGCCTGTTCGGCCGCGCCAAACCATTTGCGCATCCTAAACTGTTGCCCAAACATTTCAGTGGCGCCCTTGAGGTCTTTTGCGGGGTTTAGGACATAGTAGGGCGAGCTAAATAGCTCAGAGCGCGAGGCACGGCCGGCACCACTCGAGGGCCGCAGGTCAGTGGCCGTATCATCGTCTGTGTCGCCATCTGTGTCTTGATGTTCAGGCTCCACGGGCTCCACGAGCTCAGCCGTAATGGGGTTGCTGCACTTTGCCCTGAGCGACTCATAGTGCCACAGCGACAAGCACCGGCTAACCGACTCGGCGTGGGCCACGCTTGGGAAGGATTCCCAAGGCAGATCGCCCAGCTCGTCATCCGGCACAAGCACCAAATGCGTTTGGTCGAGTGGAGGCAGCCGCAGCGCCCACACAAACGACAAGAGCGCGCTCTCGAGCTCGGTCAAATCTAGCATGTCATAGTCGATATTGTAGCCGCGCAGCCGCAGCGCATCGAGCACAAAATAGTTGAGGGTGGCAATAAAGTCCATTTGAAATTTTGCCGGGTCGAGCGTGCCCGCCAGGCGCATCTTTGCCGGCCACAAAAACAGCTCGGCGACCTGGTCGTCCAGCAGCTGCAGCGTCGTTAGCGAGACCGGCACTAGAAAGCGTTTGTAGAGGGCGACGAGCTGTATTTTAGCGCTAGCAAGGGCTTCAGTGCCCTGGTAGTTCCAGGCGCTCAACATGCCGCCAAAACTGCCGAGCAGCTGGGCGTCCAGGGCATCGACGCAGCTCTCGAGCTGGTGACCAAGCTGGCGCTGGCGACGCCACCATTCATCCGAAGTGGAGTCGTTACGACTGAGGTGGATGCTTTGCTGCACGAGATCAGCAAAATCAGGGCTAATGGGCTGCACCGGCAACCGCACGCACAGGCTCGAGGCGCCGACTTGCCGGGTGATGGTGAGAGCGCACCGGCCGCGCTGGCTAGTCACAGTAAAGGTGACAACAATGTGAGGGGTATTGGGGTGGCAAGTGCCCACATTTGTGTTTGCGCCAGTCGTGCCCAAAATTTCAACAAGAGGGTGGTGCAAATTGTCTGCTGCACGCTGGGCCTCGGCGTCCACTGGCAGCCCCAGCACGGCCATTGCGGGCGCAGAATCAAGCACAAGCCTGCTCCATTCGCTCTGCAAATTATGGGCGACACGCTGAGACAAGAATGACCACTCGCCCAGCACCTTTTGAGCGAGCGCCAGCGATGAGGGATGGGGTCGCCGCGGGAACCCGCACAGAGCCGAGATTTGCAGCGCGGTGTCTTCTGCCGTGCCATACAAAACTATGCGACGCACCGTTTTTCGCAGAGCGGTCATACTCTCGACGGGCGGGGTGGCTGCGGCAAGGGCCACCGTCGGCTGCCAGCTGGCCTTCCAGGCGGCTTTGGCCTTGGCGAGGGTTTTGCGCATCTGTTCAGCAGCGGGCGCAAAGCCAACATGCTCAAAGATTTGGACCAGTGAAGCAACAACCACCCCAAACGCCAGCTCCATCTTGAGCATCTGGTTTGCGCTGCTAATTGAGAGCGTGTTGAGGGTCGGCAAGGATTGTTCCAAAAGTTTGATGCAGGCGCCAACAGGCCGCGCATAGAGCTCGATGGTGCGCAGCATGGCAGAGACTGGGGCAGCATAGAGGGCCTGCACAAACTCGGCGCTCGAGGGGACCCACGAGGGGATCTGCTCGGCGGCGCCCGAGGGTGCTCCCCGTGCCTGATCCGCGACTTTATCAGCTTGCATGGCTTGCCCCGCTTGCTCATCCTCCAGCGCTCGGTACAATTCCACCTCACCCTCCATCAGAAACAGCAGCCTTAAGGGCTCGGCGTCGACGAGGCCCGGGCGGTACAGCTCGACAAACTTTTGGCCAAGAGCTGCCACATCGCCACCGCTGCGTATGAGCACGTCCAGAGCCAAAAGCTGGCTCTTTGTGGGCAGCAGCCGGTACGAACTCTCGAGGGCGGCCAGGTCGCCCGTGCCAGATAAAAGCAGCCTGCACAGCTCAAGCCACGCCTTGTTGGCGCCACGCAACTGCAGAGGGGGCAGCTCGGTGGGTCGCACTGCCAAGCAAAAACTCAAAAAAATCGGAACCCCAAACGGAACGCCCTCATAATGAGTCCACGCCTTGGCCTTGAACAGCGCCGGCACAAGAGTACGAAGAAACGCTAGCCATTGTGGGGAGAACTCGTGGCTAAATGGGCTCTGTTTGTAGTTGTCATTGGCAAAATAAATAGCAAAACAGGTGGCCCCAAGGCGGTAGTTTGTGCGGGGGAGCTGCTTGAGCATGTCGCTGTCGCTGTGCCTCAGGGCACTCACAATGCATTTGAGAGCTGCGGTTTTAGGTTTAGAGGCTTTAAGAATCTCTAGTGCTTGTGGCGAGGCCCTGTGCACGGCGCTGGGGTCTTGTTTGAGAGCCTCCAACAGGGCGTCTCCCTCGAGCGTAGCGGCACGTTTCCACTTGATGAGCGGGAATTTAGCCTCTAGAGCCTCGGCCTCATCTGCGCTGAGTTCGAGGAGGTCAGGAAATTTGTTTACGGGCGACTTTTCAAGGTGCGTCGCGTCGAGCATCATCAAAAGCCGAAAAGCGATCCATGCCTGGGCGCCATTTTGTTGTTTGACAAACCTTCGGTAGTAGACGAGCGCGCAGTACGCGAGTTTGGGGTTGGGCGCGGCCTCCACGGCGCTCAAAATGTCGTCGAGGCTGTAGACGCGTCGGGTGTGAATTAGGCTGCAGAGGGCGAGCACCGCGAGCCTGGACGCAAAAATCGAGGTGCAGTTGCCTGATTTGCGTTCGTGCTCCTCAAGCTCCTCGAGTTCGGCATCAATGTTGCGCGTGCCCACGAGTTTGGCCAGGGCCGCCAGCGTAGGCGCCATTTATCTCGCTTTGTCAACTGAAAAATTCAGAAATGTCTGCGCGGTTTATGCATGTTAAGCGCAACCTAAAGAAGGTTCCGCTGCCCAAGAGCGCCACAACCATGGCCGAGATCCGCAAACACGTGCTGGTGGCCGCGGCCCCGGCCCCCACAGTGCGCGCGAGCGAGGCACTCCCCAGCACAGTCGAGCCGTCAAGTCTCGAGCAACCAGAGGGTGTTTGGTACAATGTGCAGCGCACAAGGGCAGGAAACCTGCCTGTTTACACAGACTACAATAATGCGGGCGGTGTATGGACCGAGATCCGCAAGATCGAAGGTAGTGTGCCTGCCCTGCGGAACGACCTCAAGGTGCTCCTAAACATCTCGAAAAAAGATATTTGGGTGCAACCGACTGCGCCCCGCGTGGTGATCAAGGGTGACTACTCGCGCGAGGTCAAGGAGCTGCTTGCTGAGCACTTTTAATGTACATAATTTATCGGCCTAAACAGGCTCGCGGGCGTACTGGGACCCTTGCACTGAGGTGTGTTGAGACAGGTTTGTGGGTACGCCCACCCTAGGCCAGCCTGCATTAGACAAATTTCGAGTGTTTTATTTGGGCCCCACTCGGTCCTGCCGCTGTGCGTGTGCCGGGAGGATTGCAGGGCGAAGGGTGGTCTCTCCTGGGCACTCCTGGGGGTATGTGCTGGGACATTGTGCTGGGACATTGTGCTGGGACATTGTGCTGGGACACATTGAGACATATTTCTTTTATACATAATTTAGGGGCTCTACGTCGCTCACACTCGCGCTACGTCGAGGTGAACAGGCTAAACTGGCGCACGATGCTGGGCCCGTGCTCGTCATAGTCCTGCTTTGTGTAGCAATAGTTCTTAAACTCGGGAGTCTGAGCCAACAGCGAGCCGCCGAACCACACGGCGTTGCGCTGGCGTTTGTGCGAGATCACCTGGACGTCGACGCCGGTGGACTTTGCGCCTCCGCCCGCGGCCTGCTCCGAGCTGCGGATGCGCGCGTCCACGAGCTGCTTGATGTCGCGCTGGAGGCGGCGGCCAAAGTCGCGGAACATTGTGGACCCGCCGCTCAAAACAATGTTCTTGTAGAGGCCCTTGCGGACGTCCATGGGCGAGGTCTGGACGACCTGGTCGACGACCTGGGGCAGCGGGGTCAGAAAGTCGCTCGTGGCAATTTCCGGCGAGAAGAAGATTTCCGGCGCCATGAACCGCTCGTAGCCCACATCCACCTGCACGGTGCGCCCCGAGGCGAGCTGGGCGTCGTACTTCCTAAAGCGCTCCGGCTCCTGGTCGAACCGCTTAAACTCGTTGACAATGTTGGGGCTGACGTAGCAAAACTCCTGCTTGATGCGCTCGGCGGTCCGGAGGCTCGAGTCGGCCTCGCCGCGGTCGCGCAGCATCGACTGCACAAACGAGGTGATGTCGCGACCGGCAATGGGGATGTGCTTGATGTTTGAGCCAATCACGTAGCCCTCGGCCACCGCGATCACGTGCGTCACGCCGTCGCCGCTGTCAATGACGGTGCCGGTGAGGGGCTGGCCAACCACTTTTGAGGAGGTCCACGAGGCGGCGAGAGCCAAGACAGCCTGCACCGCAATGTAGAGGCCGGCGCAATTGAACGTCTCAAACATGATCTCTGCCGTCATCTCGCGGTTCTCGGGCGCATTCAGCGGCGGTTCGGTCAACAAAAAGCGGTGGTCTTCGGGCTCGCACCGCAGGTACTTGAAGATGGAGGCCTCCCAGAACCGCTCCATCTGGTCCCAATTCTCGATCTGCCCGTGGCGAATCGGGTAGCTCAGGTTGTAGTTGGCGCTGTCGGCCTTGGGGATCGCCTCGTCGCCAATGAGATACGAGGGCATTGAGCTCTTGCGGCTCGAGCTCGTTTGCGTGGCAATAGCCGTGGGGAACACAAACGACGGACTGTCGTTACCGGCAAACCCCAACTTGGTCAGGCCGGTACCATTGTCCATCACCACTGCTGGAGCGTTCATCTTGCGGGTGGAGTGGTCAGCGGCTGGCAGCGGCTGGCCTCTGGTTTGGGACTAGCGCTGACTCAGCGTAGTCAGCAAAGTAGTAGGCAACTCTTAATTGCTAAGGCACTGCCAGTACTGAGCCTAGCACTCCCGCACCCGCACTCCCGCACCCTGCACCACCCGCACCCTGCACCCATGCATATCTCCCTAGCCACACTCAATTGCGCTGCAAAACAGCAACCGGCCGCAAATATCCAGCGGATTGTCGCCGCTGCCGTCTCACCCCACACCGACATCTTTGCCTTCGCCGTCCAAGAAGCCGCTCCCGTGCTCGAGTCGTTGCTCGATACCCAGAGCCTGTACCTGCACCCCATCTACAAGGGCTGCGAGGCCGCCCTCCTTGAGGCCTCGACGCGTAATTTCAGGCTCGTGGCCGAAAAATGGACCGGCGGTATTGGGCTCCTCGTGTACTCGCACCTCACCCCAAAGACCGTCGAGCTGGCCTCGGTCGATTTTGGAGTGTACTGGACATGCCTCAAGGGCGCCGCAGCGTGCCGTCTCCGCTTTGGGGGCTCCACGAGCACCACCATCACACTCGTCTCAACCCACTTTCCCGCGCACGCTGGTGAGCCCCACGTCGAGCAGCGCAACCAGGCGTACCGGATCCTGGCCAGGGGCCTGCAGTTTGAGGATGGTTCTATCTATGACACAAACAATTTGTTTGTTTTGGGCGATTTAAACTATAGAGCAGCGCCCACTGCGCCTGCATCGCCTGCTGCCGGCAGCGACGGGGCCGCGGCGTCCCTGCTCAACACCGACGAGCTGTCGCGCGAACGGCTTGCTGGCCGCACACTGGTGGGCCTGCACGAGGCCGAGATCGATTTCAAGCCCACATTCAAGTACTACCTGGACTCGCAGGAGCACAATCTCAAACGAGCGCCGTCGTGGACCGACCGCATTTTCTTCTCTGATCCGCAAGCCGCGGTGGAGAAATACGGCAGCGTGCAGGACTTTACCTCGAGTGACCACCGCCCCGTGTATCTCAAGCTCGAAATTAACCCCAAGGCCACCACCCCCAAGCACACCCTCGAAGAGGAGTTTGTGTTGCCTGGCCAACTCACCGCAGCAGCAAGCAAGACGTTGGGTACGGGGATGTTTCTTGTTACAACGAAAATCGGCTTGTTTCTGCTAGCTATGCTCCTGATTGGCGTTTATGTGGTTCTACCCTAATCGGGAAGGAGGGGGCTTACCCAAACCCTTAATGACATGCAGGAGACTGCGCGTCGTCGCGTGCTAGCTAGCCGCGAGAGTATTGGCGCGAAGCTACTTGAGAACTTGGGCTACAGCAGCTACTGGAGTCACTGGAGCCACTGGAGCCACTGGAGCCACTTAAATTTATCCATAAAACAGCGCGTCTTGGTCGCGTTTTATCAGCGTTTCCTTGTTTGGCCACTCAAACAGGCGACCCCTAATAGGGGACCCTAACAGGGGACCCTAACCACCCATGTCAAAGGGCAGACTTTTTTTAATTTGTGGTTTTGGCTATTTTTGCAGGTATCGTCAACCAAAATAGCTACGTAAACCGAGTTTTAGCCAAACTTAATTCCCCCCTTTCTCCTCGATACTTTTCCGCAACTAAGCCATCACGTTAACACTGTGAAATTTGGCATGGCGAGTCTAATGGGGGCAGGCCCAACAGGGCTAGACCTCCGAGACGACGAGCAGGGCGGCGAGTACGTGCAGAGCAGACGCGCCTCGCAGCACTTTGTCCAGCAAGAGATGGATAACCTCAAAAAGTTCAAACGCCTGTCCATCGGCCAGGCCTCGTCGGTACAGGACCCGGATTTGCCTATAGCGCAGGAATACTCCCCGTCGCCGCGCAAAAACTACAAGGCTGAGGATAATATGCTGTGGGTTCCCGCGAGTGTGCACCCCGAAGTGTCTCCCAATGAGTGGATGTCGTTTGTGGCCCAAAGGACCAAACGTGACTCTGTTGGGTCGCGTCTTTCGCAGGTGATTGATTCTGAGGGAGATTTCGAGGATGCCTCGGCCGTTTTGGAAAAGAAACGACGGTCGCAGGGCAGCTCAAACAAGCGGCACTCGATCCTCGAGCTAAGCGCGTTTGAACAAAACACATTTTCCATGGAGAAGCCGATCGTTCCCGAGAGTTCTGGCGCTTCCCTCAAAAGAAGCGGCGCTAGCTCGCGTCGCCAGCGCCCAGACCTCAGGCGGCCGCACACGCCTTCACCGACGCAAACCTCGTTTGATCGCGAGCAAACGGCGTCGCCAGCACCACACAGCGCAGCAGGGCCCGAGATTCCTGCCAGGGAGCCCTCAAGGGAGCTCTCGAGGGAGCCCTCAAGGACGCCCTCAGGGGCTCCTGCTCCCACAGCTCCGAGCCAGGGGGCAGGCACAGGGGCCGCAGCACACGTACCACAGGCATACACACCGCCAAACTTTACCACAAAGGCCCAAAGCGCCCCGGACCAGCAGCTACAGCGCTCCGTATCTCAGACCAAGGAGCTGCCGCCGGCGCCCAAACTGCGCACGCAGGCGTCTCTGCCTGAGCTGCCAACAAAGAAGAAAAAGCCTGTGACGCTGGTTATCGACACGAATTTGGCCGAGCAGGAGCAGCAGCAGGAACAGGAGCAGCAGAAGGGCGAGCCCAAGAGCTTTTGGCGTTGGAGGCGAGACAAGGATAAGAGTAGCGAGGTTGCGCAGGCCGCGACTTCGCCCACCGCCAAGGCCTTCTCGAGCCTGTTCAAGCGCAAGAAAGACAAGCCCGAGCCGGGACCAGCGGATCAACCTGAGGAGAGCCAGGCCAGCTATGGAGAGCCTGCCAACCTGACGCCGTCGACGCCGGCAGCTACATCCCTTGCCCCCGTGGATCCGTTGGCCGATCTGTCGCTTGATGTGAGCAGTACGCCTTCGCCGGCGGCCGTTCCTGAGCGCTCGTTTTTGCAAATTGTGCCCCACAAAGCAAGGGCGCAGGGCCCTCAGCAGGGGCTCCAGGTGGGCTTGCAGGGCACTCCATCGGGCAGCGCTCAGCCGGTCACCCCAGTGACCCCCCAGGTGACCCCCCAGGGCCCTTACCCGCAAGAACCAGCATCCCCGGGGTCACCTCAATCGCCCACATCGCCCACATCGCCAGAAACGCAGCTGGCCAACCGGTACAGGCCCAAACCCAAATCACCAGTTCAGAGCCAGGCCCAGGCCCAGATGCACAACCGCGTGCGGCGCAGCTCGCACCACCGGGCGCCCGCCCAAGCTTATTCTCGCCACGAGGCTGCAGAGGTTCAGTCGCGGGCCGAGCGGGGACGGCGCAGGCGGCCTCAGCGTGAGCGCGCGGGCGAGCGCGCAGGCGAGCGGTCAGGCTCGAGCGGCTCTGAGCGTGCAACTCCCGAGCGCTCTGAGCGCGCAAACACCCCCGAGCGCTCTGAGCGCGACACAACGCCCCCCAACGCGGAACCCAAAAAAGAAAACGATGCCATCCAGCTGCCGTACGCGATCCCTGCGCACCAGGTTAGCGACCGCAGCGTGGTGATGATGTACCACCGGTTCCCGCTGCACATCGAGCGCGCGATCTACCGCTTCAGCCACATGAAGCTTGCCAACCCGCGGCGGCCGCTTCGCGAGCAGGTGCTGCTCTCCAATTTCATGTACGCCTACCTGAACCTCATTAATCAAGGCTATCAGCAGCAAATGGAGCAGCAGGCGCTCACCGAGTTTGGCGAAGACGACGAAACGGTGGTCGCCAGTGGCCTCGCCAATGGCATCGCCAGTGACACCCACACTGGCAACGGCGAGAGCGACTTTGACTTTGAGTTTTACCAGCAAAACAACTCGTCTTCGTCGAGCTCGAGCTCGAGCGAGATTGAGGATTGGGGCAAGGTTTGATATTTATATTTCTAGAGGACATAAAACACATGTGCATTTAGGTCTGCTCGATTTTTAAGGACGAGTGCATGGCGCAGGGGACAGGGGGGCAAAATTTGTGGCGGATCTGGTTTCGGCGGGGGCTTGTGCGCCGCAGAGATGGGTAGAGATTGGCAAAGTCGGGAAGCGAAGTAGAGAAGGGCAAAGAAGGGCGAATATGGGTAGATATGGACGAAGATAGGCAGAGACAGGCAGAGATAGGCAAAGACGTACTCGGGCTTGTCGACAGCGCGTGGAAATGAGAGCCATGCCTAGGCAGAGGCAGAGATGGGCAGAGATGGGCAGATTCGGGGCGCAAAACAGTGCTGGAGAAGAATACAGAGCCATGAGTACGCTGCCCAGAGCAGTGACCTTAGAGTAACTGAACACCCTCCTGTAACGGCTGGCTCCCCCTGAGCACCCCACCCGCGGCGCGTCCTCGCTTATGCAGAGGGTAAGGTTACCCGTGCCCCAGTGTCACAGAGAATTCCTGATTAGCTCATCGAGAGTGTTCAGTTACCCGCGTCACCATGAGCTATCCCCAGTCTCAGCAGCCACAGCCGCAGGCGCAGCAAACGCCGCAACCGCAGAATCAACGGATGCCACAGCCACAGCCCGTGTCGCATCGGCTGAGCGAGCTGCTCGAGGCGATTAAGCACGAGTTTGTGACCGTGTCCAGCGAGGCCTCAGCGTACCTGATGCACAAGGATCAGTTTGACCAAAAGCTGCTGAACCAACACATGAGCGAGTTGCAGCAGGTTCGCAAGACGATCTACGAGCTGGACGTTGCTCACCGCAAGATGAAGGAGCAGTACGAGGACGAGATTATGCGGCTGAAACGGCAGCTTGAGCACAATGGGCAGGCTCCCCCGGCCCCACAGCGCGAGCAAAAGCCCAACACGCCGCAAGTCCCGGCTCCGCAGCTGCACCAGCCGCAGTTCCAGGGCCAGCCCATGCCGATGCAGCCGGTGCCCCAGCAGCCTCAGCAGCAGCCGCAGCAGCAGGGGCCCCCTCAGCAGCAACAGCAGGGGCCTCCCCAGCAGCAGTACTACCGCCAGCCGCTGCCCCAGCCGCAGCAGCCCGGCCAGCCGCTCCCTCAACCGCAGCAGCCCGGCCAGCCGCAGGGGCCTCCTCAGCAGCGCCTCAAGCAGGCCACGCCGCAGCACACGCCGCAAATGGCGCACACGGTGCCCCAGCAGCCGCAGGCGCCCTCGCCGCAGCAGCCGGTGCGTCCTGTGCAGCCCCCGGCCCAGGCGCCCCAGGCGCCCCTCCAAACGCCTCAGCCTCAGCAGGTTCAGCCGCAGGCCCAGCCCCCTCAGCAGCCCCAGGCTCCCCAGCAGCCCCAGGCCCCCCAGGCCCCCCAGGCCCAGCCCCAGGCCCCCCAGCCCACCGACTGGGAGCTCGGCAACAACCTCCCCTTCATCGACACCGACAAGGCCCCTCCCCACGCGATCAAATCCCGCGACGACTGGCTCGTCCTCTACAACGAGCGCGCGCCGCGCCAGATCGACGTCGACCTCGTGCACGACCTCGAGCACACCTCGGTCGTCTGCTGCGTGCGGTTCTCCAACGACGGCAAGTACCTGGCGACCGGGTGCAACCGCAGCGCGCAGATCTACGACGTGGCGACCGGCAAGATGATCTGCAGCCTCGAGGACGAGTCGGTTGCCGGCGAAGAGGACCTGTACATCCGCAGCGTGTGCTTCTCGCCGGACTCCAAGTTCCTCGCCACGGGCGCCGAGGACCACCGCATCCGGGTGTGGGACATCGCGACGCGCAAGCTGCGCTACGTGTTTAGCGGGCACGAGCAGGATATTTATTCGCTCGACATCTCGTGCAACGGCCGCCACATCGCGTCAGGCTCGGGCGACTCGACGGTGCGCATCTGGGACATTGAGACCGGCGAGTGCGTGCTCAAGTTTGCGATCGAGGGCGGCGTGACCGCGGTGTCGATCTCGCCCGACGGCCGCTACGTCGCCGCCGGCTCGCTCGACCACATTGTGCGCGTTTGGGACACCCAGACCGGCAACCTGGTGGAGCGGCTCGAGGCGCCCGACGGGCACGAGAACAGCGTCTACAGCGTGGCGTTCACGCACGACGGGCTCGATTTGGTGAGTGGCTCGCTCGACAAGACCATCAAGCTGTGGCAGCTGCAGACCCCGCGCGGCCTCCCGCCCCGCAAGGGCGGCGAGTGCATCAGGACCATTCGCGGCCACGAGGACTTTGTGCTGAGCGTGGCGACCACCGTCGACGGCAAATGGATCTTCTCGGGATCAAAAGACCGCGGCGTGCAGTTCTGGGACCCGCAAACCGGCCAGGCCCAGCTGATGATCCAGGCCCACACAAACAGTGTGATTAGCGTTGCGGCGAGCCCCATGGGCAACATGTTTGCCACGGGCAGCGGCGACTGCTGGGCCAAGATCTGGCGGTACTTTCCGGCCAACTAGGTAAAATGTACGGTGAGCTAAATGTAACGGCGAGGTAAAATGTAAATTAATTTGAGTGTCACATGGGGTGTGTGTGGGTAGGGCCAGGGGGTGTGGGCCCAAGCCAGGGTGGGCAAAAGTGGGCAAAGGTATGCCCAACACCACATTTTATCAATATTTTATCTAGTTCTCCACCCACACCCCCACCCCTGCCCACACCATTCTCATCCTGCTTTGCCCTTCCCCTTACTCATGGACCAGAGCGTCGGAGCGTCCCTGATTGCCGGCGTTGCCGATCTCCTTGCGCTCGATACGCCCGTGAACTACCAGCCGGCGCTCGACTTGATCTCTCAGTACCGCGAGGCGCTGCTCAAAGCGCCCGCCGCCCTCTCCCCCTCCGCCCCCGCCGCGCTGCCCACGCCGCCGGCCCAGAGCACCCCTGAGCAGAGGCGGCTCCAAATCGAAAATGTCGCACCGCCGGCCAAGCGCGCCAAGCTGGTGAGCTCGTGGCTTCCTGAGCGGCCGAAAATCGAGGTTCCCCGCCGGCCGTTGGTGGATCTCGACGCGATGGACGCTGAAAAAAAGAAAAAATTACGCGGCTATTTTTCGCTTGATTTTGGTGATGAGGAGGAGAGTGCGGAGGAGGAGGAGCCTGAGGCTGTGCCTGAGGTGACCAAGCCCGCTGCAGCGCCCGCTGCCGCGCCCGCTGCCGCGCCCGCTGCACCGTTCGCTCTGAGCGCCCCCAAACCCTCGAGCACTTTTTCGTTCTCCACGCCCGCCGCCGGGCTCAGCAAACCAGAGAGCAAAGAGAGCACACCTGGGAGCAAACCAGAGTCGCACACAAAGCACAAAGTGACGCTCGAGTCTGTGCCCGAGAGCCCGAGCCCGAGTCTGTTCACGTTCGCCAAGCCCAGCGAGCCCAAGCGCAGCGAGGCCAGCAAGCCCAGCGCCAGCGAGCCCAATGGTCTTTTTGGCAAGCCCAGCGAGTCCAGCAAACCTAGCGAGAAGCCCTCTTTCTCGTTTGGATCGTTTGCAAAGACCGCTGAGCCCAAGCCCACGGCCGCTGAGAAGGCCGCTGAGCCCAAGGCCGCTGGCTCGACCGGCGGCCTGTTTGGCAAGACAGACAAACCGTTCTCGTTCGGCAAAGCTGCCGAGGCTGAGAAGGCTGAGAAGGCTGCTGAACCCGAGAAGCCCGCCGCCGAAAAGCCCGCGCCGCTGTTTGCGTCTGGCACGCCCGCATTCAGCTTCAAGCCTGCTGAGCCCAAGCCTGCCCAAGCTGCCTCTGAAGCTGCCCCTGAAGCCCCTGCACCCACTGCGGCACCCACTGCGGCACCCACATTCAACTTTGGCGCCCCTGCTGAGCCCAAAAAGGACGAGCCAAAGGCGCTCACTTTTGGCAATTTTGGCCAGCCCGCAGACGCCGAGCCCGCTGAGAAGCCCGCCGAGAAGCCCGCCGAGAAGAAACTGTTTGATTTTGGCGCTCCTGCGAGTACGCCCTCCAGCACGCCCGCGAGCACGTCCGCGCCCGCGTTCAGTTTTGGCCAGCCAAAGGAGGCCTCTGCGGCGCCCGCGGCTCCCGCGGCTGCCCCTTCGACATTCAGCTTTGGCGCAAACAGCAAACCAGCCGACAAACCGGCCGACAAACCCGCTGAAAAGCCCTTGTTTGGCAGCACGCCCGCGTTTGGCGCACCTGCCTCTACGCCATTTGGCGCCCCATCGGGTGCCCCCGCCTCTGAGAAGCCCACATTCGGCGCCCCCGCCGCTGAGAAGCCCACATTCGGCGCCCCCGCCGCTGAGAAGCCCGCATTCGGCGCCCCCGCAGCCGCTGAGAAGCCCACATTCGGCGCTCCGGCATTTGGCGCCCCTGCCGCATTCGGCTCTACCCCTGCGTTCGGCTCCAGCGCGTCCACGCCTGCGCCCGTGGCACCTGCTGCGTCTGCGCCATCCACAGGGTTCAATTTCGGTGCGTCAGAGCCGGCCAAACCGTTTGCGTTTGGCTCAGCGGCCCCCTCGGGCACCTCCTCCACCCCCTCGGGTACCTCGGGCTCCACCCCTGCGTTCGGCTCGAGCACGCCGTTTGGAGCCCCCAACGCGTTCGCCAACGACAACGGCAAGCGCGGCATGGACACTCAGGACGGGCCGCAAAAGATGCCGTTTGGAGCGCCCTCAGCGCCTTCAGCGCCCCCCAACCCCTTTGGATCTGGCGACTCTGCGTTTAGCACAAACACATCGGGCACGGTGTTTGGCGGGTTCCAAAGTGGCCAAAGCGGCAACAACGGCGGCAGCGCCCCGTTTAATACTCAGCCGTCGCTGAACTTTGGCGCGCCAGCCGCGAGCGGCGGGTTCAATTTCGGCGCCAACAACGGCGCAGGCGGCGCGCCGTTCGGCACTGGGGCACCCGCCCCCGCAGCGCCGTTCGGGGCCAACAGCAACAGCAACGCAAACGCCAACCCGTTCACATCCGGCACGCCGACCCCCGCCACGAGCGCGCCAGGGACCCCCAACATGTTTGCCAGCGGCACGGGCGGGGCGGCCGGCACCAATGGCCGCAAGATCGCGCCGTACCGCCCGCGCCGGCGCTAAAATATTTATTCTATAGCAGCAGTCTATCTTCTGGCCACCCCGACATGTCCCTTCTCGCCCTGACTCATGAGCTGGAAGCTGTACGAGGAGCGCCACTCGGACGCAATTGGCGAGGAGGACCTGATAGAGCTCGGCCCGTTTAGTCTTTTCGATAATTGGGAGCGGGACGAGCGCGTGCCAAGGGTCTCGTCCGCCCCACAGCCCCCCACGGCCCCGAATCTGGGGCAGCTGGGGCAGCGGCCAGTTACGGCTGTGCCGCGCCATGATCAAGCGTCGAGTGTTGCTCCCCCTTCAATACCCGTCATGCCCGGGGCCCAGCCCCCTCAGGGGCCCCAGCCGCCCCAGCTACCCCAATCTCAAACGGACCGCGCTTCGATCGATAGCCTGATGCTCTATGTGCAATCTGTGCAGCGGGACGGGGTTGCTGCGCCGGTGATTCCGCCTGGAGGCCATGCTAACGGCGGCGTAGCGGCAAGGGGGCCCCGCACATCGTTTGTTTGCAGCATTCCAAACTGCGAAAAGTCGTTTGGCCAAAAGGCCCACCTCGACATCCACCTGCGGTCCCACACCGGCGAGCGGCCGTTCAAATGCCCCGAATGCCCCAAAAGCTTTTCGCAGCGGGGCAATCTCAAGACCCACATGCGGCTGCACACGGGCGAAAAGCCGTTCCTCTGCCCCGTCTGCAACAAGGGGTTTGGCCAGCGAGGGAACCTGACCCAGCACACGGCGATCCATGCCGAGCGGGAGTTTGAGTGCCGGATCGACGGGTGCGCCAAGAAGTTTGCCCAGCTCGGCAACCTCAAGACCCACCAGAACCTGGCCCACCAAAAAACGGTGGCGGCGTTCATTGCCCGGCTGCAGGGCGGCGACCTGCCCAGCATGAGCCACGAGGAGATGGAGATGTTTGACTACTTTTGCAAGCTGTACAAGAACTCAAACAGGGGTATCAAGGGCCGCGGCAAGGGCAATAAAGTCGAGAAGGTGCGGCAAGTCGCGGGGCAGGCTCAGGCCGCGGGGGTACCGCGCATCACTGATCTGCCGCAATTACCGCCGCCCCAGCAGTGGCAGAGGGACGAGTTCGCGCGGTTACCTGCTTGGAAGCCGTGACCAGGTGGCCCCAGGTGCCCCTCTTTGTTCCCTTCCTCCTCCCAGGCCACCCCTGGGGCCCAACCAAGTGCACCCCCTGGCCACCCTGGGCCCCCTCCCGGCCAAAAAAAAAGCACACCAGGCACACCTACCCGGCTCACACAGGCTCACCTCGAGTACCCCCTAATTTTTTATTATTTATTTCATAGATTCCTTCTGACCCGTCTTCACTCACCTCCAGCACCCCCTTCAGCCCCTCAAAACCCCCAGCCGGGACCCACACTCACCTAATGAACGAGCAGAGCACAGACGTCTACACGCTGCTCGGGATCTCGCAGGCGCTGCACGCGGCGGCCTCGCCCGCGACGCCAGCCAAGGAACAAGAGTCGCCGCTGCCCGCCGTGGAGCTCAGCATGACGCGCGAGGAGTACATTCGCCGCCAGCACGAAATCTTTGAGCAGCTCGAGTGCCCGCCCAACGTGGCCATTGAGCACAACCCCGACCTCCGGGACATGCTCGAGGTGTACATGGCCTCGCTGGACGAGCAAATCTACAACGAGGTCGAGCTCCAGCAGCAGGTGATTGAGCGCGCCGCACACATCTCGCACTCAAACCTCGAGCTGCTCTTGAATTATCACGACGAAACAGACAAGTACACCTACATTATCGAGAAATTGGCCCAGATGGGCGCGGTAATATCCACGCTCGAGGCGGACTACAGCGACATGGCTGTGCAGCGCGACCAATTGGACGAGGCGCGCCTCGATCTCAAGCACAAGTATGCAGCAGAGCTCGCACGCCGCATCAGGCTCGACCATATGGTCAAGGTTCTCACCCAAAAGGTGGTGGACCAGGACCGGGACTTGGGGGCCCAGCGCGCTCAGCACGACAAGGAGCTCGAGGCTTTGCGCAAGCAGGTGCGCCAGCTGCAGGAAAAAGTCGAGCAAACCCCTCAAATACCGGTGGAAACCCTCGAGGAGTTTGAAAAGGCAGAGCTCGACGACAAGCTCCAGATGCTCTATACCGAGACGCTGCGGCTTCAGGTGACTGAGCGCGAGCCGCCCAAAACTCCAGAAAAAATGCTGAGCCAGGTGCTGGTCCATCTCGAGTCTGCGCGGTCCAAAAGAGCCCAGCAGGCCAAGGAGCTTGTGCGGAGCATTGTGGACCAGCACGAGACCAAGGAGCGCGAATGGGCGCTGCGCACCGCCAAGTTGGAAGTTGAGCGGGATATTTATTTGGCCAAGGCCACGAGCCTCGAGGCAAAACTCAAGGAAAAGGCCGACGAGATCCAGGGCCTTATCGACCGCAGCGTGTCGCTGATCCTGACCGACAAGCAGCTGCGGTCGCAGCTGGTGTCGCAAAATGATATTTTAAAGCGTTATGAAATGGTTATCGAGTCGACGCGGACCCATCTCGACAAACTGACGCGAGAAAATGTGGCGCTTGCCGACGAGAACGAGGAGCTCACCTCCCCCCAGCTGCAGCCCGCCCCTACAAATCCTGGCCGCAGCCCGCAGGACACGACATGATCTTCATCTGGAGCCACTCTTGCCAGCATTTATGGTGCGCCTTGTGGCCGCACTCGAGCACAACGATGCCGAGCCCCTTGACGGGGATGTTGCAATACGAACAAAACCCTTGCATTGTTTTGCACCGCGCGCAGTACCAGTAGCCCGTAGTCGAGTTATCCGTAACGAAAAACGCCGTGTTCTCGCTCAGCGAGCACCGGCACTGCTGGCACGCCACGTCCACCTGGGTCGCCGGCTTGCCCATGTGCCGCTGCCATATGTCCGACATGTTGAGCACCGAGGCGGCGGCAGCAAACTTGTGGCGCATCCGCAAATTCTGGATCGCGGCCACCACAACCTCCTCGCTCTCGGGCATGTCCAGCACGCCCTCAAACATGTGGAAGACCATCAGGAGCGCCGTGGCCGTATAAATAATGCCGTCCTCGATCGTTTGCTGCACAAATAGCTTGAGCATGGGCAGGAAATGCCACGTTTGGTTGCGGCTCTTGACAAACTCAATAAACCCCCGGCGCACTTCGTTCAAATGGCTCGAAGCCTTGAGCTGCGGCACATGGCCATGGGTCGAGCTGCGGTTGTGGAAAAGGGTCGAGGGCCGCCTCCCGTTTCCTGATTGACGGGCAGGCGGGTGGTCGTCCTCAGAATGGCTCAAATCAGACGTGAAGGAAACGCCAGAGTTCCAGGTATTGTTGGTGATGGCCCACGTGTAGGCGTCATTGTTTGTAGTAGTGTCATTAGCGTCTTTTGTATCGGCAGGGCTGATATCCGAGGTACTGACGGTGCCGAGTGTCCCGCCGCCCTTGGGGGCATCTTCCACCAAGCTCGACACATCGCCGCCAGAGAGCCAGAGCTCGGCGATTTCACGGGATCTGCCACTAAGGCTATCAATATAGCTCTTTTGCGTCTCATCAATAGCCACGCCAAGGATCAGCCACAGGTTTGTGGTGTCGAGAGCGGTAAGGCCGGCAGCGCTATTCAGGCGGCAGGTATCGCCCATTGTGAGCCCCGGAGGCACGGAAAAGTGGTAGTGGGCGCCGACGTTCTCCCTCACATTGAGATCTGAGGCCATCAAGTCGAGTTCAAATACGGGCGACGGCTTCGAGGCGGCGGTGATGCGGCACAGCATCGCGGCCAAATTCTGTTCCGGGCGTGCCATGGGTCCCTGGATGGACGCTGTGCCCAAACTCGAGCCAAACGAGCCAAAATAGCTGTGCCCCGCGCTTCCGATTGGGGTCGCACTCCCGCTGGGGACCGGCGATGGGTGTGGTGGCCGGTCGCCGCTGATGCTGTTGAAGCGGTCGCGATGGTCGCTGATGCTACCGTGACGCTCGCTGATGCTGCCGAGACGATCGGTGTGGCTGCCGCTGCTTCCGACGCCAAACGATGAGCCAAATATTGACAACGAGGCGGCGCTTTTGTGAGTTTGCATTGGAGCAGCCGGCACTTCGTCCTCGCTGTCTGGGGTGCAGTCCCTCAACGCTTCTTCAGAGGGGTCTACGCGTTCGCGTGAAGCCACAGTGACGCAGTAAGAGCTCGACCACGTGGCAACGGCGGGAGGAAAGTTATCGTGAACGAGCGGCTCAAACCGCAGGTCGTGCTGCAGCAAAAGGCCATCCTGGGAAGCGCTCCAAAAGACCATGGGCGAGACGGGAGCGATGTCTACAATCGAGTCTGTGTGGGTTTCAAGAGCGTAGATGGGCGCCCACGGCTGTTTGAGCAGCCAGTAACTCGTGCTGCGTTTGTTGGAGGCTGCCGCCGAGCGGCCAGCGGTGATGATGGCGTTGCTGGCCACTGAGGAATCACCGGGCATCCACTTGACGCGGCCCACTGCCGACGCGGTATTCACAGTGTACTCGGGAGTCTTGCTCTCAATACCCAAATTCCACACCTGGACAAAGTGATCTCGGCCGCCCGTGGCAAGGTAGTTGGCGGTGGGGTGCCAGTCAAGCGTGAGGCCCTGCATGTGAGCGTTGATCCGCGTGTCGCACGAACTGGGTTTCCGAATATCCCACAGTTGGAGCATCCCGCTATCATAGATAGTGGCGAACCGCGTCTCATCCTCGGGCCTAAACTGGACCTGCCGGGCAATATCGCCATTGCGAGCGAATTTCGAGGCGGCACGTTTGAGGCCCTGCCGCAAATCCCACAGCTTGACATTACCATCATTTGAAGAAGCGGCTAGAATGTTTCCGTTGGCCATTGAGCTAAAATTCAGCGAGGAAATGCTCGGCTGGATCGAGGCCCCAGTGGTACTGCGCGACGCAATAATGGACTGGCCGTTAAACGCAAACAAGTGAATGCCTCCAGTACTCGAGGCCACCGCCACCGAGTTGCGCGTGCTGAGCTGGCCCCACTCCAAAGTTGTTGGCTTGAATTTGGCATCGAGCTTGAGCGAGGCCACCGTCTCGGCAGAGCCTGGCTGGACCTCCACGACCTCCATCCACGAAGAGCCAATCGTGGCGGCCAGCCTGCGGTCCGAGGAGCTCGCCATGGCCACAATTGGGCCGGGGGCCTTGTGGTGCCCTGTGCGGTCCTCAGCGACCCAGTCGGGGGCGTTCTCGGCAGGCGATTGCCCTGCACGCTGGCTAAACACCTTGCCGAACCGTGTCCACGAGTTGGACGCCGAGTCAAACGAGAGCAGCCGCTTCGCAGCCCATCTGTCTTCGTCCATGACAAACTGAGGGTGCTGCGTGTAGGAGAGGTGCGAGGATTTGTGAGGGGTGGGGGATGAGGATTATAATATATATTAAGTAGCCTAGAGCTGCCAAAAAAGTCGCTGGTCGGCATGCAGGGTATGCACGACGTGCATGATTATGCACTTGGAGGATACTCAAATGCAGGTTTAGATTAGAATGCTGCGTGCTCGAATGCTGAGCGCGCTAGATCAACTCGAAAAATGTCCCCAGCTGCTCCCTTACCAGCTCGTACCGCGTGATAAATAGTGCACCCTTGGGCGCCTCTTCCTCGCCCAAGAATGTGTTTTCTAGCGTCCGTACAACCACCGGTTTGGCCAGTTCAGGAGGGTCTATGAGCTTTTCGTTATTTTCCACCTGGATCTCCTGGAACCGCTCGGGCCAATTGTTCATAAATGACGACTGGTACAGGTTGTACTGGAGCTGGAAATGCCTAAAGGCATACTGCTGCTCCTGCTCGCTCAAGTTTTCTTGGTTGTCTGGGTGGGAGTAAAAGGCAATGAGCTGGTCGATCTTGGCGATTCGCGTGCGCACGTAGGAGCGCACGAGGTATTTGAGGCGCTCGAGCTCGGTCTCGACCACCAGGAGCGTGATTTTGATGTCTTTGTTTGTTGAATTCTCCATATCAAACGAGTGCTCGTCGATGTAGGCCACGAGCTGCTTGATTTCGTCGCACACGGCCAAAGTCTGCTCAGCGGCAAACGGCAGAATTTCGGGCGCCATGCGCTCGGCGACCCAGGATTTTTGCAAAAGGGCCTTGGGCTGCACTTGCTGGGCTTTTTTCCGGCCAAAGTTTTGGATCAAATCATCGATATCCATGATTAGAGGTGAGCGTCAGACAGACGAGTGTCATCATGGAGGCGAGGCGAGCAGAGCAGGAGGCCAAGCGCGCCAAGCTCGAGGAGATGCGCCGGCGGCGCGAGGAACGGCTCAAGAACGCTGCCACGGGCACTGCGGCGCCTTCCAGCTCGAGCCCAACCCCCCAATTGACTACAACGGTGCGTGTTTTGTCGACGCGGCCAGGGGTCGTAAAGTACGCCAAGGCCACTCAAACTGAGCCGCACGAGTGCGCAAAGGCAAAGGCGCAGGACGACAAGGATGAAATTCGCGAGCTCGACGCTCAAACTAGTCAACTGAGCCTCCAAGAGCCAGAAACTCAGCATCAAACCCAAAGAGCGACTGACCCAGAGACTGACCCTGTGAGCGAGCCTCAAGCCCCAGCTGAACCTGCTGAGCCTACATTCACGCTAGCCACATCATGCAATGAGCCCCTGGTTGCCGAAATCCTGACGCGAGCGCTGCGGATCCTCGAAAGATCCACTAACCAGCCAAACGTCCTCATTGACTATGCGGCGGCAACAACCGCTCCTGCGACGAGCCAGGTGCAAAGCATAACTTCATTCAAGGGTCCATACAGTGTGTGCGCGCTCGACTTTTCGCCACACCACCCCAATCTGTTTGTGTGCGCACACAGCCAAGCCAACTCGGTCGCCTCGGTCGGGGCCAGCTGCGCGCTTGTTTGGAGCCTCGATTTCCCCTCATCGCCAGAGTACACTCTCAGGGCATCCACGGAAATTATGCACGTTTTGTTTTCGCGGTCGCACCCCTGGCTCGTGTACGGCGCCGGGTACAATGGCCAGCTGCTCGCGTGGGACCTGAGGAGTGCCGGCGCGGAGGTGGGCAGCTCTTCCCCTGGGAAGGCCCCCCGGACGCTCTCGCCCAGCATGAAGAGCCCTGTGAACGCGGGTGTGCATCTGCTGCCCATCTGCGGCCTCGTGGAGCTGCCCAGCGTCAACCACGACGTGCTGTTTGCGTGCGGCTTTGACGGGGTTGCCTCGGTGTGGCCGTCGGACCGGCTGCTCAAGCCAGACTCCAGGTTCTCGCTGGGCAAGAGCGTCTCAGCGCTGGCGAGCTCGCCCGCCGACCCCAACCTGTTTTTGGCCGGCACGCTGCCGGGCCCCATTTTCAGCGGGCTGAGGAGCGATACGGTCGCCTCCAAGGCCGGGCTCGAGGGCCAAGTGTACACGGGCCACACAGCGCTCGTCACCGCCATCAAACATCACCCCAACTTGGCACTTTTTCTAAGTTGTGGCCTCGACTGGAGCGTCAAGCTCTGGCGCGTGGACCACCCCGCGCCGATCCTGGACCTGCACCGCGTGGACGTGGTGACCGATGTGGCGTGGCACCCGAGCGTGGAGTGCGTGTTTGTGTGCGCGAGCCAGACCCGCCTCGAGGTGTGGAACCTGGCCAAGTCGCGCGAGGAGCCGGCCGCCGAGTACGACACGGGCGACCTGGTGTCCAAGCTGCGGTGGGACCCCAGAGCGAAAAGTACGGGCGGCGCGTCGCGGCTGCTGTGCGGCACAATGGACGGCACGTGCCACGAGTTTGCCATCGCGGCCGAGCTGCTCGCGGGCCAGTTTGATTTTAATTTATTGTAGATATGTAGGGCAAGGAACTACTCGCTAGAGTTTGCTTGCTGGTTTGATGAGGGCCGCGCCGGCGCGCAGCTTGGCCTCTGTCTCGCCCACGAGACGCTTGACCAGCACGTCGCATGTGGGCACATCGTAGATGAGGCCGACGGACTGGCCCATACTCCAGATTCCATAGTCCTTGTCGCCGTTCACATAGACCATTTTGCCGCGGGCGCCGCTCATGAGGGCGCCCACCTCAGCAGTGAACTTGAAATTTGCGCCCTCGCGCGCCTGGATGTCCAGCACCTCCTGGGAGACCGGGTTGAGGAAGCAGCGCACAGAGTTGTTGAGCGAGCGCAGCACCAGCGCCGTGTCGGTTTCCTTGGCCTCGACCATCGCCTGCTTGATGTTTTCGTGGATGGGCGCCTCCACGGTGGCCAGCCAGCGCGTGCCCATGTTGACGCCGGCGGCGCCTGCAGCGAGGGCGGCGGCCGCGCCAGAGCCGTCAGCAAAGCCGCCCGAGGCAATCACGGGGATCTTGACGAGCTGGAGCACGCGCGCAAGCAGAATCAGCGTCGTGACGTCGTCCTCGCCGGGGTGACCAGCACACTCAAAGCCGTCGATGGAGATGGCGTCGACGCCCATTTTCTCGGCCCGAAGAGCGTAGGCGACCGAGACGCACTTGTGTATTATGACGCTGCCCTTTTTGCCCCGCAGAATTGGCAGCACGGGCTTGGGGTTTCCGGCAGTCTCAAAGAGGCGGACGCCCTCCTCGACGGCCACGCGCGCGTAGGCGGCGTAGTCGGGGGTAACAATGGCCGGGAGCATGGTGAAATTGACGCCAAACGGCTTGCCTCCGCACAGGGCCCGCGTGCGGCGGATCTCTGCCCTCAAATCCTCGGGGGTCGGCTGGGTCAAGGCGGTCAGGAACCCCAGGGCGCCCGCGTTGGCCACGGCGGCCACGAGCTCGGCCTTGGCGACCCACTGCAGGCCGCCCTGAATAAACGGCGCCGAGACGCCACACGTTTTTGTCAACCAGGTTTCAATCATGTGTTTGCAGGTGTGTGCTTGCAGGTGTATGCAGCCATGGGCATGCGCTTATTTATATGCTATGCAGTGAGGAGACCAACCTGACGGCCGAAGCCGAGGTGCCGAGATGGAAAATAAATAGAGAGACGCGAGTTTCGTTAACACTACTCGCCAAAAAATTCATTTGTACCCCACAAAAAGGCGTGCGGGGGTGGCGCATGTGGCGATTAAGCTGGCTCGTCTCGGGGGCACATAGTGAGAATTTGTATGGTCTGAATGCACAGAAAATGCACGGAAATAGAACAAAACACGAATGAATACGATAGAACACGAATAGAGCTGGCCAGACCGCCATGGTGGGTTACGCCCAACCGGACCCACTGAATCACATGCTCACCTCTCGACGAGCCCCAAATCACGCTTTACAAGCCATGTGCGTTCCTTGCGGCCCGACTCACCCAGCGGCCCCCTCAATTCCTCCAAAACCCCCGAGAAATCTTTTGAGTGGCCGGTCGACAGTGGCCCTAGCCGCAGCTGCAAATGGCACTGGTGCAGTACGGCCAAAACAAACGCTGCGGTGTTTTTGCAGAGGCTGCTGTTGAGTGCAGGGTGCACACTAAGGCTCACAATGCACGTGCGGTTCTTGGCGAGTTCCCCCAGCCACTTGAGGGCCGCCGCGGCAGTGCACAGGCCCGAGCTCACGAGCACGTCGGGGTGCTCGAGCACGAGCACCGCGGGGTTGTTTTCGTGGACGGCAGAGGTAATTGCCTCAAGCGAAACACCGCTAAACTTGTTTGAGCTCGCTTGAAACAAGCTCGAGCTGAGATCAAGCCGGGGGCTCTGTGCCCTTGCCTTGGCTCGGGGAGGGGAGTGCCTAAAAGTCACAAAGTAGCCGTCGGCAAGCTGCTCAAGCAACCAAAACGAGTCGCACTCGAGGGTGTCAGTGACAACTGTCAAACCAGCAGGGATTTCAATGTCCATTTTTTGAGCAGGGCGGAGGGGGTTTTTCGCAGGGGGTACAAATATCGCTACGCTGACAAAATTTTCATGTCTCTTCCTGCATCCACCAGCAGCGGCTTTACGCCCCTGAGCAGCTTTAGTGCCCCCGAGAAGCGCAAGTGCGAGCCTGTTGGCCCCGGGTTCCTTGCCCACGCGCGCCGCACCCTGCGCGGCCGCACCTGGTCCGAGGACGAGAAGATCGAGGCCGCGCGCGCCGTCAAGAACGTCGAGGCCGAGGAGGCCGAGGAGGAGTCGGAGCCCGAGGACGAGGACATGCTGCGCCACGACGCCAAGGACTGGAAGTCCGCGGACCAGTACGCTGTGCTCGGTCTGTCCAAGTACCGCTGGAGGGCCACTGAGGACCAGATCCGCAAGGCCCACCGCCGCAAGGTGCTCAAGCACCACCCCGACAAGAAGGCTGCGTCGGGCGCTGGCGACCAGGACGGCTTCTTCAAGTGCATCCAAAAGGCGACCGAGACTCTGCTCGACAGCAACAAGCGCCGCCAGTGGGACTCTGTTGACAAGAAGGCGAACGTTCCCCAGCCCAAAAAGGTGAGCTCTGCCGACTTTTTCAAGGCGTGGGGCCCGTTCTTTGAGGCGGAGGGCCGGTTCAGCACCAAGCAGCCGGTGCCCCAGCTGGGCGACATCAACAGCACCAAGCCCGAGGTTGACCAGTTTTACGCTTTCTGGTACTCGTTTGACTCGTGGCGCTCGTTTGAGTGGCTCGACGAGGACGTGCCCGACGACAGCAGCAACCGCGACAACAAGCGGTACATTGAGAAGAACAGGGCCGCACGCCAAAAGCACAAGAAGGACGACATTGCGCGCCTGCAGAAGGCTGTGGACCTTGCCTTCAACGAGGACCCCCGTATCAAGCTGTTCAAGGAGGCCGAGAAGGAGCGCAAGGCCAAGGCCAAGTGGGAGCGCGAGGCCGGGTCCCGCGAGGCTGCCGAGAAGGCGCGTCTCGAGAAGGAAGCTGCCGAGAAGAAGGCCGCCGAAGACAAGATTGCCGCTGAGGCCGCCAAGGCCGACGGCAAGAAGGCCAAGGAGGCTGCCAAGAACGCCAAAAAGAAGAACAAGCGCGCAGTCCGCAACTCGGTCACCAACGTCAAGTACTTTGGCCAGGAGGCTGATGCCGCGGCTGTTGCTGCCATTCTCACCGATGTGGACGCCCTGATCGCCGCCCTCGACGATGTCCAGCTCGGCGAGTACGCTGCCAAGCTCGAGGGCGCCAGCGATGCCACCGTCAAGGAGGTCCTCACCGAGGGTGTCAAGGCCAAGGGTATTTCGCCCAAGTACTTTAGCTAGATTTTAGAGTAGATATTTAGAGTATGATCTGCGCCGGGGGGCTTTCCGCTCCACCTGATCGCCCTCGCCTGATCGCCCTCACCGCTCAACCTGACAGGTGCGTCACCGTGCATCAAGCAGGTACACCCGAGCGTAACCCTTTACAGATTAATAGCTGCGCATATTCAGACCCGCACCCCTGCACTCCCTTCCACACCTCCACTCCCCTCATACCTGCACACCTCCCTCCGCCACTCCCTCCAAGCACCCCCTCCACACCTCCCCCTTACACAATGCAACCGCTGGCCACAGAGCCCACGGCAGCAGAGTTCACCCCCGTCAAAGAATACAAATCAAGCACTCCGAAAACATTTGCCCTCAACGAGACGCCGATCCTATTTTTCAGCGGCCCCGTGGCCTGCTCAGGCGCGCTCGCGGGTGGTGCCAACCTGTGGGTCTCGAGCGCCGGTCTGAGCCTCTGGTTCGCTGCGACCAGCTCCGGTACTTTTATTACACAAGCCTCGGTGGTGCTGCACGCGCTCGACGGCGCCAAAGTCTATGTTCAGGGCGCCGACTTTGAGCTGTGGCTCGAGCCGGCTGCAGAGCCCGCGAGCGCCCTGTACAGTGCGATTTTCGAGTGTTTGGAGATCCAGGAGTACATGAGCAGCGACGAGCATGAAGACTCGCTCGAGGGCGACTCGATAGACGACCGGTTCCTCGACCTCGAGAGCGGCCAGGGCGACGACGATTCGTGGGGCGTTCCGCGGTCGCGGTCGTCTGCGCAAGTCTTTTTTCAGAATTCGCTGGGAAAGCGCACCCGGGAGTAGCCTCAGCGCTGGCAAGGGCAGCCCCTGAGGCCCCTCGGAGCTAACACATCACGCACTATTTATTCAACTAACTAGCGAGCATATTTATTTTGTAAAGGACAGGAATTGGCGGGTCAGCTGGGGTATTTCACGGGGTATTAAAGACCATCGGCGATCTGCTGCAGACGCTTCTCGTACTCGCGGTCCTCGCGGGCCCGCTTGATACTCGAGTTGCGGTGCAGAGACGACGAGCGCTCGACCTCGGCCGGCGACGGCGGGAACTGCTCGTTCTGAGCGTCGGCCTGCTTCACATCTTCAAACGAGGCAAGCGCGTTCTTGACGCCCTCGGCGCCCATCATCAGCGTGCCCTTGGGCAGAGTCTGGCCAGTGTTAACCTTGAACTCAGAGATGGACTCTGACTCCTCGCGCAAGACGCCAAACATCCGCGACACGCGGCCGATGGCAAGCACCTTGTTGCGGAATTTCTTGAGGGTCTCTTCGCTCATCTCGTGAGGGCGCGCGGGGGCGGCAGAGGCGGCAGCCTCCTCACCGTGTGCGATCTTGGACATGACATTTTGCGACTTGCTGGGGTCGCTTTCGCGCGCAAGCTCTTCCTGCGTGCAGGTGTTGAGGATAGCAAGCAACATTTCGCTCACCTTTTCGCCCACAAACGGCAGGCTCCACGAGAAAATGTCCATAAAGTTCGGCAGCCAGTAAGGGTGGGGCGAATGGTTGAACTGGCGGATATTCAGGGCCTTTTCGTCGTACTTGAGTACCGCGGCCTTGTTGTTGTAGGCATCCAAGTAGTTCGGGGCGCTGAAAATCGTCATCACCGAGGGGAAATTCGTCGAGCGCGTGCGGTAGGTGCGGTAGCCAGCATCCTGGGCCTCGTGGGCGCGAATCACGCACAGCAGGTCATTACGCTCGAGGAATGCACACACCGCCTTGTATGTGTAAAAATAGGAGCAGCCGCGGACCTTGTTGTGGACAAAATTGCCGCACCCGGCCGGCTCTTCGCCAAAGTCCTCGTGGGGGTCGCTCCACAGCATGTCGCACATGATTCCGCGCGTGGGGGGCTCGCGGAACCGGTCGATGCGCTCCACGTCCTTGAGGGTGCGCAGCTCAGGGGAGATTCCGCCGTGCACAATGAAAAACTGCTTGTTGAGGACGGCCGCCAGCGGCAAAGCATCAAAAGAGGTCATGCACGCCTCGTAAACGTCCTCGTCGCCGCGGTACTTGTGCTCGCACTCCTTCTTGAACGTGAAATAGTTGGTGAGGTGCCGGCACTCGTGGTTGCCGCGAAGCAGGTAAAAGCTCTCAGGGTACCAGATTTTAAAGCTCCACAGGTACAGGACGCACTCGATTGAAAAGTAGCCGCGGTCAACATAGTCCCCCATAAACAAATATGTGCTTGTTTCGGGGTCTCCGCCAACCTCAAACAGCTTGATCAGGTCGTAAAACTGGCCGTGAATATCGCCGCATACAGTGACCGGAGCCTTGACCGTGAGCAAATTGGGCTCCTTGCTCAGGATCTCGGTGCAGGTCTCCAAAATATACAGCGTTTGGGCCTTGGTTAGCCGGCCCTCGCGGATAAAGTGCTCTTTGAGGAAATCCAGGCGCGGCTTTTTGACGCCGTTGTGCTCAATGAACAGCTCCTCATCGGTGGGAGGCTGCGGTTTGGGGTACTGGACCTCGGGGCATGCCCTCTCGGTGGTTGAGACCCTACCCTCTCCTGTGTTGTAGAGCATGTCAGCGCCTAGCTTGAGCTGAGCTGGGAAGAGGGGGAGGGTGAGGGAAAGGAGGTGCCGAATTTTGAAGCACTCTTGTAGTATTTATATTGTTGTAGCATATTAAGGCCTTCAGAGATCTCCAATGAAAATTTGCTCTCCTTGATCTTTAAATTGCCTCTGCAGTTATTGGCTCGCCCTAGTTTAAGCGAGCCCCTCGGCGATGCACCCCTTGAGCGAGGCTCAGCGGCGCGCTCGAGCGATCGGAAAAATTATTTTTGCCCAGCCTGCGTGCCCGAGTATCAAATGGGGCCCAGATTGTAGAATGTTTTTCCGCCTTGCCAAGGAGACCCCGCCTCTGTCTTGCCACCCAAATAAATGCGGGGTGACCCTCGAGCAGAGACGCGACGCGGTAGACGCAAACACTGCACGGTCGCAGAAAATAATCAAATGTTTCAATAGTTTCCTGAAACTCGATCTATAAATTAGAAAAATTTTAGGGACTGTTCCCCTACCCACGCCCGTGTGACGTTAGATGGTGTCCTGCTTGAGCCAGTCGACGTGGGCCATTGCGGCCTTGCACGTTGCGGCCATATCATCGTCGCTGCCATGCAAAGGTTTGCTGTTGACGATCCACTCGCAAATCACGTTCTGCACCACCTCGTACAGCCGCAACTCCACGTCGTAGCCGATACTCTCGACGACGCCATGCACCGCGCCCAGCGACCGGCGGCGGTTCTGGCTCTGGTTGGGCGTGTTCCACTTGGTGTCCTCGGCCTGCGTAAACAGGTAAAACGGGTCGAGCTTCATGTTGTTGCAGTGCAGCGACCACGCGCCCACCTTGACGTTGCGGCCCAGCTTGGCCTGCTCGTAGTCGGCAATGGGGTCCCGCTGGACCATGCCCGAGCCGTGGTACTGGTCGGTCAGGTGGTAGCCCAGCGTTTGGACGGAGGAGCCCACCTGGTACACGGGGTGGCCCAGCACGGAGGCGGCGCTGATGAAGGTCTCCTTGTCGCCAAAGCCGGGAATATGGGAGCTTTGCGAGAACAGCGGGTAGTAGTGCTCCTTGCCGTTCAAGTTGTAGTAGGTGCTCAACAAAATCGCGTCCCACTGGCGCTCCTTGTCCCAGACAATTTGGCCCGTCTCGGAACTGGTCGCGTAGGGCACGGCGTTGGGCACCGTGTGCAGCTCGGTCTGCGGGTTGATAGTACTCAAGTCAATCACGCCGGCAATGTCGTAGTAGTCGGGCGAGGTGATGCGGATCCAATAGTCCGGCCACGAGATGAAGCCCGTCTCCTTGTAGGGCTTGGATGCAAACAGATCCTTGATGCTGCCGAGTGGGAACGAGTCCACATCCATAAAGTACACGTCCTTGAACCGCGAGCCGGCGATGGCGAGGCTCTTGAGCGGGTAGCCCATGTAGTCGAACCCAGCGACTTCTTCGCCGTAAAAGTCCTCCACAACGATGCACGAGACGTTGTGCTGGGGGAAGATCCCCTCGCAGTATTCGGGCTCGTACTCGTCGCGCGCCATCCACAGCTCGATGGGCAGGCCGGGGTGGTAGTCCAAAACGTACCAAATGGCAACAAGCGCCTGGCCAAACAGCTTTCCTCCGCCGGTAATCACGATACCTTGGCCGTCCAGCGCGTCTACGGGCGCCGAGGGGATCTTGGACACCACCTGCTTGTGCTGGTCGCGCAAGGCGGTCCGCCACGCCTCGGTCACCACGAGATAGTTCTCGAGCAGGTCCACCGTAATGGGGGTCTTGTCGTCCTGAAGTCGGAACATATCCTTGGAAATATCGTCCTTGTACTTGTTGAGCGCGGGCACGTTGCCAGCGCCCTTGGAAGGGTGCAGTTTGCGGATATCAGAGAGGAACCCGCGCATCACATCGGACAGCTTGTGCTGCAGCTCGATCGCGTCGTCGCCCACGTCGCCCACGACCTGTATGCTCTCGTAGTCGCTATTTTGCAGCCAGAGCGCCCCCAAGTACGCGACTTCAAGCAGTACAAGCACCGCGCCTACATAGGTGATGATACGGCGCATGACAAAACTCCGGCAACGCGTTGGGACGAAAAGCTTAATTACATTTTTAGAACAGATGCTAGTCAGTATTATATATCAGCTCTCAGACACCCTGAAAAAATGAACGCCCAAAAAATGAACGTGCCCCTTGTTGTGACTGCCGAAAAAACTTTGCAGTTCCCTGACCCTCAGCTGCAGGCGAAATTCGAACTCGGCGTATCGTGCGCGGTTTTCCTCTGGGAAGAGCTGCAGACCGCTGTGGAGCAGGGCTGGGGCGGCCCCGAATCGGCAGAAAAGAGAGAATGGGCTGCCGCCTCAATTGTCGAACTTTTCGAGGGTAAAGAGGTCGAGGTCGAGGATATCGAGTACCGTCTCCTAGGCATTATGGAGGACGAGTTTGGCGTCGCCCTCGAGACCGACACCGCGGGCGATGTTGCAGAGACGGTGATGGGCTGCTATGCGGCCGTTGCCCAGGGCCAGTTTCAGTACATTGACGCTATCTATGAGGTTTTCCAAAAGAAGAACAAGGACCCAAAAAATATCCAGATTGAGGGCGAGAGCAGCGACGAGGGCTCGGACGATGAGGAGGAAGAGGACGAGGCTATGCAGGAGCCCAGCGAGCCCAAGGGTCCCATCATTGACGACGACGGGTTCGAGCTGGTCCAGCGCCGCCGTTAGTGCCGCCGTTAGTTAGTACCAGCATTGGCACTGCCCACGGCATTGGAGATCCAGCCCCATAGCATGCCCCCTACTGCATCCACGGCGCCCCGCGGGTTGCGCAGCGTGGGCCGTGGCCCAACGCGCTCGACGCGAAACATTTTAATCTCGGTTTGCGCCCACGGGCTGACGCCCTTAATTTCACATAAACGCAGAATTTCGCCCCATAGAATCGAGTTGTACCACTTCATGCTCTGCGCGGTCCAGCCAAACTCCACGGGCCGCATCTCGTCGGGGTTGGCCATGGGCGGCCGCTCGCCCGACTCGCACGTTTGCGAGATGTATTTGTCGAGCCACTCGTCACCCAAGCTCTGGTGCTTGAGGGCCTCGATCTGCTGGGGGTTTGCGCGGGTCACAATGTTGCGCAGACTCTGGGCCAAGCTCTGCTTGTTGGCGGTCGAGGTGGTGATTGAGACAGATTGCACAAAAGCAGCAAACTCGGGACTCAAGTCTGCATACGGTGATAAATTGTACAGCAAGTCCAGCAGCGCCGGCAAATGGATGCTCACAGTGCTAAACGGGCCAAATAGAGGCATGATGGTCGCGGCGTGGCGCTCGCTCCAGTCGGGATTTTTGCTCTCGTGCACAAGCAGCAGGCACAACACACGACACAGATCAACTGCGGCGGCTTCAGAAGAGTACCTTTCCAGCGACACAAGGCTGCACGCGGCGTTTACTTGCTCAAATTCAAAGTTGGGGTTGGCCTGGGCAAACTCAAACGTGAGCGCCGCTGAGAGCAGATCCTGTACACCCTTGTTGACCACCAAGTCTAAATCTTTGGCCTTTATCTTGCTCAGCAGTCGTCTAAAGTTGTTTGGCGTGGGAGCGGCCGGACTGTGCACGGCACAGCATAGGGCCAGGCCAAGCGACAACTGGCTGGGGTTCTCTTGAAACAGGCTCAAACTAGATTTGGCAAGACCTGTGTTGACCAAACTGCAGAAAAACGGCGCCAATTCGCTTAGGGGCTTGCTCACAAGGTAGTCTAGACCCTGAGGCTCGAGCCCGAATAGCTGTTGGCTGAGGGCCACAGCAAGACACCTTAAAAGCTCGAGGCGATTGTACTGGTTTTGTTTGGTGGCTTGAGGTACAATTTCGGCCCCAATGCCCTCGGTCCAGATACCTTGGCCATGGAGCGGCACGCAGAACCCCGGCTGCTGGGAGAGTTTGAGCAGGGAATCGAGCAAATTTTTCAGAATAGCTTCTTTTGTCCACAAAAGACCCTCCACCGACTTTGCATAGTGCCTGTCTTCCAACAAAAATGGGATAAGACGTTCGAGAGCTCTGAGCGTCCAGAGGACCTGTTCCTCTAGGGTGGGGCCGACCCCGGTGGGTTTGAGCAGCGCACTGAGCTGCAGCACAAGCAATTTCAACAACGACTCCAAGTTTTGTGGCTGGTCGGTGCGCACGCGGCGGATCTCGGCGTCGCTCAGCACCCCAAACACCTGGTGGTGGCTACCGCTGGGCGTGACTATTGACTGCCAAAGCGGGTCTTTCTCCGTGAGATTGGGCTGTAGCCATAGCTGGCTGAATTGGGTTTTGAACGCCAGCGTAGATTCCACGTTTCCCATGATTAGAACAGAGTGGGTAAAGTCTATTTTAAATGCTAGATAGGACCAAAGTTGGTGGCTCAAGAGTGCCGCGAGAATGCAATTTGGGGATGAAGAGGATTATCAAGAGGCTGGCCACTGCTCAGTTCAGCTCTGGGTCTCCTCACGGGCCCGTTTCATCTTGACAGTCAAGAAATCGTTAATTTGCTGTTGAAGGCTGAAAGCGTCGGCCCGGAGCTTGCCCAGGGGTCTTGACTCGTCACTAGCAACAGGAGCATCCCTGTGCTCCTCCATAGTGAACTCCTTGCGGACAAAATCCCTGGTTTCTTGCGGGTCTTTGAAGTGAGCCTCCATGATCAGTCAGAGCGGCCTGGGGCACTCTTGGCGCGCGGAAGCCGTAGCCTGATGCTCGAAGTGGGTTAACACCTGAGCCCAAGAGGATGGGCACAGACACCCTGCCAGACAACGCGCCACTCGCGGTAACAGAGCAGCACCAGGCTACTAACTACTCGGGTAACGGGAACCTTTCAAGACCAGCCATCTCATCTACAAATATTACCGCAGATCCTAATTGACTATGTCCGTGCGTGGCTGATCACGAAAGGTCCTCGCTACCCGAGTGGTTATTAGCCTTGTGCTGCTCTCTCTTGCTTGTGTCCGATTTGAGCAGCCCTCGGCCGGCGAGGAGGTTGACTAGATCAAAGAGTTCAGTTGAATGCACTACAAGGCTGCTTACACTGTCTAATCGAGCCTATGTATGTATATGCTAAACTTTCATTCCGTTTCGGTAGGTAAACTGCACATGTGCCCGTCGACTGGGTGCACTGGGTGCATCTGCATGGAGAACGATAAATCTATGTGAAAACGAGACTGGAGAGGGCGTCGAGGCCCGCTCTGAGACCGGCAACGCTCCCCACATCCATTGACCTTCACACGTTTGGTGAATTGGACTCGGTAAAAATGAAGACTAGCGCAACTGCCTACATGCAAGAGTACATTTCAAAGTGTCAGTAAACTACGATAATAATCAATCGACAGCGTTTGAGCAGGGCACACAAGGAGGTAGCTAGGGGGTGCCTACGAGTGGTCGTCACCAAATAATTGAACACCCGTAGGAGGCCAGTCAAACTGTCGATAAACCACGTTCCTGATTAAGCATCAACACATCATCATCTGGCTTGCCGTATGCGCACGAACTCCGCGCATTTAGCGCTCACAAGCAACCGGATGGCGCTCGCTGGCTCAGGCTCAAAAGGTAAACGTTGCGCACCTTGTCGCTGAAGCTTGTGAGGGTGCTTGCGGTGACTTGGCTGGGGTAAGGGTAGGTTCCGCTGACACGCTGCCACATTAGACTCCAAAAGGTCCCGCCTCGACCCACAAGAGCGCATGGCGGTGCATAACTCAAAAAAAATGCAAAAAAACCTGCAGTACCTCCCGTTCTCACATGGTCTCCCACTGTAATACTGAATGAGGCTCTAGCGCGTTTGACTATGATTGATCGGACGGGAAATCGTCTATTCGCGACTGAAATGACCGCAGGCGAAATTTTGGATTTAGGGCTCGATCAGAGGCGCGGCGAGTTGTTTTGTGGGGCGCGTTTGCATCAAAACGTCAAAAAGTAACTTAATTTATCTCCCGATTGGGCAATCTTTGTCGTTGTTGCTGGGCAGCCGGAAAAACTGCACTGCAGTATGCACATGTAGACAAATTTGTGGGCTTCCAGGGCCTCGGGTTGTAGAGTTACAGCCGTTTAAATTTTTTAGCGTTTTTACGGTAGAGTGCTCCATTGTAAGTTCTGATCGGCCAAGTGGTGCCCCAATAGCAGAGACAAGTGGAGCATGGCGTCGCATCTACCCTAGCAGGCCTCGCCGTAGTTGTAAAGCACAGCAAGATAAACTCCATTTAGCAGCTATATAGCACGCAAAATCCCCGGTTACGCCATGAAATCCACGAGATGCCGGCGTGGCACATGCAATTTTCCGAGCACCATGTGGGTATCTGGCTAGGAGATGCGTTTGAGCTTAAACCCAAGTCGAGACCTTTGCCACTGCTCAGCACATGGAAAGTATCTCTCACGGTTCCCTCAACACGTAAATGCCTCTGAATATCCCAATAGGCTCGTGAACATCTTTGGCTCAGAGCCCTGCACGCAGCAAGTCGCCATCACATGGCCAGTCGACGCTCACGCTCCAAGTCGACGGCAAAACTAGCTAGAATCCGCATACACAATAGCATAGCTCATACATAGTTAAATACCTACGCACCAAGACGCTCAACAGGATCGCGCTTCTCGAGCACGCTGCGGTGCTTTTGGAGCGCCTCCTGGACCTGCTGCAAGCGCTCGTCGATCTGCTTCCAGTGCTCCTTGGTCACCTCGCCGACAATGGACACAGACTCGACGTAGAACTCGCGCTTGAACTGGTCCATGCGGCCCTGTACGAGGCCAGCCTTGATGGCGTCAATTGCAAGCGCCTCGACCTCGAGGTCGCTAGTGAGGCCAGTGCTGGCGCGAATGCTGTCGTAAGATTGGCTCTTGGCAGTGGCAGCAAGCTCCACAAACTTGACCACGCGGACCTTGTTGAGAACGTCCTCGTTGGTGTTACCCTTGACTGCCTCGTAGTCGCCGGCAGCGACTGCCTTGAGTACGCCATCGTCGAGCTTGGCCACAGCAGGCACCGCGAGCAGCTCATCAAAGTTGTATGTGAAGGTGTTGGCGAGGCTCGTGGCAATAAGACGCTTGGTCAAGGTCTCGTTGGAGGTGTACTTGACAGCATCCAACAGCAGCTCAAAGGAAGGGCGGGGGCCGACGTGCTCCTCAACAAGGTTGATAATCTTGGTGTAAAAGTCAACTGCGGTCTCAGCATCAGTCTTCCACTGCTCGAGCCACTCGGGCAGCTGCTTGAGCTGGGTGGCGAGCTGGCCAAGAGTGCCGTTGTTTGTGCTGAAATCAACAATCTTGCTGAGGACATCGAACCTCAGCTTGTTCTCGGGCTGCATTACGTTGAAGAAGTTGCCCAAAACGGCCAAAATCAGCAGCTGTTTGGTCTCGCTGGTCTCCACGTTCAGGTTGGCAAGAACGACAGGAATACAGCCAGAAAAGTCACCACTCTGGCTCAGAATGTACAGCAAAAGGTTGAAAGCACCCTCGAACTCATTGTCGGGAGCTTTGAGCAGCGAGTGCGACGCCTCTGCGAGGCTAAAGTACACCTCCTGCGAGACCTCCTCAGGGGTAGCGAGCTCGCCTACAAGCTGGGTCAGCGTGCGCTCGCTATCCTCATTAATGTTATCAATGTATTCAGCGATCCAAGCCATGCTCGTGGCAAGACTGCCATCCACAATCATCACCGACATGTTTGAAAAATTCTGAATAATGGACTGAAATTTCAATATGAGCGTAGGTTCAGATTTTAGAATAGATTTAAAAGCCGCTATGTATTATTGATTTGTTTAGATTTGGCAACAAAAGTGCTCGAGGCTTGGCCCTCAAGTCCATTGTCTATCGCCACTGCTCCGTAACTTTTTTACTCATGGGTCAAACGGCAAGCTCCCTGAATCCCACCCCGAAAAGCAATCTTTACGACCTTTTGGCGATCGAGCGTAATGCCGATGAGAGTGAAATTCGCCGTGCGTACAAAAAAATGGCCCTCAAGCTGCATCCAGACCGGAATCGCGGCAAAGAGCAAGAAGCCGCCACCCAGTTTGCCAAAGTTCTTGCCGCCTATGAAATTTTGATGGATCCCAAGGAGCGTGAATGGTACGATGAGCGTGACGAGACTGCCGAGTACTCTGAGTACTCTGCCAAGGTCACAAAGTCCGAGGAGGTGCGTAGAGCCATGGACCCTACTTTCACAAAGGGATTGGATCCTACAAAGGATGAGATGTACCGTCTGGCTAGCGAGTTTTTCGAGAAGCTGCGCAATGAAGAGATGGAGGCTGCGTTCGAGCAGGATATTTCCCAGGATAAGGTCCCCGTCGCAGATGCGCCGTTGTTTGGCCATTTGGGTACCCAGTGGCCCCAAGTCAAGGCATTTTACGATACTTGGACCTCGTTTACCACACGCAAGACATTTTCGTGGGAAGACATCTATCCTGTGCATCACGCTGAGGATCGCCGCTCAAGGCGAGCCATGGAGAAACGCAATAAGCGGGTACGGGACAGTGCCAAAAAGGAGTTCAATGACTGCGTCCGGCGTCTTGTGTTCCAACTGTACAGTGTAGACGAGCGCGTGAAGAAGCAGCAAAAGGCTCAAGAGAAAAAGCACGCCCAAAATGCCCGCAAGCAGGAAGAGGCCAAAGCGGCCCAGAGCGCTAAGGCTCCTGCGTCTGCTCCCTTCAAAGAGCAAGAGTGGACTCAGATCAAAGATATTGCCGATGAAAATACTGAGTGCATTGCATGCGACCTGGTTTTTGATACACCCGACCAGCTCGCCGAGCATGAACTCACCACAAGCCACACCAAGGCCGTCAAGGAGCTGCAAAAGCAAATGCTGCAAGATGAGGCTTTGCTTGACCAGCCCAAGCAAAAGAAGAACAAGAAGAAGAACGTGGTCAAACAGGTCAGGGACGAGGATGTCGACGAGTTGGCTGCTGCAACCGACTCGCTCTCTGTGGAGGATATCATGTCGAGCATGGACCAGCACCGCAAAAAGGCAGCTCCCGCTCCAAAGAAGGCACCCAAACTGAGCAAGGCCAAATTGCGCAAGCAGCAACGCGCCGAGACTCAGGAGGGTGCGCTTGTGTGCTGCACCTGCTCCACGCCATTCTTATCGCGCGAAGAGCTTCTGGATCACTGCACTCGTAGCAAGCATGTCATGCCCATTTTTAGGAATCTCTAGTTAGCATTAATTATTTTTTTTTTTTTCGTTTAGCCCAGGGCTCTAAGGGTCAGCTCGACGCTAGCAAATGTACAGGCCGAGGCAGGGATTGCCCTCAGCAGGGTAGGAGTGAGCCCAACAAACAGGCCTTTGATTCCTGTAGTGCGCAAGGTATCTCTGAGTGCACTTAGAGAGCCGCGATACTTGGCCTCGGCGCCAAACTTGTCGCCCTGAATCTTGGACTTGATCACGTCCAATGGGTAGCATCCGAGCCACAGGGCCTCACCGGCAAGTGCACCAAACGTCATGAGCTTCCAAGCAGGAATATCTTTACGATCGATTCCCTTTTTTGTTTGCGTAGAGACCAAAAATTCAAAGGTTGCAAACCAAACGCCGTACGACTGAATCTCGCGCAGTGTAGTGATCAGGAGACCACGGTAAACAGAAGCGATTCCATGCTGCCTGGCAATTGCGCGAGCTGCTTCAAAGGGGCCGGTGAATTGCTTTGTTTTTTGCGTCTGCATGAGGATACGCATGTGCTCGACAGGGGTGACCACAAGCGTGTTTGCAATACCGGCAGCGGCACCAGCAGCATATACTTGACCAAGGGAGACCTCATTGCTCTTGTTGAGACGTTGAAACAGGCGTTTAGTCTCGTGGAATGCATAAAACTGCAGGCTCACGCAGAGACCCACTCCCACCAAAGGGGCTGTGGTACCCTTGTAAAAGGCCAGGGGGCCCTCGTTCTTGAGGGTTTGTACGACGGCCGACGAAATCGAATTGTATTGGCCGGTCTGCATGCGGACCTTGACAAGATCAAACGGCTGTCCAACGAGCACCTGTACTGCACCGCCTACAAACCCAGCAGAGGTATCTTTGGCTTTACGCGTCCAACTAGAGTCCATAATGTGGTTGCTGTAAGTGAAGAGAGCTTAAAGTTTGACTAGTGTAGACTATACAAAGAATTGATCTTTGGCTCCAGCGCATGAGCCCATATCATGTGATCTGAGATCTTTGTGGCTCCTCGACCTTGCTGGGCTCTCTGAAAAGGGGCTGGGAAAGGGGGTGGAAATAGGGGTCTTAGTAGAGCCCGGGGGGTTGACAGGGGCTTGCAGGACAAATCCCCCAAACATCAAATCAACACACACACGTCGCCTTGAATGAGCTTTTTCCAAACTCTCAACGCCCGCACGACCCGCACATTCAAGCCAAAGACTCTCAACAGTCGCCAGCGCTCGGCATTACAGGAGTACGCCACGGCCACGCTTGGCAGCGATGCGTTGCGCGAGGCAGTCAAATTGCCTGCTGGCGAAAATAAAGAAGAGTGGATTGCTGTGCACGTGCACGATTTTTACAACCAAATCAACATGCTCTACTCTCCAATCAACCGATTGTGCACCGAGGCCACGTGCCCCAAAATGATTGCCACAGAGGAGTATGAGTACTTATGGCAGGACTCGAGCGACGAGAAGTTCCGCAAGCCCACGCGCCTGTGCGCCTCGAGCTACATTGAGCACCTGTTTGCGTGGGTCCAGACCCAGTTTGAGAACCGCGACTATTTCCCGACTGCGCTTGGCGTTGAGTTCAGCAAGAACGCGCTGAGCATGTTTAAACAGATCCTCAAGCGCCTCTTCCGCGTTTACGCGCACATTTACTGCCACCACTTTGAGCAAATAACAGAGGTGGGTCTGCAGCCCCACCTCAACACGTCGCTCAAGCACTTTGTTTTGTTTTGCAACCACTTTGACCTCATTGACCGCGCCGAATACGGACCCCTCAACGAGCTGCTGGACCTGCTCGAGCGCGACTAGGGGGCCCTGGACCTCGCTAGGTCACATGCACCTTGGGCATGAGGGTTGATGCAATGCAATGCGGGGGGAGGGGTAGCGGTGCTGGGACAATCGGCCGTGCCCGCATGTGATCAGCATGTGCGCTCGGTGGGTTGGCCACCCGTGTCTGCATGTCTGAGCTCGGCTTTGGTGCACCCGGTGCCAAGCAGATCCTTTGTCCTCAAGCTCGCTCGGAGCAGTCCGGGAAAATTCGGAAAAAATGCCGACCCATCAATTCGCAAGGGCCATTTTTAGCTATAGAAATAAATATCAATCGAGTTGCACTCAAAGCTCATACGCCTCATCTAAGCTTGCTCGAAGTAACCACCAAGTCGAGGTATCCGAAAACGGTTTGGAGGGAGTGGCCCCGGTAGGCCATCATCCAGTCGACCTGCCTTCTTAGGTCGGTGACCTTGATCTGGCTCACGATCGAATCCACAAGCAGCTGTTCTGTGGAAAACCCCGCATCTACTCCGCAGAGCTGTGACTTGATGCTCGATATCCACGACTCGAGGTCCCTGCTCGATGTTAGCGGGCACCGCTGCAGGCGGTCCAATCTCGAATACAAATTAGCATCGTCTTCCATATATAATGCGGCAGTTTGCATAACTCTTTTTTATTTCGAGGAGAGGGGGGGGGTGCAGTCATATTTATACCGGTGGCCGTCGTGATTATCGCATACCCTTTGCTTGAGTATCTCCCCTCACCGCTCAGAGGCTCTGCATAAACATGCATGTGCCGCGTGGGGGGATAGGCAAATTGAGTTCAGAGTAGTTGATTATGGCTGGATATACGCTGAAAAACAAGACTGGAGCACCGTTCGTGCTCGATGCGTACCCCTCAGTTTTGGCTATCATTTATATTGGCTCGGCTATGTTGAGGTTGTGCGGGAAAATTGGGCTTGGCAAACTTGATCTGCTTGCCATGCCTATTTTTTTTCCCCCTAATATGCTCAGCGGTGAGGGTGGCGAGGGCCACGTGCCGCCTAGGCTCGTGATCAAAGTTTGATCAAAGGTCAAGGGGTGGCCAGCCATGTCTGAGGAAGGGTATATACCTGGACCATGAGGCTATTTCATAAATCTACGAGCAAAACTAAAATTTTTCTTCCGATCCGTGTCTGCATTTAGCCGATCCAGGAGTGCATGAGCACGCAGTAGCCACAGACTGGTGAGGGGAGCACATCCAAAATGTCTAGGTCATAATGAGCGGGGGGCACTGCCCCAACCGCCCAGGAAGCTCGTGGGGTGCCCAATACTAGTTGTTTGCTACCCAGCAACTGCCCACCATTTGCCCACCAACATCCCACCTAGCAACCCACGAGACAGAGTGGATTCCATCACATGACCCTAGGACGATCACGAACATGCACGCATGTTCCTTAATCTGCGCGTGCATCTGAGCCGCCCAGCAGCTGATCCTCGGCGCTGGAGCCTTATTTGTGCCAAACAGCTCGTAGCCAAACCGTGGTAGGACTCTCCAGCGCAGCTGAGGGGTGCTCCCCCTCACGAAATTGTGGCGGGGTGGGGTGGCAACACGCATCTGTTTCGACAGCTGCAGATATATTTTGTTGAAAATAGAATAAAATGGTGACGGCCAGCCCAGAGGAGTTTTTTGGATGAACTAGTGTTGAGAGCAATAATTCTCGAAGACTGCTCGGAATAAAGCTTATCAGGGCACAGTACGAGGAGGCTCGGAGGTTAGGTCAGGTGCACGCGAGCGGTGCAAGCGAGGGGAGGCAGCCAAGCGAGGATGAGATTTTTTGGCCCAAAAGCAAAGTTTGTTGGCCTGCACGGCTTGTCAAGAAATGGCATGGTCAACGCGGCACACCCCGCATGCGGGGAACAATGGGATTCCCAAACGGAACAATCCCTGCATAATCGTCGCAGCGAGGAGGTCACGAGACGCGGCACTAGTCTTGGCTTGTTTGGCGGGAAAACTGGGTTCCCAAGCGGGACAGTCCCTGCATAATCGTAGCAGCCAGAAGGTCACGAGACGCGGCACTAGTCTTGGCTTGTGTAGCGGGGAACACTGTATTCCCAACCGGAACAATCCCTGCATAATTGTAGCACCGAGAGGTCACGAGACGCGGCACTAGTCTTGGTTTGTTTGCTTTGCATGGCTTGCGTGGCTTTGTTTAGTTTTTACTTCATTTTAAATGCTCTAGCAGTGGCTAGCTGTAGCCTGACTAGTTTTAACCTGTAGCTTAGTGGCTTGGCTTGGCCTGGGCAGCTTTGGGATATTTTATGCCTGGCGGCGCTTTTGCACGGCAGCAGCCAAGTTGCGCAGGGTGGTCTCGGTGGTCTCAAAGTTGATGCAGGCGTCGGTGATGGAGACGCCGTACTTGAGGCCCGAGGGGCCCTCCTTGGGCACGTCCTGGCGGCCCTCGTGGATGTTGGACTCGATCATCAGACCGCAGATGTGCTTGTTGCCGGCGGCGACCTGCTCGGCAACGGTGGCGGCCACCTTGGGCTGGTTGTTGTGATCCTTGTTGGAGTTGCCGTGCGAGCAGTCGACCATGATGCGGGCGTCGCTGCCGTTGCTGACCTTGGCCTTGAGCAGGGTGGCCTGGGCCTCGTTGACGCTGTCGGCGTCAAAGTTGGTGCCCTTCTTGCCGCCGCGCAGAATCACAAAGCCGTCCTCGTTGCCCTCAGTGGCCACAATCGCAACGTTGCCGGGCTTGGTCACCGACAAAAAGTGGTGCGGGTGCGCGGCGGCGCCAATGGCGTCAATGGCCACCTGCAGGGTGCCGTCGGTTCCGTTCTTGAATCCGATCGGGAAGCTGAGCCCCGAAGCAAGCTCACGGTGCAGCTGGCACTCGGTGGTGCGGGCACCGATGGCGCCCACGGTGAAAAAGTCAGAAAGGAACTGGGGAGAAATTGTGTCGAGCATCTCGCCGGCAATGGGCAGGTGCTCGGTCAGCTTGCAAAACAGGTCGCGGGCAATGCGCAGGCCCTTGTTGATGTTGTACGAGTTGTCCATGTCGGGGTCGTTGATGAGACCCTTCCAGCCCACGGTGGTGCGGGGCTTTTCGAGGTACGCGCGCATCACAATCAACAAATCGCCCTTGAGCTCCTCGTTGAGCTTGGCCAGGCGCTCGCAGTAGTCGACGGCGCTCGCGGGGTTGTTGAGCGAGCAGGGGCCCACGACAACCAGCAAACGGTCGTCCTTGCCGTGCACAACGTCCGAGGCAGCCAGGCGGCTCGAGGTAATCACCTCGTACGACTTTTGCGAGAGCGGCAGCTCGCTCTGGAGCAGGTCGGGCGAAATCAGCGGCGAGTAGCCGCGGATACGCCAGTCCTCGGTCTTACTGCGGTCACCAACGTGCGGGTTTTGCTGGTACATTTTTCAAGGTTGTATTAAGCGAAAAAAAAAGGTGACTGCAAGCGCAGGAGAGTGGTGGCGCCGGCGCCACATCACGTGCGTGTGGGTCCTGCACGGAGTCTTGGCACGGAGTCGAAAAGAAAGTCGCTGAGGGATTCACTTGTTCAAAAAGGCCTCAAGGAAGTCGCTGATCTCGCCCAGCGATTTCTCTTCAGCGGGTTTTTCAGAGGGCGTGGGGGTCGGCTTGGGCTTGGGCTCAGGCTCAGGCTCGGCGTCAGAGCGCCTCCGAATGGGCGCCATGGAGAGCCGTGGGTCGCAGCCTGCGCTCCAGCTCTTTGGTTTCGGGGTCGGAGCTGCCGGGGTCGCTCTCGGAGCCGCCCGTTTGGGGGGCGACGGTGGGGACTGTGGCTCGCGGACTCGCGGGGCGTAGGCCGACAGGGGCGCCGGCACCGACTCGAGGCGGCGGGCTGCGCGTGCTGCGCGCTCGTGGGGCTCGTACGACCGCACAACCACGAGCGGCGGCAGCTTCTCGCCGAAGGAGTCGTCCCACTCCTCGGCCTCGGGCTCCTCCTCGTCGAGCGCGTTGAGGGCCTCTTCGCGCTGAATGCGCACGGCCCGCATGGGGCGCTGGCGCTTCGGCTCGGGCTCATCTGGCTCGTACGCAGGCCCCACGCGGGCGGGCCGCCTGCGCTCCTCGATCTCGGTGCCCACACAAAAATACCGCGCGGTGCCCAGCGGCTGGTAGTACCCGTTGCCAAGCACGCCCGCGTCTTCGAGTCTCTTGATTTTTTCGGTGTTGTCGGCGCTTGAGCTCAGGGCATGGGCAGGAACCATGCACAGCTGGCCATCGCAGGCGCGCACGTGGGCCACAATCTCGCGCTCAGACAGGTCCTCCTCAAACGGATGGAGCCCGCACTTGAGGCACCCAAACGCGTACATAATTGGCACTTTTTCGAGAATTAGGGTGAACGGCTGCACCATGCTCGATTTGAACTCGCTCGCGTCAACCACTTTTTGCACCGCGGTGGGCAGGTTCTTGAAATGGCGGGTAATGCGGCTGCCCTTCTCCACGCTCATAACAATCGCGTGTCTGCGGCCTGCATAGGGGATATCGAACCGCAGAAACCGTTTCCACCCCGCGCTGCCCTCGCTAGAGCGCGTGTTGGTCGGCGCGATGCGCTCCAAACCAGCCATCCCAAGGTAAAGGTAGTAGTAAGCTTGGCGGGGTGGGCCCGTTCTGAGGGGGCTGTGCATGCCCATGCAAGATCTGCCAGCCCACAATTTATTTTCGCCCGCGTCTCGCCACGCCTAGTCTGTTTATTTTTTATTTAATCATGCATGCGCACCGGGTGCCTCGAGCGCATACGGGATCCCTTGATGCCCCCTAGTGCACCGGACGCTCCCGACGCACCTGACACCCTCGACCAAACCCGGTTGAGCGCGCCCTCAATCGCGCGTGACGCATCTCCTTGACATCTCCGTGGTGACCCATCCACGACCCACATGCGCCACCCTTTCGCCACACCCCTTGAAAAGTCTCTGAGTCAAGCAGTGTGACTCCAACATGCTTGTGCACATTATTGACGTCGGTAGCGGCAATTTGCAGAGCCTCGAAAACGCCCTCTACAAGCTCGGCCACACCGTCAAGTTTGTTACCAGCATTGAAGATGCGGATCAACTCAAAAACGCCGAGCGTGTGCTGCTTCCGGGTGTCGGCAACTTTGGCCACTTTATGGACAGCGTAAACGAACGCAAGCTCGATGGACCTATTAGGGAGCACGTCAAGAGCGGAAAGCCCATCATGGGTATCTGCGTTGGCTTGCAAAGCCTCTTCAACAGCTCCGAAGAGTCACCCTCCTCGAGGGGCCTCGGCGTCTTTGAGCACACAGTCGGCAATTTTGACTCGTCAACAAAGTCGGTGCCTCACATTGGCTGGAACGGTGTCAAGCTCAGCACCGACAAGGCTCTCTACGGTATCAACCCCGCTTCAAAGTACTATTTTGTCCACTCGTACGCAGTGCTCTTGAGCGAGCAGCAGCTGCAGCAAAAGTTCCCCGACTGGGAGTACGCGGTGTGTACATACGGCGATGAGTCGTTTGTGGCCGCCTTTGCCAAGGACAACTTGTTTTTCACCCAGTTCCACCCGGAGAAATCCGGCGAGCCCGGTTTGGCTGTGCTCGAGGCCTTTCTCAGCGACCGCAAATACGGCGCTCCCATCGATAATTCGCTCAGTACCGGTCTCAGCAAACGGGTTATTGCCTGTCTCGATGTTCGCGAAAATGACAAGGGTGATATTGTTGTTACAAAGGGCGACCAGTACGACGTTCGCGAAAAGTCCGAAACCAGCGAGGTCCGTAACCTTGGCAAGCCGGTGGAAGTTGCCGAAAAGTATTATGCCCAGGGTGCTGATGAGGTGTCGTTCCTCAACATCACATCGTTCCGCAATTCGCCCCTCAAAGACCTGCCCATGGTCCAGATTTTGCGGCTCGCGTCCAAGAGCGTTTTCGTGCCGTTTACGATCGGCGGTGGTATCCGCGACACTGTTGACCCCGAGACCCAGCGTATGGTGCCTGCCCTCGAGGTTGCTCACCTCTACTTTAGGTCTGGTGCCGATAAGGTGAGCATTGGTGGTGATGCCGTGGAGGCTGCTCTCGAGTACTACAAGAACGGTGCTACCGGCAAGAGCCCCATCGAGACAATCAGCAAGGCCTATGGTGCTCAGGCTGTTGTTGTTTCCGTGGACCCCAAGCGCGTCTACGTGGCGAGCCCCGCCGACGTCAAGCACCACACTTTCAAGACCGCAAACAAGGGCCCCAACGGCGAGGAGTACGTGTGGTTCCAGTGCACCGTCAAGGGTGGACGTGAGACGCGCGACTTGGGCGCATTCGAGCTTGCCCAGGCAGTTGAGGCGCTCGGCGCCGGTGAGCTGCTCCTCAACTGTATCGACAAGGACGGCTCAAACTCTGGCTTTGACCTGGAGCTTGTTGCCGATATCAAGAGCGCCGTCAAGATCCCCGTGATTGCCTCGAGCGGTGCCGGTAAACCCGAGCACTTTATTGATGTTTTCGAGAAGACCGATGTCGATGCTGCGCTTGGCGCGGGTATGTTCCACAGAAACGAGTACACGGTGAAGCAGGTCAAGGACGCACTTGCTGCTCGCGGCGATGTTGTGAGGCTATAAAATATAGATTCTGAGCTTTTTATTGTCGTTGTATGAGCTTTTATTATGAGCTTTGCTCTGGGGAACACGGGCTGCAGCCGGATGCACGAGCGCTGCACGCCACAATCCGCCACTGAAAAATATCTTACAAACCGTCTGGAGCTGTGAATTTTTGAAAATATATGCCCAAGGCAGTCAAAGACAAAAAGAGGCACACACCGTTGGCCGCCTCGATTGAGGAAGGCTACGGTAAGCTCAAGACCAAAAAGAGCTCAAAAGAGTCAAGACCAGACAACGAGGAGGAGGAGTATGTGGACGCCGCGAGTACTCGCAAGATTCTCCAGCTGGCCAAGGCCCAATTAGACGAGATCCGCGCTGAGGAAAATGAGGTTTCGTCCAAGTTTGCTCCTCGCCAGCCCGAGCCCCAAGTCCTGGATGAGGATGACCTCGAGGAGGAAGAGGAGGAACAAGAATGGTCAGACTATGAAGAGTATGCTGATCTGGGCGAGATTGATGCCGATGACCAGGCTATTTTGGAGCAGTACGGCTTTGGCGAACCCGCAAATGAGAACCAACTCCTCAGCGACAAGATCATGGAGAAGATGCGCGAGTTTGAGCTTGCCCAGCAGGGCGAGGCGGCTCCTCGCAAGGAGGAGCAGCAGCAGCAGGGTGTTATGTTGCCCGCCAAGGTCATTGAGGTTTATACCCAGGTTGGCGATTTGCTCTCGCGTTACCGCAGTGGCCGCTTGCCCCGTGCGTTCAAGATTATTCCCAGCCTCAAAAACTGGAAGGATGTGCTCTTTGTGACCGGCCCCGACACCTGGTCCAACCAAGCCTTGTATGAAGGATCCAAGCTGTTTGTGTCCAACCTGAGGGACAACCAGGCCCAGTGGTTTATTCGCGAGGTGTTGTTTGAGCGGTTCCGCATGCAAATCGAGGAGACAAAAAACCTCAACTATCACGTGTACCGTGCGCTCAAAAAGGCTCTGTACAAGCCCGCTGCATTCTTCAAGGGCTTTTTGTTCCCGTTGTTGGACAGCGGTACCTGCACAATCCGCGAGGCCATCATTGCATCCTCGATTCTGGCCCGGGTCTCGATTCCTGCGCTGCACTCTGCGGCGGCGCTGCTGCACTTGGCCGAGATGGACTACAGCAGCCCGACCTCGTTATTTATTAAGGTCTTGTTGGACAAAAAGTACGCCCTGCCCTACAAGGTTGTGGACGCGATGGTCTTTCACTTTGTGCGGTTTAGGACCACCACCGAGTCGCTGCCGGTGATCTGGCACCAGTCATTTTTGGTGTTTGCCCAGCGCTACAAGAACGATATCACCGAGGACCAGCGTGATGCGTTGATGGCTGTTGTGCGCCTGCAGCCGCACGCGACCATCTCGCCCGAGATCCGCCGCGAACTCATGGCCGGCGAGCCGCGCACCGAGAGCATGGAGGTAGATACTAACTAGCTAACTAACCATCTAACGTGGTCTTGATAAATAATGAAGAGAATAAATAGTCCTCGCCGTTGAGGTCCTGCAGGCCCAGGTGCCGGTACCCCAGGCCGAGGTGCTTGAGCTTGACGGTGGTGGCCGCAAACAGGTCGTCCTCGTGGTACACTGCGAACCGTAGCACAGCGAACTCGAGGTCTGCGCGCGAGAACTCAAACGAGCACGCCATGTTCCAGATCGGATTGAAGCCGTTGTCGCTAATTTGAGGCAGCCGCACAGAGTCCACCGTGGCCGAGCCGTACCGCTCAATGGTGACTGAAGGGTTGAGCGCCGAGTCCTGGCGAAGGTCCTTGGGGCGCGGCAATTGCTGGGCGCTCACAAGCGTGATGTTGAGGCGCACAGTGCCGGTGGGCGCGGAGGGCGCAGCGGCGGACGGATTCATCCACTCCGGCTTGTGCACATAGCCGATATGCTGGTTAAAAAACGCATTGTTGAGCTGCATGCCCAAATCATACGTCTGCCAGTTGAGCGCGACCATCTGGAACCCCAGACGCCAGTACACCATTGGGTCAAAGTTCTTGCTGGAAATCTTGAACGCGGAGGGGTAAACACGGGCAAAGTACTTTTGGTTGTGCTTGACGAGCGCCGCAGCAGTCGCGGGGGTCTTGAGCAGCGTCTTGACCGTGCGCTCAGAGAAGCTAAAGCAGTGGTTGACGAGCTTTGAGTCGGGCACCACAAAGTTTTGGTACTTGCGGGCGCTGAGATAGACGCCCAGATCGCCCAGCTCGGGGATAATTTTGCGCCGAGCGTTGGACGTGGTGGAGATGCTGCTGCTGCTGCGGGTGCGCGTCGTGAGGCTGAAGCTGCTACTCCGGCTGCGGCGCCCGGTGGACGCAGGGGCACTACCAGCTGGACCCTGAGCGGGAAGAACCCCTATGGGCGACGCTACGGGCACCCCAACAGGCGACCCCAAGGACCCAACAGGCGACCCAATGGGCTCGGGCTCATCCTCCTCGTCTTCCTCCATTGTGGTACCGTCTGAGCCATCGACCTTGACCTTGACCAGCACCCTGTGCTTGAGGTCGTTGGGCGAGGGCAGCTCAAATCCCAAAGGTTGAGGCGCCTTGACGAGCAGAAGATCACCCAAAATGTTCTTGAGGGCTGCGGCCACCCGCAGCTGGTTGTCGTGGTTGAGGTGGACCTCGAGCGAGAGAATGAGCGGGTACGGCGACGCAATAAAGCCGTACTTGCGCACGGTGTGGATCACGTCGCTAAACTCGATGCTGTTTGTGAGCTGGGCCACTGTGCTGCCGTGGCACACCACGGGGCCATTGCTGCCGTCCCACAAGTCGATTTCAATGCACCGGCACCCGCTCTGCAGGCTGCGAATGTACCCCTCGACGCTGACCGAGTTGTCTCCAAAGCCCACCTGCTTGCCGGTGAGATATGTGTTGTGGCTGCTGGAGATCCAGTACTCGGTGATGGGCCGGTCGAGGTTTTCGGCGGGCGGCACGAGCGCGGGGAACAGCGACTGCGAGAGCACAATCTCGCAGAATTGCTGGGCAGACACTTCAGGGGCGTACTTTGCCCATATTTTCGGGGTTAGGGGCGTGTGCTGGATGGCAAAGAAATGGGCCAGCGAGTTGTGACCAAAGATGGGGGTGCACTCGCTCTCCTGCCCCGCGCCTGGCTCCCCCTCCCCCACATCCAACCCCATACGCAAAATATTCTCGTAGATCGCCAGCAGGTCCTCACGACGCCGCAGAATCTCGACTGTGCGCTTAAACTCCTCAAAGTCGAGCGAGCCGCTGGCGTCAATGTCTGCCTCGGTAAACACCTTGAGCAGAAAGTGCCGCGAGGTGTTGATGTGCAGCTGCTTGGCCAGCTTGACAAACTCGTCAAACGAGATGCGCTCGTTTTGGGAGGCGCGGCCCCAGTGCACGTCGACAAAGTGCGAGCCGGCCCTCGTGAGGCCGCTCATCATCTCGCGCCGAAAGTTCAGGAGCTCGGTGATGGCAACCATCAACGTCCGAAATTCGTGGGTGGTGGCAACGACGAGGTGCAGGGCCCGCACCTTTTGCTCGCCGGGGCGCTGGTGGATGATGGTTGCCCAGCGATCGGCGACCTCGCTCGAGACCTTGAACTCTTCGCGGTAGTTGCGGGCGTCGTCGCCGGTGTAAATGTCACAGATCCGGTCGAGGCTGAGCCGCGACGTGAGTTTCGAGTTCCAGCTCAGCACGCCGTTGTCGTCGAGCTTGAGCACGCGGTGGACCTTTTTGTTGTGGGTGACCCGGAGAAACGTGATTCCGTGCCGCAGCATATCGGGGATGACCACGGGTGGCGCCTCGAGCGAGTCGCTGCTCGAGGACCGCGACAGCTGCTCCGAGCCAAGCGAGAACGACGGTTTGATGATATTTGAGTTGCGCCGCGCGGTCACGGGGCCTGCCCCAAGCGGTTGGTCGTGTGGTTTGAGGATCCGTTGGACGCCGCGATGGACCTTTGCCACGAGGCTGGGCGATTTGGGCACTCGCGACGTCAGGAGGGGGGATTTGGGGGGGATGATTGGCGAGCTGGGAACGGAGGGGACGGAGGGCACCCCTGGCGCTCCAATTGCGGGGAATGCCTGTGTTTGCTGTGGGGATAGTTGTGAAGTTGTTTGTGAACTTGATGGGGCGCTTGAAGGGGCGCTGTGTGGCACTGTTTGATGGGGGTTGGAGGCCGCTCCCCCCAAAAGTGCACCCTGGGGCAACCCGAGGGGCTCAAGCGGGGCAGCAGCCTCGACCAGCTCCCTCAAGTGGTTCATTTGCGCTCTCAGAGCCTCGCAAACCCCCGCGAGCTCGTCGACTCGCTCGGCCAGAGCTCTGCAGCCGGGGCACTCCATTACTCACTCAGCACCCTCCACCCAAAGCCATGGACGACTACGTAGAGCACATTCAAAAGCGGATTCGCAATCTGCAAAAGCGCAAGAGCAAGCTCGAAGGGTACGAGCAGCTGCGCCAGCAGGACCCCGCGCGCCTCAACGCCGACCAGGTGGCCGCGCTGGCCAACAAGGACAGCGTCGATGCGCCGCTCAAGGAGCTGCAGGATGCGCTCAAGCTGTACACCGCGGCGGTCGAGCAGCGCGAGGCGCGCTTTGAGCAGGAGAAGCAGGCGGCTGCTGCCGCCGCCGCGGCCCTAGGCGTCGCTGCCGGCAAGGAGACACTCCTCCTCTTTTCGCAGTTTTTGCGCACCGCGGCCCTCAAGCACCAGGTCCACGACACCCCTGCGGCCGAGCTTGCTGCCGTGGACGAGCTGCTGCAGCTGCTGTACCTCGGCGACGAGTCCTCGCTCGAGGCCATCTCCAAGCTCAGCGCCAAGAGCGACGAGGTGGTGCACGGCGAGTTCACGTTTGCCCAGCTGCATGAGCTGACCCAGCCCAAGCCGGAGCAGGTCGAGGAGGTCGAGGAGGCCCAGGAGGCGCAGCCCGTGGCCATTTCGTTTTTGCAGGAGGACGAGCTCGAGGGGGGAGCCCAGGAGCCCCAGGCGGAGTCTGCGGAGTCTGCGGAGTCTGCGGAGCCCTCTGCGCCCTCCGCCAAGGAGCAGGCCATTCTCAACGCGCCCGAGCCCGCAGCGATCCCTGCCGTGCCCGCCCAGGTCCCCAGGGAGCCCAAGGACCCCAAGGACCCCAAGGACGACAAGCGCCGCAAACGCCGCCCGGCCAAGCAGCAGCCCAAGCCCCAGAAAGACGACGAGGGATGGGAGACCCAGCAGCGCCGCGCACCCCAGAAAAAGCCCGCGCGTCGCGAGGGCCCCCGTGAGGGCCGTGAGCCCCGCGAGCGCAGCGAGCGCAAGCCCCGCGAGAAAAGCACATAACACTTTACATGACACTCAGCTAAGCTAGGCTATGAGCTATATATGTAGGAATAGTGACACTCACACCGCCTCGTGCAGCCTCACCCAATTTACCCTGCGCCTGACTTTGGTGCCTGGAAAAAACATCCTCCAAAGCTCACAAAAGTACATATTCGCAATAGTGAAAACTCAATCAATTCACAAATGTGGAAAATGGCCCAAAAGGGTCTCGGCAATATGTAGTTAAATGGGACCCCTTCGATAAACTCATGGGTACCCACATTTCTCTGGGGGTGCCTGGATGGTCTCGGCCTGCAAGACTCGCAAGAACAATTCCGTATTCAATATCTCTCAAGCTCTCTCGGTTCATAAATGTGAAATATTTCAAAGAACTCCCGCAACATAAATGGGAACCTTCGATAGAGGGCACCCCCCTAGCCTCCAGTCTAAATCTTTATTATGTCCTCACTTTTCAGCACAAAACACTCAGCTAAGCTATAAGTATGTAGGAATAGTTGGAGACACGCGGGCATCGACACCCACAACCCTCGAAAGGGGTGGGCTCCCACGAGTACTATGATAACTCCTGTTGATCTACGTCCCGCTGTACCTGTTCTCGCGTTCAACCCAGAACGGGAATCCAGCGAGTCTTTGATGGCGCACGCTCAAAGGAAGGCAGGGAGAGGGATGGTCAACTCTCCTCGTCAGCTTTTTTTATACCCAGCGGTGCGTAAGCACAACCCTATCTTAGCTTTAGCATGGCGACTGAATTCAAAAACCAGGGCAACAAGGCGCTGCAGGAGGGCAAGTACGCCGATGCTATGGAGTTTTACGACAAGGCGATTGCTTTGGACAGCACCAATGCGATCTTTTGGTCCAACCGCGCCCAGGCGGCGCTCAAACTCGAGGAGTACGGCACGGCCCTCAACGATGCTTCCCGGGCCATTGAGGTGAACCCCGAGTACCTCAAGAGTTATTACCGGCGCGCCGTTGCCTACTGCGGCGTTTTCGACTACAAGCTGGCGCTCGCGGACTACCAAATCGTCGTCAAGCGCGCGCCCCAGGACGCCGGAGCGCGGCAAAAACTCGACGAGTGCCGCAAGTTTTTGCGCCTCCAGCAGTTCAACAAGGCCATCGAGGTCGAGGACGAGCCGAGCGTGCTCGATACGCTCGACTTGCAACACATGGCCGACGACGACGGACTGCCCGAGGTCGGCTCGCCCGGCTTTGTCGAGGCGCTCGTGCAGCACTTCAAGGACGACAAACGCGTTTCGCGGAAAAAGCTGTACCAGCTCATAAAGGGCGCCGCCGATTTGTTTGCCTCCGAGCCCACAATGAACGAGATCCCGGCCAATCAGGTCACGGTGTGCGGCGACACCCACGGCCAGTTCTACGACTTTTTGCACATCTTTGAGCTCAACGGCTGGCCCACGGAGGGTTCAGATGGGCACACGTACCTCTTCAATGGCGACTTTGTCGACCGCGGCTCGTGGAGCACCGAAATCGCCTTGGTGCTCTACGCGCTCAAAATCGCCTTCCCCGCCAACGTCTACATCAACCGCGGTAACCACGAAACCGATAGCATGAACATGACCTATGGATTCAGCGGCGAGTGCAAGGCCAAGTACGGCTCTGAGCTTGTTTTCAAGGCGTTCAGCGAGTCGTTTGCCAAGCTGCCCCTCGCCGCGCTGATCGGCAGCTCGTACTTGGTGCTTCACGGCGGGCTGTTCAGCGACGACAACGTCGGCCTCGACGATATCCGCAAGCTCGACCGCTTCGCCACAAAGCAGCCCGGCCAAGAGGGAATCATGATGGAGATGCTGTGGACCGACCCGCAGCCGTTCGACGGGCGCTCGCCCTCCAAGCGCGGTATCGGCATGCAGTTTGGCCCCGACATCACCAAACGCTTTTGCGACGCCAACGGGCTCAAGGGCGTCATCCGCTCGCACGAGGTGCGCGACGACGGGTACTCGGTCGAGCACAATGGGTTGCTGGTCACGGTGTTCAGCGCGCCCAACTACTGCGATTCCCAGGGCAACAAGGGCGCCATGATCAACATTGGGCCCGATCTCAAGCTCAACTACGTCCAGTACGAGGCGGTCGCCCACCCCTCGGTGCCCCCCATGGCCTACGCCTCGAATCTCATGAGATAAAAGAAATGTATATAACGAACCTTTCAGGAGGATGTTGATGTAGGAATTTGTACGGGAGGGTGCCATTGGGGCGCCAACGTGGCCCGTGGACCCACACACTTGTAGACTGGGGAGCCCCGCTGTCAGGCCCCGCTGGCAGACCCCGCTCGCGACTCTGCCATAATTTACACACGTTCCTCCACTTGGACTACTTAAAAACTACAGTGCTTTTGGCCTTCTCGTCAACGCTCAACGAAAACACGTCGGGGCGCGAGTAGTGGCCCACGACATCAAAGTCGTAACGAGCGCCAGGCAGAGTCTCAACATCGATTTCGGCCACCAGCAAACCTTCTTCGCGTCTCATGGGACCGGCAAGCACCTCGCCCAAGGGGCCAACAATAACGCTGCCGCCCTGGATGAGCGGGCGATCCTCGTCCCAGCTGGGCACGCTGATGCCCAATTCTTTGGGGGTGGGCTGGATCTGGCATGCACTCACCACAAAGCAGCGGCCCTCGTGCGCAATGTGGCGCATCGAGGCCTGCCAGACATCGCGCTCGTCGACGGTCGGGGCGCACCAAATCTGGACGTTTTTGGCGTACATGGCAGTACGCAAAAGGGGCATGTGGTTCTCCCAGCAAATAGCCGCGCCCACGCGACCAACCGAGCTCTCGACAATAGGAAGAGTCGAGCCATCGCCCTGGCCCCAGATAAGGCGCTCGCTGCCAGTGGGCATGAGCTTGCGATGCTTGGCCACATAGCCGAGTTTTGGGTCAATGAAGGCCGCAGAGCAGTAAAGAGTGCTGCCATCGCGCTCAATGACGCCAATGACGAGGGTAGCACCGGTCCGAGCAGCGAGCCCAGCCAGCTCGTCTGTTTCGGGGCCAGGCAAGGTCACGGCGTTGTGGTAGTACTTTGTAAACGCCTCACGACCTTCGGGCAGACGGAACCCAAGATAAGTGCCAAAGGTCTCGCCCTTGGGATAGCCGCCGAGAGTGGCCTCGGGCAGCACGACGAGCTCTGCGCCGCTGGCAATAATTTCCTCCTCATAGCTGAGGATTTTCTCAATTGTCTTGGCCTTGCCCTCGGGCGACGGCCCCATTTGAAGTGCTGCGACTTTGGGCATTGATAGGTCAGTAACCCAGATTTGACAGGACCATCTGCATGAGGCGATAAGGGTCGACTGTTATCTGGTTGGCTTAGTTTTGTTTGAGCGATTATTGGGGGTTTATGACTACTTTGGGGGTTCTTTGAGGGTTGGAAACTGTGGATCAGGTTGTGCAGCATAATTGGTATGCACAGACCCAGACATTTGCCAAGTCCAAAGTTGAAAAATTCGTCTTCGACAAACATGTCGCGGATGATTTGAATATCTCAAGCTCTGGGCAGAGGCGTTTAGACCAGCGGGAGCTTGGGCCCAAGTGACCTGAGTCAGGCAGGGCCAGGGGGCAGCCGTCCAATATCAAAATGTGTATAAATATCTACAATTACTCGTAACTGACCGGGTCGTACTCGCTTCTCTTTTTATCTCTGGCATTGGACTCCTCGGCGGTCAGCGGCTCGCGCTCAATGTGCAGAATGTCCAGCTCGTGGTCCTCGAGCTTTTGCTTTTTGTGGCCCTCTACGCGGCGTCTCTTGAGGTTGACGCGGCCGTTGAGCGGCAGGTAGTATGCAGTATCGTTTCCAAGCGAGAAAATCACCTCGTCGTAGGTGTTTTTCGGCGCAACGGTGGTGACCTCGTAGTCCTGGATTTTCGAGAGTTCTGCGGAGCTGGCCGCGTCCACGTCGGGAGTAAACAGCGAGACCCATGTATCTTCGTCCACGGTCGTAGTTTTGAACAGCGAGGCCAACAGCTGGTCGCGTGAAAGCGTCACACGGCGGTTCTGGCTGAGGGCGGCAGACCCGATCATACGCACCGATTTGGCGTCCAAATCAAGCTGCTGCGTGTCGGGCAGCACTTTCCAGGCCTTGACCGCCTTGAGGTTGCGGCGTTTGGGGTGCTGGAGCTCGCTGAGAGGCGCCAAGTCAAAGCTCTGCTCGATGGCTGCGACGTGCTGTTCCGGGGTCTCGGGCTCTTGCGAGAGGGACGCGCGCTTGCGAGTAGCTTCGCCGCGCACAATAGCACCGGTGGAGTACTCTGTACGGCGCAAAAACGCCACGGAATTGACCGAGGCGACACCGCCGGTCGGGTTCTCCAGCAGCGCCAAATCTGCCGGGTCAATTTTGGGGTCTTCGGGCAGGGCAAACATTTGGTCTTCAAAGGCGTGCGGGGCCTGCACCAGATCGATGGGCATGCCGAGATCTTGGGCGATCTCGGGGTCGAGGCCCTGGCCGTAAACAACGCCGCTGAGCGACGACGCAGAGGTCAGGTTGCCAAAGTCGGGCGCCGACTCGACCAGTTTGGGGCCACTGGGCGGCGGCGGCAGCGCATTTTGGTAGCGTACCCGCACCACAAAGTCGTGTCTCATGTAAGGCGATGCTCAGCTCCCCAGCCGCTTACCTCCCAGCTCAGTCGCTAACCTCCCCATCTAACTCCCCGTGCTGCCATGGACAGGGTGGTTGTTTCAGAGGACAAGTGCTTTACTGTGCGGTACACGACGAAGCCCGAGTCCATTGGCAACGTGAGCTACGAGTTGGAGCACGAAGGCAGCGGCTACATCCTGCGCAACGGCGCCAACGAGCTGCGCGGCACGTCCCAACCGGCAAAGGACGTCGAGGCGGTCCTCGTGTGGGACGCAAAGCAGCAGGCCTATGTGATGCACCAGGTGAGCGAGAACATGCGGGTGTCCAAGAAGGCCCCCGAGGCGCAGAAGCAGCACCGCCAGCAGCCGACAAACCCCGTGTTTCGCAGCAGGGTCGCCACGCCCCAGGTGCTGCACACGCCGCCTGCTTTCGAGAGCGAGCGGGAGAGCCGCGAGGTGAGCGAGCGCGAGGTTTCGCCAGAGTCCGCAGCGCCTTCGCAGCCTGCCGAGCCCTCAGGGCCCCCCGAGGACTCTGAGGACGACTTTGGGGACCTGGCGACCGAGCTGGCAGGCGAGCTGCGCAAGGCCGAAAGCGAGGAGGAGGAGAGCGAGGAGGAGTAGCGAGGGGGAGCGAGGAGGGAGAAGGAGCAGGGGGTTGTTGAGGCACTCCTTTGCCCTTTTTTCCCTTTGACCCCCCTGAGCCTGCACTCCCCTCGCCCCCTGAGCCTTTGAGCCCGGGCAGGATCCAAAAATCCTCCCCTCACATTGCATCACACTACATCATATTTCGCGTCTATTCTCGCCTAATTTATATATTCATCCTTCTAATCCAGCGCCCCAGCCCATGCCTCCAGGCCCGGTGCCACGAAGTTACCTAACAATGGGAGGTGTGGATCGCCAGTACCTTGTTGCAAATGAGGCCATGGCGCTCATGTCGATGATGCGCAAGAGCCACAAGTGGGTGCAAAGCGGCATCTCGGCCATTCTCGGCTCAGAGGACGAGCCGCTCGCGGCGCGTATGGGGCTCCGCAGCAGCCCCGTGCCGGGCGCCTCCTCCAGCAACCCGCCGCTCGTGCAGGGGTTCAATGAGCTGTGCAACGGTAAGATGCCCAGCAGTGCGTGCGACCTGCTCGCGCCGTTCCTGCGTATCGTGCGCAGCCCCCACACCAGCGGCACCCTGACCCTGCGCGCCCTCATCGCGGTTGAGAAGCTGCTGGCGCACGTGCTGGACACGTCGTACGCGGATTTGGGTGAGAGCTTGTACCAGGTGGCGGTCGCCATCACGCACTGCCGCTTCGAGGCCCATGACCACGCCGAAAACGACGCCGTTCTCCACCAGATCATGACCGTGATGGTGCTGCTGGTGTGCGGCCGCCACGGCCGGCTGCTGTGTAACCAGGGCCTGTGCGAGGTCATGGAGACCTGTATGAGCATGGCGTGCCACATGCGGCGCGGGGAGCTGCTGCTGCGCAACGCCAGCCAGACGCTCAGCCGCATGCTCGTGAGTGCGTTTGAGGGGATGCCAGAGGGCAGTGCGCAAAGGTTGGGGGACCGAGGTGAAGTCACACCCAGCCCAGGGACCCCGCAGCCGATTGCCACGCCCCTTAAAGAGGCTGTGGCCCTCGAGAGCGGCCACGTGAGCCCAGCCGCTGAGGCGGAGGGGACTGAAGCAGAGACTGAAGGGTCGAGCGAGGCCCAGCCTTCGAAAAAGTCCCCCGACTCACCTGCAGCGAGCGAGACCAAAAAAGAGGCCCCCGCTCAGCCCCCCGCGCCCCCCTCGTACGACCCGTTCGACGCTTCCGGGCTGCTCCAAGTATTCAAGGTGATGGTCTCGCTGCTCGAGCCAACCGGCAAGTACTCGGACAAGACCCGCCTGATGGTTGTGCAGCTGCTCTGCCGCGTGTTTGAGACCGCCGGCGTGAGCGTCTCGCACGACCCAAAGTTTGTCGATATCATCTCGTCGCGCCTTTTCAAGTACATTGCGCAGATCGCGCGCCAGGACTCGCCCCTCCTGGTGGCCGAGGCGCTGCGGCTGTGCACCCTCGTGGCCGAGACCGGTACCGTGTACAGCCTGCAGCTGCAGTTTGTGCTGGTGTACCTGCTGCGGAGCCTAAGCCCGCTGACGGACCTCCCGCGCGACGCCAACATCGACAAGATGTTTTACGACGGGGTCCCGAGCCGCCCCAGCTGCGTCAAGCTCGCGCACTCCAACCAGGACGAGCAGGGCGGCGCCGTTGTCGCGACGCAAAAGTCGCCCGAGATCCGCGAGATTATGGTCGAGGCGATCGCGCGCATGGTGCACACGCCGCACTTTTTGGCCCGCCTCTTTGTCGATTACGACTGCAACGTCCAGCAAGAGAACTTGTGCCAGGACTTGCTGGGGTTTTTGTGCCGTAACGCGTACCCCGACACCGCCACCTGGTCGACCGCGAGCGTGCCCCCGCTGTGCCTCGAGAGTGTCTTGAGCCTTCTCAACACCATGCACGCTTCAATAGCGGGATTTGACCCCCAAAACGCCGACAAAAGCGCCTTGGCGCTGCTCGAGACAAAGAGCCGCAAAGCCCGCGAGATCAAAGTGGCCGAGCTGTTCAACGAGTCGCCCAAAAAGGGGATCAAGTACGCGGTCGAGCACGGCGTGATTGCGAGCGACTCGCCCGCCGCGATCGCCGAGTTCCTCCATGCCTCACAGCGCCTCAACGGCGCGGCGCTGGGCGTGTACCTGGCCAAACACGTCGACGTGTACAAGGCGTTCCTGGGCAACTTTGACTTTACCAACCAGCGCCTCGACGAGTCGCTGCGCGAGCTGCTGGCGCACCTGCGGCTGCCCGGCGAGTCGGGGCCCATTGAGAGCCTCATGGACAATTTGGCCGAGTACTATGTGGGGCTGCCGCACGAGCCGAAGGTTGTCCAGACCAAAGACGCCGCGTTTATTCTCTACTACGCCATCATCATGCTCAACACCAACCTGTACAACCCGCAGGTCAAGTCGCCCATGACCCTCGACGCATTTTCCAAGCAGGTCAAGGGGTTCAACGGCGACGGCGACTTCCCCGAGGACTATGTACGGGCTATTTACGAGGAAATCGCGCGCCACGAGATTGTGTTCCCCGCAGAACACGACAATGACGAGTCGTTTGAGCGCAGCTGGAACTCGCTCGAGCTCGCGGTGCTTGCCGGCGAGCGCGCCCCGGGGGCGGCAGAGGCGCCGGTGGGCGGCGCGCCACCCTCCCCCGCCGCGATTAACGCCGAAATATTCGCCATCATGTGGAAACCGATCGTTTCAACGCTGGCGTTCATCTTTGCAACCGCCACCGACGACCTGGTGTTTAGCCGCGTTATCAGCGGGATCCAGCGCACCGCGACGCTCGCCTCGACGTTCCGCACCCCTGGCGCGCTCGACCACATCGTGGAATGCCTCGGAAAGATTTCTATCCTCGGCTCGGGCGACCTGGCCGCCCCCGCGCAGAACCTCGAAGTACGGATCGAGGAGCACTCGGTGATTGTGAGCGACTTGAGCGTGGCGTTTGGCTCGGACCTCAAGGCCCAGATGGCCTCAATAACGCTGTTCAGGGTTCTCCGCGATGTCCATCTCGGCAACCTCGAGCCCGCAGGCTGGCAGGTGCTGGGCCGCATCCTCTGCAACCTCTGGCTGTACGGGCTGCTCGAGGCGCCGCGCGTGGGCACTGTCAAGCCCGTGTACACGTTTGAGCGCTCAAAATCGGGCAAAAACGTCGGCATTTTCTCAGCTCTTTCGTCGTACCTCACGGCCGCGGCAGACACCCCCGTGGAGCCCAGCGACGAGGACGTGGACGCGGCGCTCGGGGCCCAAGACTGTATCAAGCTGTGCAAGCTGGGCGACGTCTTGGCGCTCTTGGAGAGGAGCAGCTTTGGGAGCGGCGTCGAGGGTCTCAGGGGCGCCATGCCGCCTTCACCCACCGACGAAAAGTACCGCCCGGCGACGTCGTTCCTGGCCCATCTGGTGGCCCAGCTCAGCGGGCCCGATCAGCGCGAAGACACGCTCGCGTATGTGCAAACGCTCGGCCTGGACGCCGCCGTCTCGGCGAATATTTTGCTGCAGCTGAGCGACTCGGTCGCCGACCTCAAGCTCGACCCGGCGGCGCTGGACCAGTACGCGCCTGCTCTTTTGCGCAAGGACGACCCGCACGTGTGGACTGTGCTCAGCCAGGCCCCCTTAGAGACCCTCAGTGCCCCCAACAAGGCGCTGCTGCTCGAGTACGCCAAGACCCACGTGAGCTCCCAGGCCCCCAAGCCGGCGGTGTTTGAGACCATTGCCGCCCTCACTGAGCTGGATTCCGAGGCCCTGGAGCTGTTGTACGTCGCCAAGGACAAGCTCGTGCAGTCGGACAGCGAGTACCTAGCGTTTCTGCGCGCGGCCGTCCAGAGCTGCACCGTGTCGAGCGCCACGACGCGCGAGCGCGCGCTCGATAAGTTGCAGAGCACAGTCCAAACATTTGGGACCGCCAAACGCTACGACCTCGAGTGGCAAACCATCTACGAGGAGGCGATCATCCCGCTGCTCGACACGCTGCTCAAGCCGCAGGTGTTCAAGCGCGACCCCAAGCACATGGGCGCGACGCGCGAGCGGGCGGCGTCGATCGCGTGCAAGACGTTCCTCACCTACGGGCTCGAGAGCGCGTCGCTCGAGGTGTGGCTGAAGCTGCTGCACGTGCTCGACCGGCTGCTCGGCAGCCGCAAGCAGCCCTCGCTGCACGAAGGGATTGCCGAGAACCTCAAAAACGTGATTTTGGTCTTGAAGAGCTCGGACAAGGCCGACGACGAGTTTTGCGCCGAGAGCCACAAGGCGCTCAAGGAGTGGATGCCCGAGGTCGCCGAGCTCGTGAGCGAGCCCAGCGAGCGGAGCGAGCAGGGCGAGGAAGGCTCGTGAGCCAGCTCTTAGCTTCTACGTGGACTTTAGTTATATACATAATTGGATGGAGGTTTTATTTCCGAGGGGGAGCAGCTAGGCCACGCGGGCTACGCGGAAGGACCAGCCGTGAACCCGTAGCCCTGCATGCAAACCTTGAAATCATTGACAATGGGCTCGCACATCTTTGAATCCACTCCGTAAAGAAGCAAGCACTCGTCACGCTTGGCCTTTTCCTCTTTGCACACGCAGCACGGCTTGACCTTTTGTTGGGGTTGCTCCATGACTTGAGGTGATGAGGCAAGCTCCGCAGGCTCCGCTCCTGCATGTGAGGCGAGCCAGTCTGATCCCAAAGCCACTAGTCATCATCCACCAAAAATGGGAAAACCGGCAAAGTCAAATAAAAAGCGCAGCTACAATGAGAAAAAGTCGGTAGCCCCCGAGGTTTTCAAGGACAACAAGGCCGAAAACCTGCTCAGTTTCAAGAAAAAAGAGTACGCCAAAGTCGGCAAAGACAACAAAGCTCGCAACAGAAAAATTGATATGGGCCTCATCGTCAACAAGAAAAAGCCCCGCGTCTACACCGAGAAAGAGCTGGGGATCCCCAAACTCAATACCGCACTCAACCCGGTCGGTGTTGCCGTCAAGGGCAAAAAGGGCAAAAAGTTTGTGACTGAGGACAAGATGGCCCTGATCCTGGCCGAGGTCAACGAGTCTCAGAACGCTGTGCGCGCCTCCAAGCTCGAAAAGTCTCGCCAGCTTGAGGAAATCCGCGACATCAAGCGCAAGGAGATTGAGGAGAAGGAGGAGAAGGATAAGGCTCGTGTTGAGCGCAAAAAGGATCAGATCAAGCACAAGGGCAAGAACAAGGCCGAGCCTGCCACCGCAGCCAAGCGCGAGGCCAAGCGTGAGGCCAAGAGCCAGCCCCCTAAGAGGAAAGTCCGTTTTGCATGAATCCGTTTTGCATGAGTATTTATATAGCATTCTACAAAAGCTCCTTACCGGTGAGCATGCTAAAGGCCTGGAGGTACTTTTGGCGGGTCTTTTCGACAATATCCTCAGGAACAACAACGCCGTCCTGGTTGCGCAGGTTGTTGGCAGTCAACCAGTCACGCACAAACTGCTTGTCGTACGACTCTTGGCCCTGGCCGATCTTGTAGCTGGCCTTGGACCAAAAGCGAGACGAGTCGGGCGTCAACACCTCGTCCACAAGCACAAGCTGGCCATCCTCAGTCACGCCAAACTCAAACTTGGTGTCGGCAATAATGATGCCCTTGGTAGCTGCATAGTCGTGGGCCTTTTTGTACAGAGCAAGGGCGGCCTTCTCCATTTTCGAAGCAAGCTCGGGACCAACAATCGAGGCAGCGCGCTCGACGCTGATGTTCTCATCGTGGTCACCCTGCTCGGCCTTGGTGCTGGGAGTGTAGATGGGCTCGGGGAACGCCTCAGACTCGCTAAGACCGGCAGGAACAGTCATGCCGTGCACAGTTCCAGTCTTTTTGTACTCAGCCCATGCAGATCCAGTAATGTAGCCGCGCACAATAGCCTCAATGGGCAAGATCTTGAGCTTCTTGACCACCAGCGAGCGGTCCTTGAGCTGAGCCTTGATCTCAGCCGTCTGGCACGACTCAGGGAGCTTGCTAAGGGGGTTGCCATCATCAGCAAGGTGGTTGGGAATCACATTCTTGAGGAAATCAAACCAAAAGCGGGAAATCTCAGTCAAAACCCGACCCTTGTCGGGGATGCCATTGGCAAGAATGTAGTCGTAGGCAGAAATACGATCGGTGGCAACAAACAGCAGCAGCTCGGGAGACACCTCATAAAGCTCACGAACTTTACCTTTAGCGACCAAAGGAAGCGCCTGCTTGAGATCAGTCGAGTTCATTGAAAATTGAGTCAGCTCTGATCGCTATCAGTGGCTCGAAATATGGGGAGAATTTTTTAGCGAAAAGTGATGAATAGAGAAGTATAGTTAATCCAGGCTGATGAGCACCGCCAAGTCGCGATATATTCCAACCGGGCTTGACAAGGTTAATTGAAACAGCATTGGTCACATGACCGCTGACATAGCAACCGAGCACGGTCTCCTCCCAACTGCCGCTAAATTGAACTGTCAAAAAGATCTAGTTCAAGGGCGAAAAAGCAAAAAATGAACCTGCAGTACCACCCGTTCTCACATGGTCTCCCACTGTAATACTGAATGTGGCTCTAGCGCGTTTAACTATGATTGATCGAACGGGAAATCGTGTTTTCGCGCTGAAATGACCGCAGGCGAGCGTTCTAAACGTGTTTTTGTCTTCCGGTGATGCGTTTAGATTCAAAAATTTGTTTTTCAACGAAAAATTTGCACTTTGTTGCCCGGGAATCGCGCTCATATGCATGCATATGCACATATGTGGGTCCTTGCGTCAGCCGCGTAATACAGGCATTTGTGTGTTGATTGTCTTATATTTTAGCTATACAAACTCTGGTAAAGCAATGCTAGTGACCTCAATTGGGCATCTGGTGCCGGCTTGCTTAGCAGTGTGTGCCCTTGGGCTGGTTACTTTTGGCGGGCTAGAACTCTTGAAGTAATCTGATATAGGCGTATAAATACTAAACTAGAGAGGAATGGCTACTGGACTTTGGGCTCAAGCTGTTCAACCACCCGCAGGCCTTATACAGGGCCGCGGTTATCGCCATCGATCTACGGGAAAACGACAACTCGGCCTACATGTTCTACAAATTGATGCTGCACGAGCTAAAGCTTGGAGATGAAAAGGCATGAATAATGGTAGTGAATGCTAAATGCTAAATGATGCTAATGCGAGCGAGTGACCGAGTGAGCCGGGCTCTCTCAAGCGTCGGCGACGTCGGCGCTGTACAAGACGACAGGAACGCCGTTGGTGCAAGTGCTGGGAGCACCGTACTTGCCAAATGCAATGTTGTTGTTGTCGTCAGGGCACACGTACCAAGCACCAGACGAGGCCCACTCGAGGTTGTGGCCGTGCACCGACCAAATGTCAGAGGCCCAGGTCTCGTCGTTGACGATAGGGAAGCCAAGACGAATGTCATTGCTGCGGCCATTGCTGCGCAAGCTACCATTTTCAAGAGTGAGGTTGAGCTCAGACTCACCATTGAGCGACCAATGGCCGTCAGAGGAGAGCTTGACTTCAGAGTACTGGTAAGGGCTACCAGAGCGCACAGTCACAACGTGGAAGGCAGTTGCAGTAGAGATGAGAGCAAGAAGAGAAGAGAACATGTGGTTGATGGTTAAACTGAGCTTGGCTCGACGGTTTATATACTTGAGGGTCCTTTATGTTTAATGACGTCATATGCAAGGTACTACTATTTTTGGCGCGCAATTTCCTGGGGTACCCAAAAATATCGCCAAAAATAGAAGGCATACTCGCGCCGTGTCTACAAATTGCTCAAAGAAATCAACGCAGTCAAGGTCTAGAGAGCTGGAGGTTGTGCCGGGGACGCCGGGCTGGCCTGCTTTGAAGTAGTTTTGCCCAGTGTTGGTTTTGAGGCTCCGGAATTTTTAGAGGCATGCATGTCGGCATGTAAAGCAATTATTTCGGGGCTCCAATATTTGCAAATGGGCTATTCCTCAAGGAATTTTGCATGGGCAAGTGGCTCCATGTGCATTGTGCCATCCCCCATGCGGGGCCATATGCTCAGCCTCACTGCTCTGCACGGCACCCTGCCATATGTGCAATCATATAGTACACGAAAATATATTACTCTAACTTGGCCTCTTGAGCGTCCTTCTCCAAGCCCGCGGGTGATGGCACCAACAAGCGTCGTCTGGCAGCGTCTGGCAATTTCTTGAGGGTACGGCTAAGGGAGAGCCAGCCAAACCTAAACAGAGGCGGTTTGCAAACGGCCTCGCAATATTCCCGTACAGATTTGGCGCATCGACGCCGATTGTGGGGACCACCAGAGTGGAGAATCAATGCGTGCCGCGCCATTAGTTTTTTGGGGAGGGTCGCTCGCTCTAGTGCAAGTCGATTTCGTCGCGTCTGCGTATTTGGTTCTTGTAGTTGCTGTACGTTAAAAAGCACAGACACGAGACTCTTGCGGAAACCTCTTTGGATCTTCCTGCACGAATTTTAGTACTGCAGGTGTCGCTATCTGGTTGAGCGCTTCTAGAAAAGGATTCACACGCAGCATAAAGGCGTGGCACGCCGAGCCAAGAGAACAGATCACGTTACAGCGAGTGTTGGAGTCCGTTGGGGATCGTTGAGCTGGCAATGGCTCTGCGATTGGTATCACGCGGTTGTGCTGGTACTGTTGGCGTAATTAGAGCATGGCCAGGCCGACATTTAGGACAATACAGCTGAGACAGCCTGATCAGCGAGGGTTGTACGCGAGGCTGCACGTCACGCTATAAATAGGGCTGGGGAATATCTAGATAAAGCGCCCAATTATCCACACCGGGACGCGTAGAGTTTATGGAAAAAGCTATGGGGGATAGCTGTCGGGGCCGGGCACCGATCAAAACGGTTGGAGCACGAACTGGAGCACGGACGCGTCTGGTGTTGAGGAGATGGGTCGCCTGAAAAGTGAGACCAGATTTTGGCTATGCATGCCGTAGCGCGTGGACTCAATTTCGGAGAAAAAAATTGATGCGGCAAGCCCGCTGCCCGCTCTCCAGCCAAACCCCTGCCCTATCCTCCCGCGCCTTCGCTCGCTGTGATATGCGTTGGCGCTGACGCATCTCATTCCTTCAATGCCATTTCTGACCACGACTGAACTGGCCAAGACGTTTCCGCAGGAGGCGCCCGCGTCTGCTGGCAGTGGCCACCCTGGCCACCTGAAGCCGGAGCAGGAGCAGGCGCTTGGCCTGTTCCGCGGGCTGCTGGAGGCCAACGGGTACACGGACCGCATGGATGATGCGACCCTGCTGCGGTTCCTGCGCGCGCGCAAGTTTGACGTGCAAAAGGCCATGGCCATGTACGAGGCGTGCGAGAAGTGGCGCGAGGAGTTTGGTACCAACACCATTCTCCAGGATTTCAAGTTTGAGGAGAAGGAAAAAGTCATGGAGTACTACCCCCAATTTTACCACAAAACCGACAAGGACGGCCGCCCCGTGTACTATGAGATTGTTGGCAAGGTCAACATTCCCGAGTTGTACAAGCTGACGACCCAGGAGCGCCTGCTCAAGAACCTTGTTTGGGAGTACGAGTCGTTCACCCGCTACCGCCTCGCGGCCACCTCGCGCCAGGTGGGCCACCTGGTGGAGACCTCGTGCACCATCATGGACCTCAAGGGCGTCTCGCTCACCAGCGCGTCCCAGGTTTATCCGTACCTTCGCGAGGCGTCGGCCATTGGCCAAAATTACTACCCCGAGCGCATGGGCCGCTTTTACCTGATCAACGTTCCGTTTGGCTTCAGCGCCGTGTGGAGCGTCATCAAGCGCTTCCTCGACCCCGTCACTGTCGAGAAGGTGCACATTTACGGCAGCAGCTACAAGAAGCAGCTCCTGAAGCAGATCCCCGAGGAGAACCTGCCGGTGGAGTTTGGCGGTACCTCCAAGGTCGAGGGCCACAGCCTCTACCTCAGCGACCCCGGCCCCTGGAGAGACCCCAAGTTTGTGGGCCCCGAGGGCGATGCCCCGAGTCCTGAGGACGAGGAGGGTGCCCCTGCTGCCCCTGCTGCCGGCGCTGCCGAGGTGGCCGACGAGCCCCCCATGGTTGATGCCAAGGATACTTTGGACGCATAGCATATATAGATGTACAACTGATAGTGTTGGCGGGGTGGGTGAAGGGTGTGAGTGCCCCTGGGTGCCCAGGATTCAGAGTGTGCGGGTGGTTGGGCGCTCTCTCGCTGGGCTCCTCGCGGGCCCCTCGCGGACTCCCCGCTCCCTCCTCAGAAAAAATATCTACGTAAACTCATACGCTTAAAAAAAACTACAGGCCGGCCAAATTAAGCAGCGCATCGAGCTCACCGCTCTTGCTGCACATGTCAAAGTACAGGCCGTCCTTGGGCTCCAGCAGCTCGCGAGGCGAGCCGTACTGGGCAACACTGCCGGCGTCGAGCACCAAGACCTTGTCGTAGTCGCCGATCGTGCGCAGCCGGTGGGCGATCGTGAGCACCGTGACGTCGCTGAACGCCTCGCGGATGGCGACCTGGATGAGGGCATCGGTCTCATAGTCGATCGAGGCGGTGGCCTCGTCCATCACCAGCACACGGGGACGGCGCAAAACAGCGCGCGCAAGACACAACAGCTGGCGCTGGCCCTGGCTCAGGTTGTTGCCGTTCTCGGTTACTTCGCGCTGCAGGTCCAAAAATTGGTTTGCGTTCTCGGAGGAGTCTGCGGCGTCCGTGTTGGTCTCTGCAGCTTGCGCGCGCTCGCCGCGGGGAATCAAATTGACCTTCTCGAGCGCATCAAACACCTGCTCGTCCGTGTACTCGTTAAACAAATCCAGGTTGGACCGCAGAGTGCCGGTAAACAGGGTGGGGTCCTGAGGGATGATTGCGAGCGACTTGCGCAGGTCCTCGAGACCAATCGTGCTAATGTCGAGGCCATCGATCTCGACCGAGCCGGTCACGGGCTCCAGAATGCGGAAAATCGCCGACAAAATCGTCGACTTGCCGGCGCCGGTGCGGCCAACCACGCCGACCTTTTCGCCGCCCTCGACCTTGAATGAGACATCCTTAATGACCAGCGGCAGGCTCTCCTTGTAGCGCAGGCTAAGGTTTCTAAACTCAACCGAACCCTTTTGAGGCCAGTTGGGCGGCGGGCGCGACTCGGGCACAATGGCCTGGCCCTCCTGCTCAAGGTTGATGTACTCGTAGATCCGCTCGACCGAGTTCATTTGGATCTCGACCTGGGCGTACATGCGCACGATCCACAGAATGGCGTCGCCAAACATCATAGAGTACGAGAGCGAAACGCCAGCAAGGCCAGCGCCCAGCGACTCGGCACTCAGCACCACAAAGAAGGCCGCGAAAAACACCACCAACATCGAGAGCATGCTGGACCAAAACGCAAGCCAGCGGTTGGCCAGCCACAAGTTAAAGTAGGGGCGATGCGAGTCGTCGACCAAGTTCATGTTTGAGGTCTCGAACCGCGTGGCATCGCCATAGGCGCGGATGCACACGGCGCCGGCCAAAGTCTCGCCAAATTGCTGGAAAATGGGGCTGCGCGAGGTACTCTCCAAGCGCTTGAGCTCGCGCGACACCTCAAGGTAGTACTGACCCACAAAGGTGTAGGCGCAACAGATGATAATCGCGGCAGGAATGAAGCCAGGAGTTGTGACACTGATCACGATTGTGACTGCGATGGCGTCCAAGATGCACTGGAAAAAGTGCTGCAACTCAAACATCAGCTCCTGGTCAATGCCCTCAATGTCCTTGGAGAACCGGTTAACGATGCGGCCGATGGGGGTGTTGTCAAAGAACTCGAGCTTGGCGTGCAGAACCGCATACAGCATCTGGCGGAAAATCTTCTTGGAGCCGTGCACTGAACCGCCAAAGCACACCACTTCGCCAGCAGTGCAGATCAGGGCGTGCGCGACACCAGTCAAAATGTAGATCCCACTGTAAAAGAGGATACCCCTTGCGGCATCTTCGTCTTGGGTGTAGGTAGTCAGAGCAGCGACCACCTTGACGTAAAGGGCGCTGAGCACGGTTTGGTACGACGACGTCCATTTTTTCAGCCACCAGTTCTCCAGGTACTGGCCAAACGGGAACAGCAGCAGCAGCGTCAGGGCGCTGAACCACCACACTCTGCCGCCCAGAGACTTGGTGTAGGCGAGGTAAGTGGAGAGCGGGATGCTGCCGAGACCACGGCGTTCTTCATTGTCTTCCTCCTCGTACTCGGGCTCGGGTTCAGGGGCCTCTTCAACCAGCTTGGTGAGGTCGGTGCGGGAGGCGGCGGCCGAGGGTGCCTGCGAATTTGCGCGCGAAGCCTCGGAATCGCGAGCGCGCTGCAGAATCAGCTCGTCGGTACCGAGCCCACCGGCCGCGCTGACCTCGCCAGGAGCACCGGCGGCCTCGACGCGGCCATTGCGCATCACCACGACCTGAGCCGCGCGCGACACGGTGAGGGCCACATTGTGCGAAACCAAGATGACAGTGCGGCCCTGGGCCATGGGACCCACCAGCGCGTGCTCGTAGATGGCGTCGGCAGTGTGCGAGTCAACAGCGCTGAGGCAGTCGTCGAGCACGAGGTGGCGCGAGTTGGAGTAGAGGGCACGAGCGAGCGAAACGCGCTGCTTCTGGCCACCGCTGAGAGAAATCCCCTTGTCGCCTATAACGGTGCTGTCGCCCCTGGCCCAGATCTTGAGGTCGGTGCCCAGCTGGCACACCTTGAGCACCTGTTGGTAGCGCTTTTGGTCGTATGGCGAAGCAAACAAAATGTTGTTGCGAACAGTGTCGTTGACCATCCAGGCCTGCTGCGGGCAGTAGGCAATAGTCTCGGTGTACCCGTCGGCACCCACGGGCGCAGTACGGCGGTCGATGGTGGGGGGCAGGTGCAGCACGCCGCTCACGAGGTTCATCTCGCCAAGAAGCGCCATCAGCAGCGAGGTCTTGCCGCTGCCGGTAGGCCCAATGATGACGTTGAGGTCTTTCTCAACAAATTTCACATTCAAATCGCGCAGGTAAAACTTGTCGTCCCAGCTAAAGGTGGCGTTCTCAAACCCAAGGCCCTTGCTGCCCTTGTGGCTGTACTTGGGGGTGTTTTCGGTCAAAAGATACTTGGCAATGCGGTCGTACGAAACCTTGGACGCCATGAAACTCGAAACGTTGTTGGCAAGGTCGCCCAGGGGAAACCGCAGCACGTTGAACACGGCCATCGAGGTGAAGGCCACCGAGCTCGTGAGCTGCTTGTGCTCGATCTTGACGTAGCAAATGAACGACGAGGCAGTGATAACTAGCGGCAGCGAGTAGTAGACAATGCCGCCAAACGCAACCCAGCAGTAGCGGTACCACAGCAGCGCCATCTCCTTGTCGCGGAGCTCGTTGATATTGTCCATAAACTTGCGCTCCCAGGCAAAGTATTTGATCACGCGCACCGCGTTCAGCGCCTCGTTGGTCTTGTCGACGCGTTTGTCGGTCACAGCCATGACCTTTTCCTGCAGAGTACCGAGCATCTCGGCCACCTTGTAGTTGAGCGGGACGCTCAGAATCATCACCAGGATGCCGGCAAGCGCAGAGGCGCCCATGATTGTGTACAAATAACACACGCCAGCCACGACCAGCAACGGCGAGGCGACGACGTCGTGCAGGTACGAAACAAACCCGGCAATCTTGAACGTGTCCACGCTCATCAAGTTGATAATGGCACCGGAGCTCGCCGTGAACTCTTCGTCGGCGTCTGCATCGGGGTCGGTCTCGGCCTCGGGCTCGGTCTCGGTCGCGGCCTCCTTTATGGGCGAGACCTGCGACAGGAGCGCCTTGCGGTAGATCTCGGCAATGAACACCGCGCGGTAAACAACACTGAGGCGTCTGCCGTGGTAAAAGGCTTGGTTCACGACGATATGGTGCAGGGCAATCGAGCCACCAATTCCCACAACGTACAGCCACGCGACCGACTTGGGCACGCGCGAGGGGTCCTCGACGTACTTGAGGATCAAGTTAACAAAAAGAATCGGCAAAAGCGCCAAGAGTTGGCCGACGCAGCCGTAAAAAATGTTGCCGATCAGAGGGGCAGGGAAGCACCCAATCAGGCGCCAAATCAGCGACTTGCGGCTTGAGGCCGAGTACTGCTTGAACAGTTCGTACGAGTGCATCTTCTCCTCGAGCTCCCACACATCGTCCAGGTCGAGGCGACCGGCACGTTTGGCGGCAATAATGAGACCGGTATTCCAGCAGCAAGTGATCTGGCGCAGCAACGACGAAACAGGCTCGATGCTGGACCCGGCCTGCGGCACGCAGTAGACGCGCGCGCTCTTGTCGCCAATGGGGCTGGTGTAAATAACGGAAACCTTGACGGCGGCAGCGAGTGTGGGTACGGCAAGACCATCGCCACTCAGCCACGAAACCAAGTAAATCAAGAATTGAACGGTGTAGAGCATGGCGCACTGAGCAAAGGGCGAGCCAACCGTACGGGGAAGCAGGCGGTAAACGGCCAGGAAAAGAGTAGCCAGGCTCAGGGCAAAGGCCAATGTGGCCGAATTCGGGCCCCAGCTCGAGACTTCGAGCAAGAGGGCACCCGCTTCAACGATGCCCGCGAGAATTTCACTGGCAAGACGTAGCTTGTCGCCAATGCTTTTTCCGCGAATTTGGATCCACGCCTCGGGGTTTGAGCGGTCGCTAGGCTTCTCGACACCTTCAATGGCCGTGGGCTTTTGCTTCTTCAGCAGCAGCGACGTGCTGGTGTACAGAAATGTGCATGCCAGGCACACAGACAGTGGCAAAAACTGGAGATAATTGTGCAAGTGGCAGGGGTTTATATGGTCCACCTGCCAAAATGGTCCTGAACAATTCGCACCGGGCATTAAAAATTGTCTTCGAAGACTTTTTCTAAATTTTCACGGGTGCTGGATGGCGAAACTGCAAGTAGGCAGATTGAGGCATTTAAGAATAGCTTAATAATATTGCATATCACGATAAGCGTGCTTGAGTGACCCCAATATTTCATCGTGTGGCGAAAAAAGGCGGGTCTGACTGGGCGGAAAATGACTGGGCACTTTAGCGACTGACTAATGCCCTCAGATATTTTCTATTGGGCTTTATTTTCTTTAAAGTTAGACTCTCGCCCAAGCTCCGAGCTGACTGCTGCTGCTACTGCTGGGGCATGGACATTGAACCGCCGCATAATGAAAATCCATTGCCGCAGTTCAAGTTAATTGTCACATTTTTCGAGCGGATCTCTAATTTGAGCGGTAGCGGCATCCGTGATTTACGTATTGAGGTGATCAACGGGTTTATATCCAAATGGCGGAGCACCGTGGGGCCGGATATTTACCCCGCATTTCAGCTGATTCTGCCTCATCTCGACTCTGATAACTCTCGCAGGCTCTACCGCATCAAGGAAAAGCAGTTTGGCAAGATTCTGACTGCTGCTCTCCAGCTCGACAGCTCGTCGCGAGACGCCAAGCGGCTGAGGGAATTCCGCGCTGCCAAGGGTCGCACGGCGGGAAATTTTGCCGAGATTGCATACGACGTGCTTGAACGCCGTGACACCACCATTGAGTTCTCGAAAATGTCGGTTGGCGATGTTCTCGACTCGCTCGCCCAGCTCAGCGACTCAAAGTTCCCGCAGCAGGTCGAGCTATTTAGGCAACTCATTCAAAAGATGAATGCACTCGAGCTCAAGTGGCTTGTACGTATCGTCCTAGGCTCAATGCATCTACACGTCTCTGAGCATACCTTCTTTTACTGCTGGCACCCCGACGCCCGAGCGCTGTTTAATGTCACCAACGACCTCAAGGTTGTGTGCCATCACCTCTATGACCAGGATGTACGCCTTGAAGCCAAGGATCACGATATCAAGCCGCTCTCTTGCTTTAAGCCGCAGCGCTCAAAGTTCCACAAGAGGGCCATGGAGCAGTTTGAGATGATTGTTGGCAAGCTGCCCGACACTTTTTACATTGAGGAGAAGCTCGACGGCGAGCGCATGCAAATACACTGGGCGGAATCGGGTCAGCGCGTACGGTACTTTAGTCGCAAGGGCAAGGAGTACACCGATATGTATGGCGGCACGCGCGACGAGGGGTCCCTTAGCCCGTTTCTAGCAAGTGCAATCAACCCCAAAGTCCACACCTGCATTCTTGATGGTGAAATGCTTGCCTATGACTCGAAAAATAACGAGATTTGCCCGCTCAACAAGGTCAAGCAGGCAGCCTCGGGCAACATGGGTGTATGGAACCCCATGTTTATGGCATTTGATATTGTGCATCTCAACGGCAAAGACTTGACGCGAGTTGCTCTCAAGGAGCGCAAACGCGCTCTGAAGCAGGTTATCGACAAGTCGAAAGTCGAGACCGCGCGCGGCCGGTTTGAGATTGTTCCCTTTCTCGAAGCAAAGGGCACAGAGGCAGAGCGCGCCGATCAAGTTCGAACTCAATTTGAAAAGGCTATTTCACAGCTCTCAGAGGGCCTCATTCTCAAAAACCCGCTGGCAAAGTACACGGTTGACGGCTACAATGACGCGTGGCTCAAGGTCAAGCCCGAATTTATGCTTGGCTACGAGGGCGAGAACTTTGATTTGGTGGTGATTGGCGGTTACTACGGGAGGGGCAAACGCGGCAGCTTTTTGGCATCTTTTCTGTGCGCCGTTCGCAACGACTCGGGCGAGTATTTTTCAGTGTGCAAAGTGGGCAACGGCTTTTGCATGGCCATGTACGAGCTGGTCCAGCACCTCACCGAAAACAAATGGCAAGACGATCCTCTGCAGGGCGTGCACCTCGGGTCCGAGGTACCCCACAAATACATTGACCCCAAGGACTCGCTGGTGTTTGAGGTCAAGGCGACCCAGGTCTGGCCCACTATCAAGTTTGCCTCGGGCTGTAGCCTACGGTTTCCAAGGTTTGTTTCACTTCGCCAGGACAAGTCGGCTGAGCAGGCAATGTCGCTGTCCCAGCTGCTCGAGCTGGGGGGCGAAGCCACTGCCCCGAAAAAGGAGAAGAGAGCTCAGCCAGACCGCGTGGTCAAGAAGCAAAAGTTTCAGGATCACGAGGTTGAGTACACTGTTGAGTCGCTGCTGTTTGAAGGCCTCAACTTCTACTTGGCGGGTGATATTCGAGAGCCCAAATATATGCTGGCCGAGGAGCTTGCTGCGCTCATTAAATCGCACGGCGGTACCTTGACCCGCGAATTTACGAATACGTCGTGCTTTGTTGTTTCAGACGAGGACTTGCCGCGCATCTCTGCCTTTGCTGCTTCAAACAACATTGTGGTGCACCCGCGGTGGATCTTTGACTGCATCTACAACTCGCGCATTCTGCATTTTGAGCCAGAACACTATTTTGCCAGTAGCCAGGAAGCTCTACAGGAGGCGCAAACTCTGGTAGATGGGGCCGGCTTTAGTCTTGTTCGAAAGCACCGGTTTGAGGATCTCGACCGCAAGCTCCAGGGGCTCCCTCAGCCCTATTGCCTGCCTGACGAAATCCAAGATACCCTCAAGTGTCTCATGGAAGGCTCTGACCGGTGTGACACGCGCGGGCTGATGTTTTGGGGGATGGAGGTGTACTTTGACCCCGAAATTGATGCTGCTCGCACGAGAGAGGTTGCTCGTCTGCTACGATTTGGTTCTGCCCGGATATCAACCATTGTCACCAACTCTTTGACCCATGTGATCTGTGATGAGCGGGCAAACAGGGCAAAGTACGCCAAGCACCGGGGACCGTTCATTGTGCCCTGCGACTGGGTGATCAAGAGCTGGCAGAACGAGACCAAACTTGACGAGCTCAAGGGCGACTATTAGTATTTATTTATTGCATAGAGATGCTGGTTCCATAGAACTGCTGGCTTGCGGGGTATCGAAGCCATGGAGATTCCATGACATCATTGCGCATTACGCATAGAAACCATAAGAGGAGCAAGTCAGAACCTTGTGGCCATTCCGAAATGAGTGAAACGCCTGCCCTCGCCACCGACCCCAAAATTATTTTGTTCACCGATTGGGATGGAACTGTTACCGAGCAAGACTCAAACGACTATTTGACCGACAATTTGGGCATGGGCGTTGAGAAGCGTCGCGAGCTCAACCACTTGGTGCTCGAGGACAAGGTCACATTCCGCGATTCTTTCCGGGAAATGCTCGAGAGTGTGCCCAATTCGTTCCAGGAGTGCGTGGACATTTTGGCCAAAAACATCACCTTGGACCCCGGGTTCAAGGACTTTTACCTTTGGGCCCGTGCAAACAATGTGCCGATTGTTGTTGTGAGCAGCGGTATGAAGCCGATTATCGAAGGGTTGCTCTCGCGTTTGGTGGACCCCGAGGCGGCCAAGTACGTCGAGATCATTGCCAACGACGTCGATATCAAGGCCGACGGTTCTTGGGATATCGTGTACCGCCACCCTGAAAGCGGATTCGGCCACGACAAGTCTCGCTGCATCCGCCCCTACGCCGCCAAGAGCCCTCGTCCCGTGCTGCTCTACAGCGGCGACGGTGTCTCGGACTTGTCGGCTGCTCGCGAGACCGACCTGCTTTTTGCCAAGGAGGGCCGTGATCTTGTTACTTGGTGCGATAAGGAGAAGATCCCGTACATTGAGTTTGGGTCGTTTAAGCAGATCCACGAAAAGGTCAAGGACATTTTGGAGGGCAAAACCACCCCTCAGGAGTTGTCCAAGCACAAGCACATTTGAGGGTTTAGATTTAGATTATAAAAGCTTTGTTCTGTACAAGTGTGGCTAGCTTGCGCGAGGCACCAATTTGCGCTAGTCGCCTACTTCACAACCCCACCCACCCGAGCTGTCGACCCACAGCCGTCTCGTCAGCATGCGGATTCTCGTCACAACCGACAACCATGTGGGCTACAATGAGCACGACGCGGTACGGGGCGCAGACTCGGCCAACACGTTTGACGAAATTCTCAAAATCGCAAAAAAAAAGGAGGTCGACTTTATCATCCAGGGTGGCGACCTGTTCCACATCAACAAACCGTCGAAACGGTCTCTTTACCAGGTCATCAAGTCGCTACGTGAGCACTGCCTCGGCGACAAGCCCATTGAATTCGAGCTGCTGCACCACGGCTCGCTCAGCCTCGAGGACGAGCTCGACTATGCAAACTTTGAGGATCCCAACCTGAATGTGGCCATCCCCGTGTTTGCCATCAGCGGAAATCACGACGATCGCGGCGGTGCTGTGCTCCTGAGCCCCCTCGACACGCTAGCAGCCACGGGGCTCATCAACTACTTTGGGCGGGTTTTGGACAATGACCAGATCGAGGTCACGCCCCTTATTGTGCAAAAGGGTGATACAAAAGTGGCTATTTATGGTCTCAGCAATGTCCGGGACGAGCGTTTGCACCGGACGTTCCGCAACAATGGCGTCAAGTTTAGGGTGCTGCCCGACCAGTCGAGCTACTTTAATATCCTGGTTGTGCATCAGAATAGGGCCGCTCACTCGGCCACAAACTACTTGCCGCCCGAATTCTTACCCTCGTTCTTTGATATCGTGATTTGGGGCCACGAGCACGAGTGCCGCATCGACCCCGAACAAACGACCCAAAACTTTGCCATTGTGCAGCCAGGCTCGAGCGTGGCCACGAGCCTGTGCGATGGCGAAGCAGTGCAAAAGTTTGTTGGCGTGCTCGAAATCCAGGGGAGCGGCTACAGCATGGAAAAAGTGCCCCTGACCACCGTGCGCCCCTTTAAGATGCGCACAGTCCACCTTGGCCAAGATTCGGGAATTGCCACCGGTCGCGGAGCTGCCGAAAAGGTAACTACCTGGATGGAGGGCCAGGTCGAGGAGCTTATTGAGGAGGCAATGAAGGAATGGCACACGCTCAACCCGGCCACCACCGAGGAGCCACCTCTGCCCCTGATCAGGCTTCGCGTAGACTATTCCGGTGGCTACGACGTGGAGAACCCGACCCGGTTCTCGAACCGGTTCATTGGCCGTGTGGCAAACTCGAATGATGTGGTGCAATACATGAAAAAGCGCGACCCTCTGCCCAAGAAGAGCACTGCCAATTATGAGGCGGTTGTGGAGCAGATCGACAACAAGATACAGCTCAAGGACCTTGTTTCGCAGTTTTTGGAGTCGCAGCAGCTCACGGTAATCCCCGAAAAGAGCATGACCCAGGCGATTTCCCAGTTTGTTGACCGCGACGACAAGGCGGCCATCAAGGAGCTTGTGGATATCGAGGTGCTCAAGAGCACCGAGAGCTTGACCCATGCCGAGGCCGAGCCCCAATCGGGGATCAGGTCGCTTCCAGTAGTCACAAGTGAAGCTGTGGCGCAGGCTAATGTGCAGATCGATACCGACAGCGAGTTTGCCATTGAGAGCAGCGACGAGGAGTTCAGTGCGCAGCCGCTCAGTGCGCAGTCCCGTGCGCAGCCTGTACAGTCCGCCCCGCGCCCCGCTCAGCCGGCTCGAAAGCCGACGCGGGCAGCGCCCGAACCAGCGCCCAAAGTCATTGAGTTGAGCGATTCTGAGGTTGAGGAGGCGCCCAAACGGCCGCGCAAGGCCGAAAAGCTCAAGGCTGCTCCCAAAAAACCTGTTTCTCGGCGCACAAAGACGTCTGCGGCTGCCTCTGCGGCACCGATTGTTCTGGACGGCGAGATGGACTCTGACGATGGGTTTGACTAGTTTATTTATTTAGTTGCATAGGTGAAAGCCGGGCGCAAAAGCCCGATGCTCCAAGAGAGCCCCCAGCTTACCCCCACCAAAAGGTTCGCGCTCGAGCTCCAACTAAGCACCCTCCACTTTTGAGCGTTTGGCATACCATTGACTGGCATTGAGCTTCCACCAAGACACCTTGCAACAAACACCGTGCAAAAATGGACTACGCCGAAATTCAAGAGAATGAGGTCGAGGCCCTCAAGGCAATTTACATGGAGGACTTTTGCGAGCTGGAACGCAAAAAAGTGTGGAACAAACCAAGCGCCCCGCAGTTTACCATCCGTCTCCAGCCGACCCAAGAGTACAAATCAGCGATTGACCTCACCCTCAAGGTGAGCATGTCGGGGACGTACCCCAAAACGCTGCCCGAGATCTCGGTGCTCAGCTCGAATGATCTGCACCCCAAGCAGCTGGAGCGGCTCATGCAGAGCGCGCGCGAGACCCTCAAGGAGCGCAAGGGCGAAGAAATGATCTTTGAGGTGACGTCCAACCTCAAGGACCAGCTCGACGAGTACGCGCGCATGTCGCACGAGTCAACGAGCCTTGACGAGGACCGCACACGCCGCATCAACGAGGAATCAATAGCCAAGCAGATCGCGCTCGAGCGGCAGCGCAAGGACGCCGAGCGCGAGGAGCAAAAGAAGAAAAAAGACTTTGACGAGATGGTGGTCGAGGAGCTCCAGCGCAACGGCCAGCCCGAGGAAACGCAGCACCAGCAGGTCACGCTCATCCCCGAGACTTCAAATGTGTTTACGTTTGACCGCCCCATCAGCGCACGCCAGGCCAATGGCTCGAGTATCAAGTTCCAGCAGATCCTGTACGGAGTGCCTGTAGCCACGACTTTTATGGGTGATGCGTACCTTGCCGCGCCTGTCTTGGCCCTGCAGCGCCCCGAAGAATGGGAAGTGCCGCTCATGGTGCTGCATATCCCCATGGAAAACATGTTTTGGGAGACCCCCGAGGGCCGCAAGCAGCTGAACGCCCTCGAAGTGGAGCTCCAGGCGGTGCGCGACCTGCACCACCCCAACGTGCTGCCCCTCTATGAGTACCAGATTGGCCGCTACAAATTGCCCCGCTCAGAACAACTGTGCCAGCAAGTGATTTTGCTGTGCCCGCACTGGAGTATCGGCACCCTGACCGAGCTGGTGGACGCGGTTGGCTCGGTGAGTATCCGCATTGCAAAGTCGTGGGCGGTGCAGCTGCTTGAAGGACTCGAGGGCCTGCACAAGGCCGGCATCCTGCACAAATCGCTGTCTCTGGACTCGGTCACTGTGAACAAGGACCCCGAAACAGGCGAGAACACGCTGATGCTGTGCTTCCCCTCGCTGTTTTACCGGCTGTGCCAGATGAACAGCGCGCACACGTTCAGCTCCACAACAAAAAAATGCAGCCAGCAGGCGCGGTGGGTTCCTCCTGAGGCGGGGATGCCTTCGTCTCCTGGCCCTGTCGCCCCCGCCTCCCGCAAGACCGATATCTGGCAGCTCGGCGTGGTGCTGGTGCAGGCGCTGTGCGGCGTGCAAATCACCGAAACGTATGCAACCCCCGAGCGGCTGCTCAAGGCCGAGCGCGACAACTGGCCGCCGTCGCTCGTGCAGTTTCTGCAGCTCATTTTTGCCGAGAACCCCAAGCGGCGCCCCACTGCGTTTGAGCTGCTGATGGACTCGTTTGCCCGCACCGGCGGCGGCTACGAGGGTACCATCGCGGCCACGGGTAGCTCCAGCGCTAGTCTCGCAGGCCGGCGCTACTCGCAGGACCGCGACCGCGACCGCGCCTTTTACTCGCGCTACCTCAACGACTTTGACGAGGGCGTAGTGCTCGGTCGCGGCGGGTTTGGCCAGGTCGTCAAGGCCCGCAACAAGCTGGACGGGCGCGTCTACGCGATCAAAAAGGTCCAGGCCACCCAAAAGACGCTGAGCCAGATCCTGCAGGAAGTCGTGCTGCTGAGCAGGCTTGACCACCAGTACGTTGTGCGCTACTACACCGTGTGGCTTGAGGAGCAGGCCCAGGAGCCCGAGCTCGGCGAAGAGCAAGAGCCCAGCGGGGACCCCAGCGAGTCCCGCACGGAGAGCGAGTCCCGCACGGAGAACAACCAGAGCACGAGCATGGAGCCCAGCGCAAGCGCGAACCAGAGCTTTGAGCACCCCTCGATCGCGCGGATCTCGTACTCGCTGAGCGAGCTCGACCTGTTTAGCTCGCACGTCTCGAGCTCGTCGGGGTTCCAGTTTGGCAGCGATAGCGATAGCCACAGCGATCACGAGGAGCCTGTCCCCGAGGCCAGTACCACAGGTAAACTCAAGCGAATCCCGCTGCCGTTGCAGCGCAGCACGCTCTACATCCAGATGCAGTACTGCGAGAACCACACCCTGCGCGACTTGATCAAGACGGGTTTGTCGCAAACTCCTGCCGAGTACTGGCGACTCTTTAGGGAAATTGTGGAGGCGCTGGCCTACATTCACCGCCAGGGCATTATTCACCGCGACTTGAAGCCCACAAACATCTTTATCGACCAGGCGCAAAACGTCAAGATCGGAGACTTTGGCCTGGCCCGCAGCATTGCGCAGACCCCGACTGCGAGCAGCGCCAATTCCTCGCTGCTGGAAAACGAGGACGACTTGACTACGGACGTGGGCACCTCGCTCTATGTGGCCACTGAGCTTCGCCGCGGGTGCGGCAACTACAACGAGAAAATCGATATTTATTCACTCGGCATCATTTACTTTGAGATGGTTTACCCCATGGCGACCGAAATGGAGCGCGTGCAAATTATTAGGCGGCTGCGCCTCGCCACCATCGAAATCCCCACCCCGTTCATGGCCCGGCGCTACGAGCGCGAGCGCAAGCTGGTCAAGAGTCTGCTGGACCACGACCCCAGCAAACGGCCCTCGGCGGCGCAGCTGCTGGAAAATGGCGATATTCCGCTCAGCAGTGAAGAGCTCACTATCAAGGATGCCATCAAGAGCATTGTCGAATCAAAGGATAACTCGAGTATCAAGGATGTGTGCAACGCCCTGTTTGCTCAGCCGCTTGTGTCTGCGCAGCAAGTGCTCTACGATCGATCAATTTCAAAGAAAAAGGAGGAACCTCAAACGAGATCCGGCGTCATTCAAAGGGCAGAGGTGGTCCACCGGCTGCGGGCTTTGTTCCGGGTGCACGGAGCAGTCGAGGAAAACAACTTCCGGTCGCGCATTTTGCCCCGCTCCGCCCTGTACCAGAGCACACAGGTGTTTGAGCTACTCGACACCACGGGCAACGTGCTCCAACTGCCGTACGACCTGACCCTTCCGTATGCTCGGCGGCTTGCCGAAGTGCCCTCGCCGTTTGCCAAGACGTTTACCTTTGGCACTGTTTTCCGGCAGGACGCCGAGGGCCACCACCCGCGCGTTGCTGTCGAGGTCGATTTCGACATCTTGAGCGGCGGCCAAACCTCGCACACCCTCGACCAAACGTTCCAGGACGCAGAGGCAATCAAGGTGATGGCCGATGCGGTGATGGCTGCTCCGTATATGGACCGCGAACAAGTTGCCATCTACATCAACCACTGCGACATTCTGGGCGAGGTGCTCGACTATTGCGGGTTCACGCCCCCTCAGCACCACGGCGCTCTGTCGCTGCTGGGCGAGGCCGGAATCGGTCCTGCGCGGGCCAGCGTGCGGCGCGAGCTGCTGGCAAAGAGCACCATCTCGTCAATTTCGCTTGACTTGTGGGAAAAGATGGGCTTTTACGAGTCGATCGAGGCCCCCGAGTCGAGCCTCGTCGAGCTGCTCGAAATCAAGTCCCACAAGCGCATCATGCCCGTGCTGCACTACCTCAAGAGTGTGACAACGCTTGTTCGGCGGTTTGGCGTGTCTTGCCCCATTTATTTGGCGCCGCTCTCTCACTACCATCCGAAATTTTACGAAAAGGGCATCATGTTTCAGATGGTGCTCGAGCACCAACAAAATAAACGCGCGGTCATGGCGGCCGGCGGGCGCTACGATTCCCTCATCAAGCATTTTACCAATGAGTTGCTTGATTCGGGCACAACAAAGGCCGTAGGGTTCAATTTGGCCCTCGATAAGCTGCTCGACTATACCCGCAAGCTCGAGCCCCCCAACGCGGCGGCGCGCACGCGGTGCCAATTTTTGGTGACGACCTTTAGCGAGTCCAACATTCATGGTGCGTGTATCGACGTAGCGCGGCAGCTGTGGACCAACGAGATCAGCGCCGATATCGCTCCGACGTTTGCCTCGAGCGAGGAGCTGCTGCGGTACTGCCGTCAGGAAGGGATCCCTTATGCGGTGATTGTCAAGCAGATGCATTCTGTGAGCATGTCGCACAACTTCAAGCCGCTCAAGGTCAAGGCGGTGGCCTCCAAAACCGACTTTGACTTTGGTATTGAGGAGCTGGTCAACTTTGCCATGGCCGAGACCACGGCCGAGCGCACCAAGACCCACGCGGTGCACGAGCGTGTAGAGCTTTCGTTTGAGCCGGAGCCGCTTGAGCGCCGCGACAGTGACCGCAACTTGGCCCAGCAGGCGCCCAGCTCGGGGGAGGTTGCGCGGCGCGTGGTGCACATTGGCGAGTCGAGCAAGAGCGAGGGCCGCAAGCACCGGTGGTTGCTAGAGGAAAAATGCCAAGATTCAATCAACCAGTACCTTGCTGATCTGGCGGCCGCGCCGGTCATCTGCCTCGACCTCAAGGACGAGATCATCAACGCCATCTGCCAGATTTCGCCCCACAACGAGGACGAATGGCGCCGGCGTATTGCGAGCCTCAACCCGGGACAAAAGGCCTATATTATGAATGTGCAGCAGAGGCTGTCGAGCGAGGCGTCGCGCGCAGAGCGCATGATGCTTTATTCGACCAAGAGCGGCAACACTTTTGTCTATGTAGAATGATTTATGAATACATTGTAATGTTTTTGGGAGGGTGAGGGTGCATTGGGGAAGCAGCGCTCGCCTCAGCGTACCCCCAGCGTGCCCCACCCAGCACCCACCTCCCCTACCATTACTCCCTTGCACTCCCATGTCATATAGTAATTCCTATTTATACCTATATTAGCACACTCCTCCCAGATCCCCACCAATCTTACTCATGCCCGCGGTGCCGTTTGCGGTTTGCGCCCTGTACGAGTACGAATTCGAGCAAGATGATGACCTACCGTTCGATGTAGGGCAAGTCATCACCGTGACCGAGATCCCCGACCCGCAATGGTACTTTGGTCACTACACCAAGGACGGCCAAAAGTTGGAGGGCATGTTTCCGGTCGACTATGTGGAATTGAAGGCCGAGAGTGCCCCCGCTGAGCCTTTGTCGGCGCCTGCTGCCACGGCGGTACCGGTTGCAGCTCCCAAGGCCTCCAATGAGCCCATTTCTGCGCCCGTGGCTGAGCCCGTGGCTGAGCCCCTCCCCAGCGTGCCCAAGCCCGTGCACGCGCCAGTGGAGGATGATTGGGGGTCCGACAATGAGCAAGAGTCCGCAGACGAGCCAATTGACGAGAAGCCTGCTGCCAAGCACCCCATTGACTCTGTGCAGGCCGAGCTAGGCGGGCCCAAGGCTGAGCCGGTTGCAGCTCCCAAGGCTGAGCCTCAGGAGGTCAAGCATGTTGAGCAGGCGCCACAGGAGGCCAAGGAGGTTAAGGGATTGCCTAAAGAGACCCCCCAGGAGCCCAAGGAGATCAAGGAGACCACGACCCCCCACTCGCCCCCCGCCAGCTCTGACCTCTCGAGCAACTTCAAATCGCGCAGGGGCATGTTTGATGCGCAGCCCGAGCCCGAGAAAGACACCACAGCCCCCGTGCGGCGCACAAACACCGGCGGCAGCCGGCTAAATTTCTCGTTCCCCGAGTCGCCCGAGCCGAAGCGCCGCGAGCCCGAGGCCGAGGCCGAGGCCGCACCGCCGCGCGTGAGCATCAAGGAGCGGCTTGCGCTCATCCAAAAGCAGGAGCAGGAGATGCAGCAGCGCGAGGAGCAGGAGCGCAAGCGCCGCGAGCAAGAGGACGAGAAGCTGCGGATCGAGGAGGAGCTGCGGAACCGCGAGCGCGAGCGCGAGCAGCAGAGCGAGGAGCCTGAGAGGGACGAGCAGAGCGAGAGCGAGGGCGAGAGCGAGGAGCCCAGCGCCGCTGTGCAGCCGCCTGTCCCCTCTGCGGCGCGCCCTGCCATCCCCAAGGCGCCCGTGGCAGCTCCCAAGGAGCGCACACCGAGCCAAGGCGCCAACGACGAGGAAGAGGCCCACATGATTGCGCTGCGCGAGCGCATGGCCCGCATCTCGGGCGCCGGCAATGTCGGTGGCATCTCGCTCGGCATGATGCTCGGCCGCAACCCCGAGGGCGCGAGCGCGCCGCGAAAGGTCAAAAAGAAGGATATCAGCGCCATGTCGGACCTTGAGCGCGAGCTCTACCTCGCCAGCGTCGAGTACGAGGAGGCCCACGGCGGCGAGCAGGAGGAGGTGGGCGGCGAAGAGGAGCAAGAGGGCCACGGCAGCGCGTCAGTGCAGCCCGAGAGCGCGCCCGAGGAAAGCGAGGAGACCCGCGAGCTTGCCAGAAACTTGGACGAAGCCAGTTTGCACGAGATCAAGCAGGAAACGCCCGACGAGACGCCCGCCGACGACGGCGATACAGACACCCTGATCGGCGCCCGCGACACTGAGACCGAGACTCTTGCCGAGGACGATGAACCGGTGGCCGTGGGGGCACCCACTGGGGCGCCCACTGGGCCTCCCACTGGCACCACACCGCCTCGTCTTGTGGAGGAAACCCCGCGCAGCCTCGGCTCTGCTCCGGCGGTGCCTGGTCGTTCGGCTGCTCCCACTGTGCCTTCTGCGCCAGGTGCTCCTGCTGTGCCCTCGGCGCCCTCGGCGCCCTCTGTGCCCTCGGCGCCCACCTCCACTTTGGCACCCCCTGCCACCTCCACTGTGGCCCCCTCTGGCACACCCCTTCCCAGCTGTCAAACCACGGATTTGGGGCTCGCCACCGAAGAGCAATCATCGAGCGAGGACGAGTTCTCGGACGCCAGCGAGAGTCTTCCTGTGGCGCCGCCTCGTACCAACCCGATTCTGAGCACCCGCCAGCAAGAGCTCCACACCGTGGTTTCCGATAGCGAGACTGCCTACGAGGCTGATGAGGAGAAGGAGGAGACACGGACGCTGGATCCTGCTGCCGCTCCGGTGCCTCCTGTGCCCGCTGCAGCGCCCGCCGCACCCACCACCTCAAGGGCACCCCCGCCGCCGCCCAAGGCTCCGGCAACCCCCTCAGCACCGCCTGTGCCCACGTCCACGCGCCCGCCGGCCGCTGCTCCCGGAGCGGCGCCTGCCGTGCCTGCCGTGCCTGCCGTGCCTCCTGCCACTGCCACTGCGCCTTCGGCGCCTCCGGCTGTACCGATTCAGCACGCGTCTACATTCAGTGCGCCGCCAGTGCCCCGCGTGCAGTCGCCGCCTATCCCTTCAAGAGCGCCCACATTCCCTCCGAACGTGCCCCCGGCAGCGCCGCCAGCCGTGCCTCAGACCCCGCCTCCTGTGCCTCGGACGGCTCCTCAAGTCCCTGCGCACGCCCCTGCGATCCCGCGCGTGCAATCGCCTACAATCAAGTCGCCCCCCGTCCCCCAGTCGCCGCCGCGCAAGGCGCCTGTGGCTCCTGTAGCAGCTCCTGTCGCGCCCACCTCGGCGCCCACTTCGCACGAGCTCGGGCGCCACCGCAGCACGCGCAGTATCGGCTCGACCGGCGAGTTCGACCTCGAGCAAGAGACGCTGTGGTTCACCAAGGAGCGCGGCCTGCCCTCATCGGTTGACCCGAAAAAGGTGCTTGTGGAGTTTGAGAACAGCGAGGCAAACAAGCGCGGGCGCATCGTCAAGCACCACGACGTGTACATCGTCAACAGCGACCTCAGCCAGGTGCACATCAACGTGGCCTACGACGAGCAGCAACCTGCGCGGGCGCAGGTGTCGCAGCAGGTCGTGCCGCCGCCCAAGGTCGACGCTGCCGAGCTCATCAAGTACTCACAGTCAATTGGTGCCCAGGTGCACGGGCTCGCGGCAAAGCAGGCCCACGCCGTCCAGCACACCTCGGCGTTTGTAAAGTCGCTCGTGGACCAGATCCCCGCAGCTCTGCCCCCAATCAGGGGTACTTTTGGCCTGTCAATCTATGAAAACTTTGGCGGCGCAAGCGTGCACCAGACGGACGCTATTCGCCCGGGCGATATAGCCGTGTTTGTCGAGGCCAATTTTGCCGGTACAAAGGGGCCTCTGCAAAAGTACCACAAAACGGTGGCAAATAGCGTCTACGTGGTGCAAGAGTTTGACGGTACAAAGAAGAAACTGCACGTTTTCGACGCCAAAAAGGAGAGTTTCCGGTTTGGCGATCTGCAGAGCGGTCTCATCAAGATCTACCGCGTTTTGGGCCGTGACATTGTAGGATGGTGATAGTTTTGTAAATTATATGATGTTTAAGAGCGGAGTTCCTGTGCTGCGCGCATGGGACTCCTACCGATTATACGCTGTGGACCTCGATTGAGTTCCGCAGGTGAAGTGGGTCCCTCTGGGTCACCCGACAGCCAAACCCCAAAAAGAATCTATAAAATTAAGCAATGACCTTATCCATAACCTTGGACACGCACGACGCATAATTGTTCTCGATTTTGCGCTCGTGCACCGTCTTGAACCCGTACTTTTGATAAAACGACTCATTGCCCTCTGTGGGCACAAGACTCACCTTGGCGGGACCTGTGGCGGTGCCTTTAGACGTTGTGAAGGTTGTTTCACCCGGCTTGAAGTACGCAAGCGATTCATTAAGGACCCTGGATCCAAACCCGCGCCCCTGGCCCTGTGTCTTGGAAGCACACAGTATGCGCAGGTACAAGGTATCGTCTTCAGGATAGCGCAAGTCTGCGAGCTCCTCGTATGAGCTGGTTGACAAAACTTCCATGTGCTCTTCTTCTTGCTCCGGGGTCAGGCCAGTGCCGTGCATCAGATTGGCAAATTCCACCTGCTCAGGCATCCAGTAGTACTCCTTCATGAGACTGCGGTTGATAATATGGCAGTCGATCCAGTGCCATGCCCTGTAAAGTTGATAACGTGCCCATTGTGTCCATGTGAGCTTGATTTGCAGAGGCTCTGGTAAATTGTACCAGGCAGTGGCCTTGACCTCGCCCTCCTCCACAAGATTGAAAAACATTTGTGTGCCCGAGAGAACATCACGGTAAAGGGCCTTGCCTCTGATGGTTCCAACCTGTGCCTTGCGTCTTGTGAGCTCAGGCTCTTGCAGGGTTGGCTGAGCGCCAAAAATGTCTGGGTGAAATTTGCTGAAAACGCAGTTGTCGGCAAATCCATCAACAAAGGTAATGCCTGCAGCAATTGCGGCGGCCTCAGACACGTTGGTCAGGTCGTATCTCTGAATTTTTGCCACCATGCAGTTTGTCAAGAGATTGAGGCATTTATATAGACTCGATGCACGATGACCACTGGGGGACTCGGGGACCACCTGTGTGACTCAGTTCTATGAAATATTCACAATATCAATGCTAATTAACCTATTTCACAACATATCTAGCGTCGATCCATTTACGAGCGCGCTCGCCATAAATATAAATCAGAATCGGGGCCGGCAGCCCCAACACCAAGATCAAAAACCCGCACACCGAATTGGCCCAGCCATAGTCGAGTTTGGCGTACATGGCTTTGCCAAACAAGGGGAATGTACCACCAAAAGTGGTTCTAAACATAGCGGCGGCGGCAATGATTGAGCTGGCGAGGCGGGTGTTGAGGATAACCAGGTACGATTGGATGGCCTGGAACACAACAAAGAGTCCAAAACCAAACAAAAACACTCCAATCTCGGGCATGAGCCACATCAACTTGTACTGAGCGCTCCAGCCGTACCAAAATAGGCCAATCGACATGAGCACCGTGGATAGAGGCATGTAAAACATAAACTCCTCGGGCGTGAACTTACCCTCACGCTTTTTCTTGTCATTATGCATCTTCATTAGAGGCGTGAAGATAGCCACACCGCTATTGAGTCCCAGTAACAGCGACAAGTACATGACACCCGTGATGCCAGTGCTGTAGCCATAGTCTTTCTCCCACAGGGTAGGGAAGGCAACAATCATCAGGTACATAAACCCATAGACAAATGCCATGTGCAAACCAAGGAAGAAAACAATTGGGTGTGTCGTCACAAACAGCACAGGACGGATGAGGGCCATGCGCAAACTGGTGAAGAATGAGACCTTGTCGACCTCCCAAATCGTATGCAGATTTTGATTTCCAGTTTCCTTGCGGAGGCGTGCGGCCTTGCGGCCAAGAAGCACCTGTGCATAAGTCTCCTTGTAAAACAGCACACCAACCACCAACACGGCCCCGGTCATGATCGCTGTGATCCAAAACACCCAGCGCCAATCGAGATATTGCACCACAAACCCAGAGATAATCGGCGCAATGGCCGGGCCCGAACTCGGGGCAATGGACAACACGGCCAGGGGCCACATGCGATCCTGCTCATCGTAGAGATCAGCAATGGTACCAGCGGCAACTGCAAGTGGTGCACCATTAAATATACCGCCCAGAAACCGAAAACACAGAATTCCAGCCGTGTTTGGCGCGACGGCGCATGCAATGTCGAAAATCATACCCCAGCCAGTACTCAGGTTGAGCACAAACCATCTACCGTACACCTCGGACAAGGGGGCACAGATAAGAATAAATATGGACCACGCAATCAGCATAATCGAGACCATTAGTGCGCCAACAGCATTGTTGTGTTCGTCAAAGTCCTTCATGATACTGGCGACCGCGGGGCTAAGCACCGTCGAAGTGACGGGGGGAATAAATAAAAACAGCGATGCATAAAAGGTCATGAGATGCTTTTGAGACTTGCTCCAATTGCGGGGGTTGGCCGGGTCGTCCGGGCCGTCCCAGGTTACCAGCTCGGGATCAATATCCTCATACTCCTGGCCGTCGTTGCGTACTCTGTCAACGGCATCGAGGGTAGTGTGTGGAGCGTCGAGATAGTGGCTGTCGATTTGACTCAATAGAGTTTCACGCGTTTTCGTGCGACGCATCGCGAGCTCCTCCATGTCCTCGTGTGCCACAGAATACCGAGAAACAATACGCTCGGTTGGGCTGAGTTCCTCGCTCGATATACTCGAGCCTGTTTTCGTCATGGTGTACACTGTGGGGAAGAGAGTGAGTCAACCCCAATTTGGCTGGCTGCATGCATGGTATGGTGTAATTTTTATTATCAGGACTGCTCGGTAATCTCCGAGCGCATTTACCGAATCCACTAGCTTTATTTAATATGTTGAGAACTATTTCACAGGTTGGCGGCTGCTTATCGGAAGAATCTGTGGCGCTTACAAACGAGGGGTATCGATCTGGAGTATGCGGCCCTGGCGTCTGCGTTGCCGCAATTTAACCGCCCACATTATTACGTCAACTTATGTGGCGAATGGTGGCGTGAAATTGAAAAATGACTGTTACCACAGCAGCATTCCAAAAACATAGCTTTTATTCTTGTACTTTTTGTCAAAAGCGCGCAGTAAACATGTGCTGCCATATCTTTATAGTTGTTCTGCAGGTCAGACATACATAACAAGATCCGTTATGGTCTAGTGGCTAGGACGTCGCGCTCTCACCGCGGAAGCCAGGGTTCAATTCCCTGTAACGGAGTAACTATTCTTTTTTTGCATCTTTTTTGGCCGCTCGAGCGCTTGGGAAGAGCCACTGTCTCACCCCCGCATTGGCCTGCAGGCCCTTGACGTGGAGTGGGTGCAGCAAGCTTTTTGTTAGGCAGGGAGCGCTTGTCGACAAGTGAGGACTTTTGGCGAGACTTAGACGACGCGTACAACAATGTTAACCAATTGAGCTCGAAGCTACGCGAGAACGACGCAGTATGGAAGGCATAAAAAAAAAATGAGGGGCAGCGCCATTTATAGCCATTGGCGACGATGGAGATGCATGACAGGGGTATGTGCATGAAGGGCGTATCAAGGGGCGAGGTTGGCCACGACGCATGGCGACGCATGGCGACGCGTGGCAACGCACACCGACCCGCCGTCAAACTACTTATGAGGCAAAGGGAAAAGGCTGATTTTCTGGGCGCAAGGGGCTACCCTGCTTGGCCGCAACATATTCAGTGGAATGTAAGTGTGCCGCAACGCGATTTTTGTGTCCCAGCACATGCATGCACCCCCACCTGCAGAAGGGGTTGGCATGCATGAGTAGCCAATGCATCACCCCTCGGGCAGCCCGCATCATATCAATCCATACCCCTAATAATATACGAATGGGCCCAACTTGTCGAGAGCACGGGGGCCAACATCCTCCCATTCCGGCTTGGTCGTGAGAGCCTGATGTGGGGCCCTAACATACACTAATGCTAGCATCTTATCTATCTACTGTACAACTACCACTCTTTAGGCACAAGGATACTTGGTCACACGGGCGACAAACTCCTCGGTCAATGCTTGCGAGAACCCCGGAAACTCCAAATCAAGCTTGGCAAATGCAGCATGCAGGCGCTCGATCTTGGACCTGGCCTCTGCCTTTTTGGACCGTTTTTCTACCTGAGAAAAGGCCGGGTCGAGGTATGTTTGGTACCAAGAGGAGTAGCGAGGCTGCTGCTGCTGCTGCTGCTGCGGGTGCTGCGGGTGCGGGTGCAGGTGCCCCTTGTGGGGAGCCGCCCAAGGAGAGTTGAGGCGATTAGGGCTGGCTGGGGACAGTGGTCTGTGGTGGGGGACCGGAGGCAATGGGGAGACAGGCGGGCTCTCGATCTTGGGGCTTGCAAACTGCCAACCCTTGTCGGGATCGCCCCTAGTTGGCTGCCCTCCAGTGAGCTGGATCATGACGCCGCCATCGCAGCTCTCCTCCCTGGCGCTACAGGACGTGGCGAGTGCATGGGCCAATGCCCTGAACGAAGACGGCGGGTACATGCGATCATTCCACCTCGTAGTCGCCAGCTCTTGGGCAGTGGGACGCATCTTGGGGTCCTTCTCGAGACACTGTGCAGTGGTGCGCACGTAGGTGGAGCTGATGAGGACATTTTGGCCCTTGATCCAACGCCCAAGTTTAGGGGGCGGGCCCTCGGCGATCTTCATCATTGCGCGGGTGGGGGCCAAATTGCCGTGGGGCACCTTGCCGGTAATGAGCTCAATGGCGACGATGCCCGTGGACCAAATGTCAACAGCAGGACCATACATGTTTTGGGTGATGATTTCGGGCGCCATCCAATAGGGAGTTCCCATAAACGTGCCGCGCTCTGGCATTGTGGCGGTGATTTGTGCCCCCACACCAAAGTCGCCGACCTTCACCACATACGAGTCGGTGATGAGAATGTTGGCAGACTTGATGTCTCGGTGGACAATCTTGTTGGCGTGGATGTGGTCGAGTCCAAGGAAGATCTGCTTGAGGATGTAGGCAGCAGAGTCTTCGGGCAAAGCCCCCACCGCCTTGATCAAGTCGTAGCACGAGCCGGCACCGCAGTACTCCATGCAGAGCCAGAGGGTGGCATCCTTGACCTTGACGTCAAACAGTTTGGTCACGTAGGGGGAGCTCACGGCGCGCAGCAAATTGACCTCATTGAGGATATCGCTGATGTTGTAGTCGGTCTCGAGCTCGATCATCTTGATTGCGACGAGAGCGCCCTTGGGGTCGACGGCCTTGACTACTTGACCAAACGAGCCTTTTCCGAGAATATTGAGCAACCGGTAACCGTCTTTCATAGCAATGGACCAAGCGGCAAAACAAACGTGGTGTCGGGAGGTGAGGTGCCACATGCGCCGTGGGCTATGTTGTATGAAGGTCCTCGGCGCGTTTAGGTATACAACAACAGCGCACCGAGCCTGGACTTTGGTACGGAATAAATAAATTAACTGAGAATAAATATTAAATTTTGCTAGAAGCCACAACCGAGTGGTCCAGTTTGGGGACCGGCTGGGCATAAACGGGGAGACCATCAGAACCAACGAGAATGCGCGCAGAAAAGCTTACCTTTGCCACGGTTATAGTGATTGTGTAGTATACAGAGGTCAGGCACCCCGAGTAACTTACGGCGAGCGGCTCTTTGCTCTGGTTGAACTCGTAATTGAAGCTGAGGTCGGTGGCACTATTTTGCCACTTGCACTTGACCTTGGTGGAGCCTTGACCCACCAAAAAGCGTTGGGTCATTTTTCCAGTGGCTGTTACGCGCCGCACACAGCGGAAAATGCGATAATCGACCTTGGAGATGGTGGGCGGGGACCGGCTGCAAGGGCCCTGCGGCGAGACCCAAACGAGCGAGAAATCAACGGGGCCCGGCACCTTGTAGTCCCCCCAGTGGACCATGGGCAAAATATCTGCCCGGAGAGAGCCAGGTTTGCGGAAACAGGACAGAGACAACAGGGTCATGGGCAGTTCGAGGGCAACGGCCTGCTCGGGGTGGCACTCTGAGAAAGACTGGGACTGAAAGTTGATGTACTCGAACGCCACGTGCCGGCCCTGCATGGTAGCCTGCAGCATGTATGATGACTCGCAGTGGAGGTGCACGTTTGTGGGGCCTGAGGGGGTCAAACTCGGAGGCAGCACGTCGTGGCCCTGGCCGCATTTGCAGCTACCAATCCAATTGAGGTAGGGGAACTGAATACTGAACGGCACGGTGTAGCAATAGCCCGCAGAGACGCGTTCGTTGACGGGGATCAGCGCGCTGGCCACCTCCTGTTTGATGACGATTGGGGCTGTAGAACCATAGCGCCCTGAGCGCTCGCGGCTTAAAATGACGATACAAATCTCGTCCACGGTTGTGGCGGTGCGCGGGGTGATTTTGACGGTGCCCTGGATGGTCGAGCCAAAAGTGCACTCGCGGTCGTCCAAGAGGATTTCCACCTCGCGCACAGGGAAATTTGATGCTTTTGGGTGGCACGCCAGCCCGACGGCGTATGGCGGCGGGTAAACATCACAAGTCATGTTGGCATGCAGGTGCAGGGGCTTCATGTACCAGGCATGCGCCGGCTAGAGCGGGGTGCATGGCGCGCGGGCTGTGACAGCGCGGTATGGCACCCTGGGCGCCCTTTACACTAAAGCATTGATTCAAATAAAAACTCTAAATATTAGTCCATCTCGACATCGTTGGCCTCATCAGCAGGCTTAGACTCGGCTTCCTTGGCAGCGGCGGCCTCGCGAGCAGCCTTGTCGGCCTGGAGCTTCTCGGCCATCTTGCGCTGCTGCTCAGCCTCCTGCTTGGCGACCTTGGCCTGGCGCTCCTCCTCGAGCTTGGAGTTGTAGCGACCCTTGATCAGGTTGCCAATGCTCGAGAGCTCCTCGTAACGAGCAACGTACTGGCCCTTGGTGGCGTCGTCGCCCTCGCCGTACAGCCACTCCTCGGCCTCCATGGCGCGCTCGAGCAGCTGCTCCTTCTCGCCGGGCTGGGCAAAGTCGGCGTACTTGCCCTCGAGCTTGTCACGGATGTCGTAGATGTACTCCTCAAGAGCGTTCTTGCGGTCCTCGGTGTCGGCAACAAGCTTGTCCTCGGCAGCCATCTGGGACTCCTTCTCGAGCAAGGACTCACGGGCAGCGCCGCTGAGGCCAAAGCCCTGGTGAACAATCTCGAGATCGGCCTTCTTGACCCACTTCTTGACAGTCTTGGTGGTGGGCTCAGAGTCGGCGTCCTTGGCAGGCACGGTCTCCTCGACCTCCTCCTCCTCGGCGGTGTAGGCAGACTCGACGGTGCAAAGACCGTTGGGGTCCTGGCGGAGCTTGAGCTTGACGGCAACCTCGTGGCTGGGCACGCCCTTGATCTCCCACTTGCCAATAAAGGCCTCGACGCCGGCATCCAACTCGCTGGGGTTGGTGTACTCGGCCTCGATGCTAAAGTCGGCCGAGCGGTGCAGGGTCACGACCTTGGTGGAGGGGAAGTGGCTGTTCTTGGGGAACACCTCGAGCGAGCTGATGTCCTCGTCGCCACTCTTCTCCCACTTGTAGGTAACAGAGTGCTTGTTGATGTCCTCAAACTTGAAGGCACGCACGCGCACGGTGGGGCTGAAGGCAGCGCACAAAAAGGTGGCACCACGGGCAACTGCCTCGTCGGCGTTCATGGTCGAGCTGAGCTGCTTACCGCCAAAGGCCTTGATGATCTCCTCCTTAACGGCGGGCACACGGGTGGTACCACCAATGATCTCAACAGCGTCGAGCTGCTCGGGGGTGAGGCCGGCGTGGGCAAGGGCGGCAGCAATGGGCTTGCCGACGTTGGCAATGGAGGGGGCAAGGTAGCCCTCGAGCTCCTCGCGGTTGATGGTGGCGCTCACGTCAATGTCCTCCATCAACGACTCAACGCTAAAGACGGCGGTGGTGTTGGCGCTAAGAATCTTCTTGGTCTTCTCGGCCTGGGCAAACACACGGGCCCACGCCTTGGGGTTGGTCGAGATGTCGATTTTGTACTTGTCTTGGAAGACCTTTTGAAAGTGCTTGACGATGGCCATGTCGATGTTGCGGCCGCCAAACGACTGGTCGGTCTCGGTGGCGAGGATCTTGGCCTCACCCTTGCGGAAGGCAATGATCGAGACAGTGTAGTCCGAGGCACCCATGTCGACAATGGCGACGTTGCGGGCGGGCTCGCTGGCCTCGGGGAGGTCAGACTTGAACACGCCGTAACCAACAGCAGCAGCAGTGGTGTCGTTGATGATGCGCACGGGGTTGAGGCCAGCAATCACGGCGGCATCAGCAACGCTTTGGCGGTGGGCATCGCTGAGGTAGGCGGGCACCGAGATCACAACGTCGTTGATGTTTCCCTTGGTATCGTTGATCAGGGTCTGACGCAACTTGCCAAAGTACATGGCAGCAAGCTGTGTGAAGGTGAACTCCTGCTCCTTACCCAGGTAACGGACCTTGGCACCGGCCTCGTTGCCAACGGCGCAGAGCTTGGCACCATTGTACTGCTGCTCGATCTCGAGGGCAGGGTCGTTGGCCGAACGGCCCACGAGGCGCTTAAGGCTACCAACAGTGTTTTTAATGTTGGAAATCTCCTGCGACTTGGCGCCCTCGCCCAAGTAGCGGCTCCTGGGGCCAAAGCCAACAATCGAGGGAGTGGCGCGGTTGGACACCTCGTTCACGACAATGTCGATACCACGGTTACGGGCAACACCGAGCACGGTGGTGGCATTACCGAAATCAATACCAACGGGAATGCTAACACTCATTTTGTGAATTTTTCAGCAGGAAGGAGAAAAGTTATATAACTCTTTCGCGTGTCACGTGACCTCGATGGGTACGAACCTTCTCGACCCTTCGGATTTACACGAGAAGCCGCTGGGCGAAAAACTTAATCTATGTAGAGAAAATGAAATCTAAGATGCAAGCATGCGCAGGGTGGCAAACCCATCGGAATAAGCGAGCTTGGTGGCCGTATCCATGATCGCCGCCGAGTCGCCAGAGGAGTCGCCCGCCGAGCGCTCGAGCCGCAACAAATCGGCCACCAGCTGCTGCTCCTCGGGGTTGAGGGTGTGCATTGAGAATAAATACGCCAGCAGGTGAAAGTCGACCATTTTATCGCTGTTGAAGCCGCCCAAAAGCTCGAGCTGGTCCACCACCTTGGACGGGGTTTGGCCCATGATTTGCGGCCTATTTTCGATCGGGAACTGGTTGAGGATGGTTGCCGAGGTCTCGGAAAACCCATGCGACAATGAGACAAGCAAGTAGTCCGTAGGGAACGAGGGTTTCCCCGACTTTTGCGCCGGGTTGCCGTACTTGTCGATCATTTTGTAGAAAACTTCGGGCACGTAGAGGGTGGCAGTACGCTTTTTGACCCGCACAATGCTAGGGTTGACGCTAGGTTCAACGATCTTTGAGGCTACGAGCGCCTCTGCCGCAGCCGACACCTGGTAGCACGCCACATCAATCTGGTTTTCGAGGTTGCCCGAAACGACGCACGTCACAAATTTCGAGCTAAACTTGTTGTCGCGCGCCTTGGAGCATACATTGGGGAACTTGCGCTGGAGCATGGCGCTGAAAAGCACCTCCTGGCTCGACAAAAAGTACGAGTTTGCGTGGCGCTTGCACACGACTGAGCCATCGCCGGCGCCCGCGTCCACAATGTCGCTCCAGATTATGCCCACCACCTCAAGGCCAAGGGCCGCGGCCGCCTGCGAGGCCTCCGCGGGCACCTCGTTTTGCTCAATTGCCACTCCATCGAGCGCGCTCGACTGCTGCGGCTCCCAGATCGCGTGCACGACGGCCTTTTGGCCAAGCGGCACCACGTCGTACAGCTCGTACCTGCCAATGAGGAACCCTGCGCGCTGCGTGTTTGTTTGGCGCCAATAGTCGACAAAATTGTTGATGATCGCCGAGCTGGCAAACTCAACGTGGTCCACCACGCGGAACTTTTGCTGCTGGAGGGTGATGGGCTGGGGCTGGCATGCCGAGCAGATTGAGGCGGGGAACGGGGCGTGGCGGCCGCATTTTTTAACGCCAAAGTACGGTTCAACCAGCTCGCCCGATTTGCGGATCTCGGCCCACAAACTGCGATGCTTGATGGCGTGATCAATGCGGTACTGCTCGTCAAACGGTTCGAGCGGAATGCAGTACTCGCACATCCCTCTGTCGTCGTGGCGGCACAGTTTCGAGCGCGGTCTGGCGATTTTCCCGTCCATTTTGCTGAGGGCCGCGTCGACTTTGTGCTGTTGGGGGGCCTGCGAAGAGGCAGCTTGGGCAGCCTGAGCCACGGAAGCAGCAGCAGCCTGATCCTCGCTGCGCTCAAAGTAGACCATATCGCCGTGCTTGAGGCCTAATTCGCCGACCGACCGGGCCCAATTCGCGTCGCGGCCCGTGGGCCGCTGGTTTGGGGCCGAGGCGAACTTTAGCTCGCCGCCCGACTCGCCGCCCGGCAATTGAGCAGCAAGCGCCTCCACGCATTTAGAAAATGGGTCCGAGGCTTCGGCGGACACCCGAAACATTCCCTCGCGGCCACGGAACCTGAGAATCATTTGTCAACTCTCTCTTTGGGACACTTGCTGTGATGACAGACAAGTACTTTGCAACCGGAAGAGGGGGATACGGAAATGTGCGCAAGGGGAACCTTCAGGAGGAGTCCAAAGAGCAGCAATACAGCCGTGATTCGCCTACCCCAGGCAAGACCGTGAGCACCGGCCGCGGAGGAGCGGGAAATATGCGCTCCCAGAGCCCCGAAGAAGAGCACTTATCGCCACAATCCTCCGCCAAATCACAGTCATTAATGCCTGTTACCTCGCCCACGATCGGCCGCGGCGGCTATGGCAACGTCAAGGCAGGTCAACACAGCGCGGCAGGCCTGTTTGCCAAGGCCAAGGAGATGTTCAAATAAATGCGTTGCTGCACGATCAACTTAATGCTTAGTCATTGTCTCAACTCTCATTTCTTAAATTAGGACCCACCCCTGCATGGCCCACACAGCAGCTGGCTGCACAGGGCGGGGCTCAAACAGGGCATGAACAAGATGCTGTCACGGTTGCAAAGATCTTTCTCTCTTTTAGGCTGCTGCTGCGCTACTATATAATTATATATAAATATATATTGTCTTGCTCCACCTTTACCACACCCCTTCAACCCCGCCTCCCCTATCAGTCCCCACGCGCCTCTCACTGTACAATGAAAAGCATGCCGCGTATTCGCACTACAAAATGTAGGAGAGTGCTCCAAGCTTGCCGCAAAAGACGGTTACCCAGGACCTCTCGCCTTAACCCTTTGTCCATGCCCGTGACGGTCCTGCGGTTTGGGCGGGTCTTGTTTAGGCTGCCTCGATTCTATCCTCGCCGGCACCGCGTCGCTCTCAAGCTCAAGTTTTAGGCCATGCTACACTAATGGCATCGGGCCACCCTTATACTTGGGCTGGCTCGTCTGGTTCCGCGCTTCTCAATTGAGTAGTCGGCAAGTAGAGAAATAACAAAAAGGTAATCTAACAAATATATATGGCGTCTGTTTAGAAGACCGTGAAGAGAACAAGCATCACGGTGAAGATAGACGGAACGGCAATAGCAGCCTTGTTGGTCGCAACCGAGTCAGACTCGCTCGAGGGGTACGGAGACTCAGTGGAGGAGCCAGATGCGCCGGCACTGGAATCGCTATTAGGGCTGACGCTAGATCCAGCAGTGCTCGGGGCGGTAGAGCCAGACTCGGGGCTAGTCTCAGGACCACTAGACGCAGATGCGGCAGAGGCAGCAGAGGCGGCAGACGAGGCCGACGCGACAGAAGCGGCAGACGAAGCAGACGCGACAGAGGCAGCAGACGAGGCAGAAGCATCGCTGGCCGCCACAGTCTGGTTAGCAAAAGGAGCGGACGAAGCAGAAGCAGTGCTCGAAGCATCGGCAGGGCAATCTGTGGTGTAAACAGTGGTGTATTCAGTGGTGTAAACGGTGTGCTTGCCACTGTTGTCAGTGCTAGTTCCAGTAACAGTAACAGTGTCGGTGACTGTAGTTTGAGTCGTGGCAGAGCCAGAGCCAGAGCCAGAGCCAGAGCCAGAGCCAGAGCCAGAGCCAGAGCCAGAGCCAGAGCCAGAGCCAGAGCCACCGGCAGAAGCCGTGCTCGAAGCATCAGCGGGGCAGTCAGTGGTGTAGACAGTGATGTACTCAGTGGTGTAAACGGTGTTCTCGCCGTTATTGCCGGTGCTGGTTCCAGTAACAGTAACAGTGTCGGTGACTGTAGTCTGAGAAGTGGCAGAGATAGAGCCAGAGCCAGCGGCAGAAGCCGTGCTCGAAGCATCAGCAGGGCACTCTGTAGTGTAAACAGTGGTGTACTCAGTGGTGTAAACGCTGTGCTGGCCATTGCTGCCGGTGCTGGTTCCAGTGACAGTAACAGTGTCGGTAACTGTAGTCTGAGAAGTGGCAGTAACAGAGTCGGTGTTGGTCGCGCTGTCCTTGCCAGTACCAGACGAGCTAGAGGCAGACGAAGGGGCAACGGGAGTGCCAGTGCTAGAACCAGACAAGCCAGTCTCAGTGGTACTGGCCTTGCCACTACCAGACAAGCTCGAGGCAGAAGAAGAGGCAACAGTAGTGCCAGTGCTAGAACCAGACAAGCCAGTGTCGGTCGCGCTGGCCTCGCCAGTACCAGACGAGCTAGAGGCAGAAGAAGAGGCAACAGGAGTGCCAGTGCTAGACCCAGACAAACCAGTGTCGGTCGCGCTGGCCTCGCCAGTACCAGACAAGCTCGAAGAGGAGCTGGTGGCAGAGGAGCTGCTCAGACCAGAATCAGGAGCAACCTCGCCGCCGTTGGAACTAGAAGCCGTGGAGCTGATCGAGCTGGAAGAGGCCGTGGGTACAGAGCTGAAGGCCGTAGAGCTGATGGGACTGGAAGTAGACGGGGGCACAGAGCTGGTCACACCAGAATCAGGAGCCACCTCGCCGCCAGAGCTGGATGTAGTGTTCACAGCAGTAGCAATTGCACTGCTGCTAGAGTTGGCAGCGGCGGAGGTGCTGTTGACACTCGAGGCAGTACTAGAGCTGGCAGTAGCCGATGCAGTAGAGTTGGCAATAGAGGTGGTGTTGGCGTAAGGCGTAGCGGTACTGCTGCTAGAGCTCAAACCAGAAT